>OY720444.1:34953064-35276804 GCA_963082915.1 Dolichopus griseipennis | reverse complement strand
TTTAAAATATTTAGAATAATATCTTAGATGTGAATATTATTTAATACTAATTAATTTAATTATTTCAATCAAACAAATACAACTAATTATTCAATCCTTTAATTGCAACCTACAGTTATTTCGGGTATGAATTAAATATTATCTAATGTTTTCTAATGATTAGTTTATATTTTGAAAAATATTTTTAATATGCTTTCGTATAAAGCTTATACATATTTTAAAACCAAAATTTAAAATCTCATATTCGTATTTTTTTTTTTTATTCTTTTTATTTCTTCTGTTTTTCTTTACATCCATACAAAGTTTACAAAATTAGATTAAATTTAATGTTTTAGTTTGAAATTCAAAATATTTTAATAGGCTTAAAACTAAATTTTATTTTGAAACAAAATATTAAAATCTCATAATCGTATGAGATTTCCAAAATAAACAAAATTCTTGAGTTTTTCTGAAGTTTTCAGTTTAATTAAATTACCTATCCTGAATTGAAATCAACTTTTGATAATTATTATTATTACTAGCTGTTGGCCCGTCACAGAATGACGGAAGGTCAGTTGAAAGAAGAACTTTTTCTAATTAAGAACTATTTCTAATTTAATTACATATATTACATAAACATATATTATATATCAATACCATTTTCTTAAATAAAATGGTAACCGTTGCATTCTACGTAATACAGACTATGCTTCAATTCTAGTTATGTACAAAAAAAACAAAAACTTATATGTTGTTGTATCTAAAAATTTGAAGATGAATAATTTATTTAGTCTACCTTTTTTATGTTTTGAATTTGATAAAATTTTGGGGCTGTTAGTTCAAATCCCTTCTTGGTGAAATGTTTTTTTAATTTCAATTAATATTTTTTTTTTTATTCAATTACGTACTTTTTAAAATTAAGTTCGATAAATTTGTGTTAATAAGAGATGTGAAATAGATTTATTTTGTTTCAATAATGATTTATTTCTCCAACTATTAATGTTTTGTATATATACATTTTTAAAAAATGTTGTTATACATTCTATATTGTTTCCTTTGTTTAGATTCAAATCAAAATACTTGTTTGAAGGCTAACCGTTCTATAATGTACTTATTCAACATGCTAAATAATGTATCTATTTATATGTACGTGAAATTGTATTAATTAAATGTTGATTTTTGAATTGAGTTTTGCATTATCAAATGCAAATTATAAATTTTATTTGAAATTTTTTTAATATACCTAACCCTAACTAAGTTTAAAATCTATTTTGTCTGGTTTTTATGGTGCATTGAACTCAGAGGTATTGTATACCTGAACCCACTTTCCCAACCGTCAGTTGTTACATAATTTTTTTCCATTTTAACTTTTAAATAGATAAATAATTAAAAAGTTATGAAGGAAGGGATGAGAGATAGATGAGGTAGAGTTGAGAGCGAGATGAGGGGAAACTTTGAAATTACTTTAATACATTTCTTGGTTTATTTGCTTAAGCAAACCAAGCAATGCATCAAAGCATACATTGGGCTTTCGCCCTTATTTCAGATATTTACTGAAAATTATTAAGACCAACTACACAAATGTTCCTGTGAAGCATTGTCTTCTTAATTTTTATTGACAAAATGTCTTACTATATATTTAAAATTTCCAGAAAATCTTCTGTGATTTTTAAAACTGAAATGAAATTTTTCATAAACTAATAAGTAAATTTTATTTCAAAAAAAAATTTTTTTTTTTTTATTAAAAATAAATAAAATATTTTTTGGCCTGCTTATGATAATTTATGATATTTTATTTTCTAAAATAAAACACATCCAACAAAACGTCAATATTTTATTTTTTTATAATTGAACACATCCAACAAAACACATTTAATTGAATGCGTTTGTTACACCTCATTCTAGACAAATATATTAATAATAATAATAATAATAATAATAATAATAATAATAATAAATAATAATAATAATAATAATAATAATAATAATAATAATAATAATAATAATAATAATACTCATATCTAATGTCGAAGTTGTTTAATTAAGAAGTTTAATGTTTTAAATAAAATAACTTTAGCTTTAAGGGGTGGGAAGCGCCCTACTTTATGGTGTGGTCGAATTGTATAAAACCCAAATTCCACTTGTACTAAATAGACACAATTAAAGGAAATGTTGAATTTTCTAAAAATAACTAAATAATAAATGAAAGTTCAAATTTATAATATCCAATAATCAAAAGAAATATACGTTTTATTGGAAAAATGGTGGTGGAAAATTTAGATGCTTAAAAAATTATCTGAATGAATAAATGAATGAAAATATAAATAAAGTTTAGATCATAACTTTCAAAATATTTACAATAAAGCCAGGTGGTACCAATACAGTTTTTCTAGGAAAGTTGGAAAAAAAAAAAAATTAAAAATTTCCAAAAGGATTTTCAAAAAGAAACTTTAAATCAATAAAATTTTATAAATTTTTTAGAAAAAAAAATGGTTATTTAAGAAAATTTAAAATAAAAATAAAATTAATAGAAAGGTCAATAAAATAATTAAAATTTATTACCTACAGATTTTGATTTAATTTTTTATATTGATTATGAGAAAATAAAACACATCCTAAAAGTATGCAATGTGGGTAGGATTATGCAATCTACATAAATTTCTTTCATTCGTGTTCCACAGAATTTTTATTCATATAATAATTCTTTTTAAGTTTTTGTTTTTGAATTGTTAAAAAAAATAATATAATGAATAGAAAAATAAAACACTAAAAAAAAAAAAAAAAACAGAATTTTTATTATTGTTTTTTTTTTTGTTCAAAAATTTTTTCCATCAAAATAATTTTGATAATTTTTTTGCATATTTTTAGGAGATTTTATAATTGAACACATCCAACAAAACACATTTAATTGAATGCGTTTGTTACACCTCATTCTAGATTTTCCATCAAAATAATTTTGATAATTTTTTTGCATATTTTTAGGAGATTTTATAATTGAACACATCCAACAAAACACATTTAATTGAATGCGTTTGTTACACCTCATCCTAGACAAATATATTAATAATAATAATAATAATAATAATAATAATAATAATAATAATAATAATAATAATAATAATTATTAATATATTTGTCTAGAATGAGGTGTAACAAACGCATTCAATTAAATGTGTTTTGTTGGATGTGTTCAATTATAAAAAAATAAAATATTAATGTTTTGTTGTATGTGTTTTATTTTAGAAAATAAAATATCATAAATTATCATAAGCAGGCCAAAAAATATTTTATTTATTTTTAATAAAAAAAAAAAAAATTTTTTTGAAATGAAATTTATTTATTAGTATATGAATAATTTCATTTCAGTTTTAAAAATTGCAGAAGATTTTCTGGAAATTTTAAATAAATAGTAAGACATTTTGTAAATAAAAACTAAGAAGACAATGCTTCACAGGCACATTTCTGTAGTAAGTCTTAATAATTTTCAGTGCAAATCTGAAATAAGGGCGAAAGCCCAATGTATGCTTTGATGCATTGCTTGGTTTGCTTAAGCAAATAAACCAAGCAATGTATTAAAGTAATTTCAAAGTTTCACGTCATCTCGCTCTCAACTATCTCTCATCCCTTCCTTCATAAACTTTTATTTACTTATATATTTAAAAAAAGTTAAAAATGTAAAAAAATAATGTAAGGAAACGACTAACGGTTGGGAAGGTGGATTCGGATATACAATACCTGGTTCAATGCACTATAAAAACCAACAAAATAAATTTTTTTTAAACTTAGTTAGGTTAGGTATATTAAAAAATTTCAAAAAAAATTTATAATTTGTGATATTGCAAAACTCAATTCAAAAATCAACATTTATTTAATACAATTTTCGTAAATTTAAATAATAGATACATTATTTAGCATGTTGAGTACACATTGTAGAATGTTAGCAACAAACAAGTATTTGAATTTGAATCGAAACAAAGGAAACGATATAGAATGTATAGCAACATTTTTTAAAAATATAATATACAAAACATTAATAAATGGAGAAATAGATCATTATTGAAACAAAATAAACCTATAAAAAATTTTTGAATCTTTTATTAATTTATTTAATTTAAGCAAGTACTCACTTAAATAAAAAAAAAATAATAATTGAAATTAAAAAAAAATTATACCAAGAAGGGATTTGAACTAACGACCCCAAAATTTTATAAACACGAAACATATAAAAAGTAGACTAACTAACTTATTCATCTTCAAGTTTTTAAGATACAAAAAGAAAAAATATGAGTCATTTATTTATTTTTTGTGTACCTATTACTAGAATCGAAGCATAATATGCGTTATATAAAATGTAACGGTTGCAATTTTATTTACCATACTTAACATAATGTAAATAATGAAATTAAAAATAGTTTTTAACTAGAAAAAGTTCTTCTTTAAATTTGACCTTCCGTCATTCTGTGACGGGACAACAGCTAGTTGATAATAATTTTAAATTATATTTAGTTATAAGATTTTTAATTTTTGGGATTTATGTTTAATTTGGAAATTCGTAGCATTATTTTAAATTTATAAGTGAAGTACTATTTTTTTTTAAAAGTTGATTTATAATGATAATATTATAGTTTCGGAAAATTTTTATATTATAATGTTGAAAGACTATAAGATCTAGGATTTAATATCTAGGTTAGAGTACTAATTTTTATATTATAAAAATTAAGATATTGGATTTATTATCCAGAAACATCAAACAAAATATTAATAACATATTTTAGGTTTAATACTTATTTTAGATGTAAGGCGATTTTTTTAAAGACTAATTTAACAATTATACTTTTAAATTTTTGGATTTGGGAATTTTATTCAGGCAAAAGCTTTTTGTCCCAAAATATAAAATCACGCGGTGTTTCTCTGGGTAGCATGCAACTTTCCCACATCAAAATCGCCAGAATTGGGAAGGTTTTGAGATTTCAGTTTAGGATATTAAGGATTGTCTGATAATGCGTGATAAGGAATATTACATGTGGCTTAAAGAAGAAATATGTTATTGTTGTTTTAAAATTTAGCTACATCCTGTAATAAACATTATCAACTTTCGGGATTTCTATTATTATTTTAGTTATTTATAACCTCTGCATGAATTCACAGGTTTGGGAATTTAAAAGTGTTATAGAAAATTATGAGATTCCTTTTTAATTTTATTGAAATTGAATTTTCAAAAAGATTTAAGATGATTTCAATATTTTGTTTCAAAATAATATTTAGTTTTAAGCCTGTTAAAATATTTCGAATTTCAAACCGCATAAATTATTGAAAAGTTTTAAGATTTATTTTGAAAATGAAATTATTGAAGAAAAAGCAAGAATTTTAAAATATTTTATTAAATGAAAATTGAAATGAATTCATCAAAAATTGTAGATATTATATGATATCAGAGTGGAGTTTAGAAATTAGGTCTTGTTAAAATTAATTTAAAAAACCTTAACATTTTGTTATTTGTATGAAATTTTTGTATAATATGTATATATAATATATAATATCATACAATATACAATTTAAATACTTTATATGCAATTTAAATACTTATAATTTAAGTTGAAATCTAGTAATCAAATTTTAAAATATATAAACAAAACTATGAAAACTTATTTAGAAACACTGGAACTTTATTAAAATTATTTTTTAATAATATAATAAAAGAAAATCTTGGTATATTCATGCTATACCTTTTTTACACTACAGACTTAAACAAACTTAACTCGATTAATATTTTCTAATTTGTATTTACAGGAAAATATATATTTTTCATTTTAACAAAGTGTATTAATGCTTAATATTCTAACTATCTTAATCAATTCTTGGAAGAATTTAAAGAATATAAGAATAAATATGTTATTGATATATAATATTATTTATAATAAAACTAGAGTTAAAAAAGAATTCACTGTATTTGTGCCATCTTAAATTTCAAAAAAATTCATATTTTATTTATTTAGATCATGAATTTATAAATTACAAGATAAAATTGTTTTAAATTTTAGATTCAATTTTTTTTTGTATTTTGAATTTTTATTAAATTTACTAAGAAATCTTATTATTCTTACACATATCTTTACACTTCTATGCTCTCAAATGTGATTTAAAATAAAAATTCAAATAAGGGAAAAAAAATTTAACATTATAACCTCAACATTATGCAAAATTGAATAATTCGATTGAATTTTATGTTGATGATTGATAAAAAATAAATCAGGAATAAATCAGAATAATATTAAGAAAATATGATTAAGATTTATACAATAAGATACATTTTATACTTAACAATAGAATTTATAAGTTATTATAGATTTAATAATCGAATAATCAAAATAAAGTATAAAATAGTTTGTTATGAAAGAATTTTATTCAATTTTGTCATAATGAACAATTTATTAATTTTAATAGTTTTCCAACACTTGTTGCAGTTCTTTTGATTTGCGGCCTTTTTTTTACCACAAAAAAATATGCCTAATACCCTTACCGTTACTTACACTTTTGAAAAAAAGAAATTAAATTTTAACTATGGATAGATATCGGGAAAAAAATAATTTCATAGAAAAGCTTATTTTATAGCTCAACCCATTACGGAAGTACAGCGCTTCAAAGTCCTAAAAAGCTTTATATTGTTACAAACAAGAGTTCTTTAACGCATATTTTAATGCCGAAAATAGTAAATGAAAAGTATAAAATAATTATATAGAGCGGTCGTTTGGACCTTCATAAATATATAAAGTTGCTGAATTTTCGATCCCTTATTTAAACGACTAAAGATAGAAACGCAAAATTTTGGGGAAAAGTTAAATCTCTAGAAATTTTTTGTAACGACCACTCTTTAGCAACTGCTAGGGGTCTAAAATTGAAATTTTGTTATTTTTAAACATATTTAAATGGAAAACCTTGCAAATTTTTTTCAAAATATGTATATACAAAAATTAAAACTCCAAAATTATATTTTAGAATGTGTTGAAAATTTTTAATTTTTTATGGCGCTCTTATATTGGAAGAAAAGCGTTTCTTAATTCTTAACATTTCTGCTTTTATAATGAAATTCTAAGAAAAGACAGAAATTTTGGTGGAAGCTACAATTTACCTTTTTGAACCTGAGAAGTGGAAGTTTTATCTTGAGAATGACCGTAAGTTTACATAGAAAAAAATTCCGGAGCCTATCCTATTCAAGAGCTTTTAAGCCTAAGAAATTTCCATTTCAAAAAAATCAACAACTTCGGCGGTATACTTATTATTTCCAAGGTAAAATGTTAATATTCAAGCTTTATAACATTATATTTTGACACATGTTAACAGTTTTATCGATTTTAAATAAATTTTAATACTATAAATTTAATTTTATATGTATTTTTTTACCAAAACTCAATATAAAACATTGCGTAGTTTTGGAATCACTTGGTTAAACTTAACATTATATTTAAAATGTTTATTCCGATTAAAGATAAAAATTATTGAACCAATGGCATAAAGTTTCAACTTTTTATTAGAGACACAAAAAACAAGAGACATATTTTTTTGCAGTATCCAAATCCAGTTATTACCAATTAGACAGTTTGTTCCATAGTAATTATTATATTTATAATTTTTATTAACATCGTGTTCACAAAACAGTTAAGTGAAAAAAAATTTATTTCAAGAAGTGAAGCTAAGTTTTTTAAAATTTTGTAGATGTTTATCAAGAATACTTTCGCCTATGTTGTTTCTTCTGGGTGACTGGCTCTTCAAGCTTATTTCAAAAAATTTTTTTAAAGATATAGTATGAATTTGATATATTAAATCCCATTAGTTTGCAATTCATAATATATTTGTATATTAGAAACCAAATTCGTTCATATTTTATATTGTGTATTTTTTAAAACTTTAGAGTAAATTCAAAAACAAAACATTAACGAGAAATCAATTGCATAACACCTTTTACTTTGTATTCAATAAATGAATCAAAAAATTCTATTAGTGGGAAAAATAAATATCACAAGTGAAAAAATCGTATTTTTTGATTCACTTATTTCTTAACAACTCGTGATTTATTTTAAGATTTGTCATCCAATATTTTTTTTATTTTAAATTTTGTTGAACAACATCATTTTGTCAACATTTTAAACTCTAAACCAAAAGCAAAAATTTTGAAGATACATACTCTATATGATAAACTTAATTTTCTATTTTTTTTCTATTTTACGAGTACGATAATAAAATTTAGGTTTGATTGACAGAATACAAAATTCACTTAATAATATAACTTTGACATTTTCTATTCTTCGAAAAGGGAGGTGGAAAATTGAGTTAAATGAGAAAAGAAAAACAACAATAACAAACATTTCAGATAAAAATTTAGTTGAACATAATTGAAAAACGATTAGAATTAAAAAAAAAAACAGAATGTATTGAAGTGACATATTTCTATCCTTTTCTGTCATAATGATAAAATTCTTGATAAATAAAAGATAAATGTATATGATAGGTGTATTCTATATACATATTTGAGTTCATATCATTGTTCCTAATTGAGTAAATCACATTTTCTAAAAAAAATACATATTTATATTTTTTTTTAGTATTTTTTACTTTAAAATTTAAAATGAACTTTAAACCTTTGCTTATTATAAGCTAAATAAAAGTTTAAATTATATTTAATGTTTAATCAGAAAGTGAACATTAAATGAATAAATAAAGTTTTAAAAGTTTTATAGTTTAGTTTCATCTTAGTTATATTCGCGTATATTGACATAAGTAAATTTTGTTTCCCATTTATTAAAAATTCAAAAGGCTGGAAAACTTAGGAATTAGATGTTTAAACATGAAAGTTCTCCCATAATACACATCTACAGCTTTTTAAGTATTAACTTCGTTTCCGTAGTTCTGTAATTTCCGCAATTTAAAATCATTTTACATATATAAAAGGTGTTGTATAGCAGCTATTTGAACTTCTTGCATTCGAAAAACTGAATTTTGTACAAACTTAAGTCATAAAGCTTAGCTACTTTTGGGAAAATTTTAATCAACAAGTTTATTAAATATAGAGTTATTAAAAAAGATATGTTTTCTTGCAGCTACTCGAAGACGAATAGACATATCAAGATTGACTTTAGCGATCTTCGATTTTCATTCTGATCTGATCCATACAATTGACTTTATATCGATCTTGTCTTCTATACAAGGTCATAAATATTAAAGCAAATTCTGAATGACGAATAAATTAGAAATTAATTCTTTTTTACTTTTTATTTTAAAATACTTTAAAATCATTTGGTCATATTGTTTTTGAATACTCTAGTATTATATTTTCAAGTTTGACAGTTACAATAAACGTTTAAAAAATATTACTGAACTTTAACTTGATTTGCGATTTATTTTTTTTAAAGCAAAAATATTATATCTAACTTACCCATGAACTATTTTGAAGCTCGATCTGATGTGTGACTATTATCGTAATGATCCACTTCCAATTATATTTCTGTAAAAGACAGAAAAAAGCATTATTTAAATTTTAATTTTTTAAACTCAAGAACTTTTATAAATAAACTAAAAATAAAGTAAAATAAAAACATTTTGCAAAAGTATTATACGACATGTTTCATATTCAACTAAAATAACTATGTATAGTGATTCATACATAAATATTTATTTATATAAATAAAATATCTTTAAAAATAATTCAGTTTAGTGCAAATTCTATATATTCACTTAAATCATTTATTAATTTGGGTGCCGTGAAATAACGCCATATGCTATAGTGGCTATATATAGGTATAAATATTCTGGAAAAAGCGGCAATTCCTCCTAATTGAGAATCTGACGTATATATTAATATGCTATAAATGGCGTATTTCCCTGCTTTTGAAACCAACTCTAAAATCCCTTCTAATTATTATTCTTATATAAATATTTTTGCTTCAAAGTTTTTAAAATAGCGGGAGCTGCCGCCGCTAAACCCCTTTAAACAAATTATTGAAACCCAGATTTGAAACCAACGGATTGCGCTTAACATCAAAAAAAAAATCCAAATTCATTACTTTATTGTTTAGATGTATATTATTTAGAAAACTAAAATTTTTGGGGGTTGTTTTTACAATATTAGCTACAAATTCAGTATTTCAATATAATATCAGTGTTTCAATATATGGCCAATGGTTGCGAATCGAAAACCAGAAAAGATTTTTCACTTTCTCTAGAGACAGCCCTAATTTAATTTTAGTTTACACATGGTGTGAAAGTAATTTTTAGAAATTATTTACTTTTTCATTTAAAAATTCCTATTAAAAATTGAATATAATGGCCCAAAAATCATGTTGATATGATATACAGTTGTTAAAATAAAAATAAGTAACTTAAGTTATGCAAAAGAAATATAATTAAATTTTAAAAATTTAATGTTATTTAGACTTAAAAATACTAAATTAAATTTAAACTTTCCAATACCTCCATTATATTCTATCTAGAATTATCACTAAGCAGATAGACAGAAGTCCCGCATTCAAAAATGTCCGGACTTACGACTTTAAAATCGAGAAATATAGCGAAAATAATCAATAAAACAAAATAATATTGAAAAGCGGAAATTTTCCCAAAAAATCACAAAATTTCCCTATACGAATTAATTTTAAAGTATTATAAAATATT
Source organism: Dolichopus griseipennis (assembly GCA_963082915.1). NCBI lineage: Eukaryota > Metazoa > Arthropoda > Insecta > Diptera > Dolichopodidae > Dolichopus > Dolichopus griseipennis. The sequence goes on along the minus strand of OY720444.1, from coordinate 35,266,160 downwards.
ATAGTATAGTATTTGCAAAGAAACTCTCACAAACTAACCAAAAATTAAAAATTAAATTAACTTTTAAGACCCTCAACTCTTTCACAAAACAATCATATTTTTTTCTTTGAATTTCTTCCATCTCTTTTGTTGTTTTGAAAATTATGATGATGCTTAAATTTAAACAAAATTGCAAAAAAAACTAGGCCATATTTAGAAAAGGACCAAATGAAGAGTTATCCTTTACATGAAACCCTATATACAAGTATATTAAAAGAAAAGTCATTATGTTGTCAACACTATAATAAGCCATATAAAAGATTCAACGTATGTAATCATATGTATCTTTATATTAAGCACAAGTACCAAAAACACTTTCCTTCATCCATTTTTAAAATTTGAGAAGTCATAGATTTCTCCACTTTCAATTTAAAGATAAAAGATACTTTCAAGATACGAGTACAGTATAATTTTTACTTTCCTTTATAAAATTTCAATTTTTATTTAATTTTCTTTTCATGAACAGTGGAATGGAAAAATTTTTGAAGAATAAAACAAAATATAATATAAAAGACTTGCTAATTAAGTGAATTAAACTATATGTTTTTTTGGGAAGGTTTTTGTTTAAATAAAAAATATTCTTATAAATTTTGTAAACTTGTATTCTTTTCTTAAACAAAAATTACTTTTAATTTAATATGTTAAAAATGTGCCAACATAACCTCATTTTCAACTAAAATAGAATCCAAACATAAATATTAAACTCAGAACAAAATAAACACTTAAATTTTTTCTTTTCATTTCAATTAAGGAATACAGTAATTCAAAACTGAAACCAACAACAAATAATTACTAAAGTTCCAGTTCTCTATTTAAAATATCGTTGCCAACTTGTAAATAAACTTTTACTCTTTTTTAAGTTTGAAAAAAAAAGAAAAAAAAATAAAAAAAAAAGAAATCTTAAAGAACAAGTCATTTACCTCAACCGCATCTTAACTTTGTAATTCTCTAACTTTTCTCTTTTCATCTCATCACTTTTTTACCCATTCGCTTCACAAAAAAAAAAAAAAAAAAAGTACTTAAAGAGGTAAAAGAAAGAGATAGCAAATGAAAATGAAACATATTATAAAATATTTTTATCAAAAAAATCAAAAAAAAAAAACAAAACAATAATAAAAACCTGTAAAAAATAGTTTGTGGAAATTGAGAAAATTTTCTTAAAAACTCTATTTAAAGAGATGAATATGAAAATTTTTTCTTTTCCATTTTTCCAACAACAACAAAAAGGATCACAGGATCACGGAAAAAAAATTTAAAATTATAGAAAGAGTAAAAAAAGATAATCGGATTTAATTTAATAGTGTAGATGTCACCAGCAACCATGACAAATTATTTTCTATTCGGGGAAAATTTTTAAAAAAGTTTCTTTTTTTTTTTTTCAAATTTTTATTTCACAATTTTGTTTTCTAATTTGATGTTTCTTAGTTTGGTTGTTTGTTTTGTGAAATTTTCTAAAGGAAATGTAAAGTTTTCATAGTTGAGAAAAAAAGTTACAACGAAAAAAAGAAAATAAAAAATAAAAAACTTTATTTGAAGAAAAGTTAAATTGGTTAAGATTTAATAAGTCCCACTTCATGTTTTTTGATTTAGTTTAAAAAAAAAAAAAAAATTTAAACTTAAAAAAGTATGCTATCATTATTATTGTTTGTGTGGTCAAGATCTACTTTTATATCTTTCAGTGCTGTCTTTTTTGAAAACTTTTAATTAAATTTTGGAGAAAAAAGGATACGTTTTTTTTTTATGAAAGATACAATAAGGGATGATTTTGTAATTTTTTTTTATTATAATATTATAATTTAATGTGAAAAGCGTTATTATACCTTTTAGTTGTAAGTTAAATATTAGTTAAGCATTAAACTAATTATTATTTTAATTGTTTTTTTTGAAAATTTTTTTAACCTTGAAAATTTAATTTGTTATTTGAGAAATATGTACATAATAATTTGGATGGAATAATTACAAAATGCAGGGTTATATTATTACTCAGGACTTGTTCACTTAATTTCAATGAAATGAAATTTTGTGGGTTTTAAATATTTTTATAGTATACGACATATCGTTTATGAAGCTTTTCATCTAACAAAGAAAAATCGGAAAGTGTGTCTTTTAGGAGCTAATGTTTCGAGTAGATCGCAAAAATAGTTTATAGGTGTGGTCGTAAATGTAAACTTTTTGACGTAAAATATGTCATTTGACATTTATTATGATTTTAAGACCAAACAATTTGCAATCAGTAGACATTCAATTTACAAATAAATTTTTGTGGTCGTAAAAGTAAATTTTTTAGTTTTGCAATGGATATAAAATCAACAGATTGTTTTTGTTTTAAACTTTTGAAATGAGTTTCCATCGCTAATCTTGTACAAATTAGTAGTTTTAAGGTGGATGTGTCCCACAACAAACTTTGTGATTCACTTTCAGTTTCACTCCTGTTAATTTAAATTTAAATTAATTTACAAAAAAAGACATAATATTTTCTTACTTGCATTATTAATCATAAAAATAAAACAACGCTGAACGCTCAAAAAACTGTACCTTACTATTTGGTAAACTGATTGTAAATAAAAAATTTAGTTTGCATAGTTGACGTTTACTTTACACATATTTCACATTTACGACCAGGTTCAGTTAGCAATGATTTTTTACATAATTTTTGGTCGTAAATTCAAAATATGCATATTGACAGCAAATTTACATTTACGACCATAAGATATTACTTGTTCTATATAATTTTCAGCCCACAAAGTCGAAAAAACCCTTTATCTAAATTATTATAATAAGGGTTAAGTGTATTTACAATCTGAAAATGGTAAAAGACAGCTAATTTTATAACCATTATAAATTTTTTCAAGGGAAATGTATAGGGTCGCCATACGGTACTAAAATTTACTAGTAAGCAAAACTCAATTTTTGCTAAATTTTTGGCCCCTCATATTTTCTAAACGTTTCTAGCTAGAATCTTGAAATTGTGGGAGAAGTTAGATTTTCAGAAACTAGTAGAAGTCAAAAATTTTTTTGCCTTGCTAAAAATTTTGCTATTTGTAAACACCTTTAATTTGAATACCTGTCTAAATTTTTTTTTTGTTAAACAGCAAATTTAAAGCTCCAATATTATAGTTTAGCATGTGTAAAAGATTTTTCTTAATTTTAAAGAGTGACGAAACTATAGCCCCCGTAAATTTAAAAAAAGCCCTATATTTAAATTGAACAGATACTCTAGATTCATCATCAGTTTGCTTAGTAAAAATTTAGGAACTTTCCCTATTACGACTTAAAAATTAAAACTTTCATGTTTTTATAAATCAATAACTTATTCACCAATGTATATTTTTTCAAAAGTAAATGTTAACATTGAAGCTCAAATATAATATTTCGTTCGTCTTGTTAACAGGGTTTCTTAAATGCATGGGATTATATTCTAAGTATTGATTTCACTATTAGTCATAATTAAAAAATTGATGATATAACTAAATTATAATATTATAATTTTTTTTATATAATCTATATATATAAAAGCGAAAGTTTGTTTATTTGTTTGTTTGTTTGTTTGTTTGTTTGTATGTAACGAGTTGGCTCCTAAACTGCCCAGCCGATTTTCATGAAAATTTGTATATAGAGGTTTTTGGGTTCGGAAGGAAATCGTGGCCCAAAAATTTTGCTCTAACGGACCGCAAAGTTGGGGCTGTGGTGCAAGTATTTAAACTTCTTTGTTCTAAAATGAAAACGGTTTGACCGATTGACTTCAAATTTTGTATACGTGATGCTCTTTGAGAATTGAGTAGACACTATTAAGAATATTGGAATTTGTTAACCCATGTCGGGCCGACGGGTGGTCAAAAAAAATTTTGGGTTCAAATTTTGTCCGATTTTACGAAATTATGCTTTGGCTTAAAAGAAAGCCCCAAAAAAAATTTTGTTGAGTTCCATTAACCCATTGCGGCCCAACAGCTTTTTATAGGTTTTTTCAATACTTTACTCTAAATTCGAAACGGTTTGACCGATTGACTTCAAATTTTGTATACGTGATGCACTTTTGAAAATTGAGTAGACACTATTAAGAATATTGGAATTTGTTAACCCATGTCGGGCCGACGGGTGATCAAAAAAAATTTTGGGTCCAAATTTTGTCCGATTTTCCGAAATTCTGCTTTGGCTTAAAAGAAAGCCCCAAAAAAAATTTTGTTGAGTTCCATTAACCCATTGCGGCCCAACAGCTTTTTATAGGTTTTTTCAATACTTTACTTTAAATTCGAAACGGTTTGACCAACTGACTTCAAATTTTGTATACGTGATGCTCCTTGAGGATTGAGTAGACACTATTAACAGTTTTGGAATTTGTTAACCCATGTCGGGCCGACGGGTGGTCAAAAAAAATTTTGGGTCCAAATTTTATCCGATTTTACGAAATTCTGCTTTGGCTAAAAAGAAAGCCCACACAAAAATTTTATTGAGTTGCATTAACCCTTTGCGACTCAACAGCTTTTTATAAAGTTTTTGGTTACTTTACTCTAAATTAGAAACGGTTTAACTGATTTTCTTCAAATTTTGTATATGTGTCCGTTTTGAGAATGATATTAGCTCTTTTTACAGACTTGCAATTGGTTAACTCATGCCGGCCCGACGATTGACAAAAAAAAGATTTGGAAGAAAATTACGTCCAATTTAGCGCAATACTGCTTTGCCCAAAGAGAAAGTATAGTTCCGTTAACCCAATGGGGCACAGTGGCTTTTATAGATTTTTGCGTTACTTAACTCTAAATTAGAAACGATTTGACCGGTTGACCTCAAATTTTATATGTGTGAAGCAACTTGAAAATGGAGTTGAGTATGTAAACAGTCGGTTCTACGATTGGTCAAAAAATTTTTTTGGAAGTAAATTACGTCAAACTTTGGAAAGTAGTTTGTCCCGCTTTGAATTACAAAAAGTTTCAAAAATTACTAGAACAATCCTAGAAAAATCGTTTTAAAAAGATTGCTTTCATACATTTTTAAATTTACATGTGTAAACCGTGTGTAATTTTTGTGTTAACTTTTTGCAGTAACATCAACTTTAATTAAACTTCCATTGAGAGGCGCAGCAACGCGCACCGGGTATTAGCTAGTTTTTTATAAAATTAAATGATAAAATACTCGGTATGAAACACTACATAATTTTGAAATGTGCCTTGATTTTTTTCATCACTTGTTTAAAATAATTTTGCTTAGTAAAAAAATTTTGATTTTGGTAATGTAATTTGTTTAAATTCGTTGCTGCATAAAAAGGATCTATGGCTTATGTGTTTTAAAAATATAATAAGAGTTATTAAGCTTATAAGTTTTAAAGCTCTAAAAACATTTTACCAGAATTAAACAAATTTATTAATTTAAATTCTAATTTCATTAATTTAAAACAATTTAATTCTTTATGGTATACGAATATTATAAAAATCATGAGAACCGGTTCGAAAGAGATAAAATAATTTGCATTTAATTTATGTTATGTATAATCTAAAATTATGAATAAATTAAATTAATCACTTTTTCGTAATACTTTATCCAACCCTTTAAATGTCACTCACCTGTCATTCATTATTTTAAAAACATTCATAATTTTCTTAAACTCACTCCATTCATATTTTATGTTAATCCTTACTCTTTTTTTTTTTAAAAACTGATTCTCAAAAATAAACAAACAAAACCGTTATTAATAAAATTTTTTGTATAAAAAAAAAAATTGTTTTTGATTAAATTTAAACGTGTGTCTTTTAATATTAATATAAATCTTTTTCATCAAATAACAATATAATATGAATTTTTACTTAGCCATTTAGATTCACGTTTCTGTTTTTCAAATAATTTTATTTTTCAAAAATTTTATTTTCATAAATTTGTTTTACAACGCGTCAAAATTATTAAAATGATTTTTCATTTTATTTAATAAAAAAAGCAAACCAAAAATAAATGTTTCAAGTTAAAAATAAATCAACACATTCAACATTACAGTCTTTTAAATAAATCAAAACAATATTTTCATAAATTTTCACGTAATTTAAAAATATCCTTTATTTTTTGCTCCCCGTTTCCGAATCAACTTAACTCTGTCATAGTGATTTTAAATATTGAAAGCATTTCCAAAGGCCTATCAGAGCTTTAAAGAAAAATAAAAAAAAATTCAAATAAAAACCAAATAAAAATGCAAAAAAAAAAAAAAAAAACTAAACAAATTATGTGCATTACATTAAAAAGGATATACGAAAATAATAATAATATCCTTTTAAAGCCTCAAGGGCAGAAAAAGGGAGAAGAAATGAGACAGAAAAAAATCAGCCATATGTGGAAATTTTGAATGAAAATCTGAAAACTAAAAAAGAAATAAATATATTTATATTAAAAAATTTGCCAGATCTCAGAATTAAAAATGCGGTACTTTTAATATATGAAGATAGCGATTCAAATTTCTTTATGGTGTAATATTATAATGTCCATTGAACTTATAGTTTCGAACGAAAAATAATAATGAAATTCTAGAAATATTCTATCATTATATACTGAGTTGATTAGTTAAACATTTCAATATTTTCAATATTTTCAATATACACAAAGCATTTAAATAATATATTAAGTGAAAAGTTTAACCATTTCTTTTCAGAATTAATTTTAAATTATTTGATCAAATTGCATTATTTGGTAGATCATCAAAAGAGATGATATTCTCGAGTTATTATATATATACATATTTATAAAGTCTCATCAAATAATTGCTTATGCTGACGATATAGCAATCGTATCAAGAAGTTATAGAGATATGACTGAGGCGTTTATTGTGCTCGAAAGTGAAGCAAAAAAAGTTGGTTTAGCTATCAATGAAAATAAAACAAAATATATGAAAATGTCGCGAAATGAAAGTAAAAGATACCCACAGAATATTACCATTGGGGAATACAATTTCGAAGGTATTAAGAGTTTCTCATATCTCGGAGTAATAGTTAGAAATGACAACAGTATGCATCATAACGTACAAGATAGAATTAATTCAGGAAACAAATGCTACTACGTACATAAAAAGCTAATACAATCTAAATTAATAACCAGACAATCAAAATTAATAATTTATAAAACTATCATACGACCAGTGATAACATATGGCTGTGAAGTATGGAGTCTGACGAGGCATGATGAAAATAGCTTAAGAGTGTTTGAAAGAAAAATACTACGTAGAATTTTTGGCGCAAAAAGACTCGAAAGTGGAGAATATGAAAGAAGAACTAATTCTGAACTCTCCGAGTTAATAGAAGGAAAAGACATAGTAAAATATGCAAAAGCGCAGCGCCTAAGATGGGCAGGCCATGTTGCTCGAATGAAGGAAAACCGCGCTCAATAAAAAATTATGTATGCAATCCCTGAAGGAACAAGAGCAAGGGGACGGCCAAGAAATAGATGGGCTGATAATATTGATAACGATGCTAGAATTCTTAATGTCCGAAATTGGAAATCAGGAGCACAAAATAGAGAACAATGGCGAGCAGTTGTAAAACAGGCCAAAGCTCACCCCGAGCTGTAGAGCCATATGATGATGATGATGATTCTCGAGTTATTAATCTCTAACTTTATAGTGATGACATTTCTAAAGTTAATTTTTATTCATTCTAATTTTTTAATAATTTCTTAATTTACTAACTGACGGAGTGCGGATTAGATTCCCGAACGGGATATGAAATTTTTTTAATTGAAAAAAATTATTGAAAAAAATAAGTACTTTTTCTTTTCAAATATCCATGGTGACCAAATATAATTTTAATGTACAATTATATACCTAATATAAGCAAAATAGTTAATATTGTAGTTATAAATAAATAGAAAGTATTTAATTTAAGAATTTAAGAAGAAAGGACTATATTAATATCAGTCAATATTTACTATTGCCCTGGTACTAATTATAAATAAATAATAAATAAATAAATTTCTTAATTAAATTATATATTTACACTGAAAATTAATATTTAATTTTGAACTATAATTAAATTTTGATATTTCTTAGGAAATAAATAATCAATTGTTGCATTAATTAAATAAAATAAAAGAATAACTGAAAATGTTTGTATTGAATACAAATTATATTGTATTTAATGTAAAGAGTCTGGCAAGTCTATTGTTATTTTTAATATTACATTTTTATCTGTATATATTTTTGGTTAAAAACTTGGGTTTTAGCTACCCTTTATTGAAAGTACAGCACTTAACTTTTGATTATTGTTTTCATTATGACAAAATAGGACAGTTCTGGTAAAACTAAGTGGAAACGTTGATCACATTTTTTTATTTCCATATCTGATTTAAACAAACCAATTCAAAATTAAAGTTATGAAAAAAAGGCCATTCAGTCTTTTGAATTATCTATTTGTTTACTGTTTATTTTTTGTAAACCTATCTCTTTTACTCCTTTTTTGCTATTAAAGTAATATCGAAAAAAAAATATATGTATTAATATATAGATGTATGTATAGCAAAATTATTCTCTGCGATAAATAACAGTGAGATAAAACAATTTATTTATATAAAATAAAAATAATATCCTGTTACTTAAATCAATTTTTCATGAAAATGAATCTGAAAATGAAAGGGAAGGAAAATATAAAAAACAGAAAAAGAGAAAATAAAAACAAAAATGACAAATTATGGGATGCCTATAGGAAATTACTCTTTAAAGGATGAAATTTTTAAATATCCCTGAAAAATATTGGTTACTTTTCGTGTCTTTAGATTTTTTTTCCTCCATATTGTTTATTATTAAATTGAAAAATATTTCAATATAATACTAACATATGGAAATGATATTGATGGTATAGTTAAATATTCAATATCTATATTTTTAAAGAAAATTTAAAAAATTTTTGAATTAAACTATTTATTTCATTGCCTTAATTTTATCATATTGTTTTTTTAAATTTCAATTATGTCATTTGTTTTATATTTTGAATTCAACACATGACATTTGAATTCATCACATGACATTTTAAAAAATTATTTTATCGCTGACGCTTATAGCTATTTCCTAAAACTATAAGCATCAGCGATACCTCAGCCCCCAAGCAAGGCGACCCTGAATCAACATCCCCAAATAAAAGTTGTACGGCTGGTCGAAACCTTTTCAGTGATACCCCTGATGATTATATATCTCTTACTTTTATAAAAATAGTTTATAGACGGTCTCAGCGGCCAACCAGAGCGACCTAGAACAAGCACTCTTGAACAAAAGTTGTCGAGCTCGTCGAGATCTTTTTAATGATACTCCACATGATAGTATATCTAGATACAACATTTATATTAGGATTTTACAAACGGTCTCAGAGCAAAACAAAGATCATTGCAATGATACCCGACATGAAAACATTAGGGTATGGATAATTACATGCCAAACTTTATCAAATGTCTTTCAAGATTTCATTAAATTACAAATGTGATTTCAAGCATTTGTAAGAAGCAACATTAAATTATATAATATTTGGAAGTTTATTATTGTGTCAAAAGTAAAGTTCTTAAGATATTTTGTATAAAAAGTTTTGTATTTTTTATCAGAAACATACTGTTCACAATCAATATTTTAGATATTAGGCATTAGGTATTTATTGTTGGTTTACAAAATATGTAGCAATGATAATATATAAAATATTTTTTAAAGAACTCTTAAGAAACCCTTAAATTTTTTTCAAAAATCCAAAAAATATGTACATTATATTCCAAAATTTCAACATGAACTTCTTGACAACTTCAAAAATAAACAACTTATCTAACCCCATAAATTTGATATAAACGTCAACAGATTTCATGACTTTATATGGCTCTGTTGAAATTTTCTTGAAAAAACTTTCATGACAAGATTTATATTTAAATCTATTTGTTTTTCAAACAAAAGAACAAGCTCAAATAAGTAAATTTTTAATATAAATTCAAATATAAGCATAATATAATTTTTAAACTTTTAAATTCCCCTACAAATAACAAAGCACTATTAGTATATTGAAATTTTCTACCTAGTTTATTTTCAAAAGAATCTTTTTCTAAAAATACTTTTATTTTTCAATCTTACTCAAATTTAAAAACAAAATAGAAAATTAACCCCTTGAACTGATCTTGATTTGTACACATAAAACAAAAACAAAAAAAAATATCTTCAATAAAAATAAACAAGAAAACATAAAATCGATTGGAACCTTAAGGGAAATAGTCCCTGATTTTATTTTTCAAAAAGGACAGAAATGAAAATTGCAAAAATTTTGCCCCACATAAAGAAAAACTTTCAATATCCATATTATACCTTTTTTTTTTTGTTGTATATTCTATTTCATCTGGAATATCAACAAAATATGATATGACCACACCTATCTCATTGTTTTCTAGTCATCATATTTATCACTTAGTTAACCTCAATATATTTCAAGAACTTAACTTAACTTATATTGTTTTTTTCCATTTATTTATTTTTTTTTTAATTTACATCAGAATGTACATATCCTTTTAAAGGACATTATAATATAATTTGGCTGGAAGCAAATTCTACAAATATATAAAATAAGTTGAAAATAAGTAAAATTTTTAACAGTTCTTTAAATAACAGTAGTTTAAAATTTATTTGATTTTTAGTTTAAATGCATTGAAATAAGTTTTTAAAATCTTATTTGTTAATTATTCTAGAGACTTACAAAAATTTATTTAGTAAATATTTAAATCCTAAAAGTATGCAAATATTCTCTTTAAAAATAATTGCAAAATGCTCTTTAAAATTACACAAATATATAAGAAACTTTAATTTATTTTTAATTAGGGAATCCATTTAAAAACTATGTAATGAAATATGTATATAATAAAGTGACAGAAAAACAATTGGTTCTATGTGAAACTTCTAAATATGTATAAACCTAAAAATAAAAAGTATTAAAAGACTTTTGTTTTTGTTTAGAAGGTTTTTATTCAACTTCATATTTTGTTTGTTTAGTATTTTGTAAAAATCTTATCGAAAACATTACATTTATAAATATATGAAATTTAAATTAACATACCTACCTACATATTTACAAATGTGTTTGTTTCAAAAAATATGTTCTTTGTATTATAAAGAAAAACAAAAACCAATATAAAGTGAATTTGTATTTAAACACAAGAAATAAAAGAAAACAAAGTATAAAATAGTTTAAAAGAAAATAAAAAAAAATATTTATATGTAAAAGTTTAAAAGGATTTTCTATTTTTGTTATTTTTTTTTATTTTATTTTGTTGTTCCTTTTTGTCTTGTATGTAAAATATTTCTTTAATATAAGTACTTGTTTTATTTTTAAAGTTAAAAGGTACATAACCTCAAAAATAAAATGGAAAATATTTAATTGAGGATGAAAAAAGTAGAAAAAAAAAACACAATTATAAATTTTCGTAGGTATTAATGTATATATACCTGCAACTATAGAAATATATGCATACATTTAAAATAAAATTTAAATTTTTAATAAGAAATTGTCTGGAAGGACAAAATTTACTAAAAAGTTTTTTAGATTAAAATTATCTTACACTTAAAATAAGAAAATTCCAAATTATAAAATTGAGAAAAACTTAAACGATTGTAAATTGTAAAAATTTAAATTCTCATTAATATTTTAAAATTCATATTAAAAATACAATAGATTTAAGAAGTTTTTCAGTAATATCTAACAATTCTCACTTTAAATTTTGTCATTTAAAATTGCCAATAGAAAACTTTTTTAAATTCTAACAGTTTATCATGTTATAAAGAGTTTTATATTGTATATATATAATTTTGAAAGGTTGGAAAAATTGTGTTTTTTGTGAAGTTTAAAATTTTCAATTCCTAAACTAAAACGAGGAAGAGTGTAGTAGAGTAGACTGTGTCAACTCTGGGATACCCGTATGACCGTTATATGAACATTATATCATTATTATTATAAACATTAATTACTTTTGGCAAAATTTCAAACATACCAGCTTTATTAGGTATATTGTAATGCTCTTATAAAAGAAGGAGTTGTATGGCAGCTACTCGAACTCTTGGCAGTAGAGCAACCAAATTTTGCAGTAACTTTGGCCATTACACTAAACTATTTTTGGCAAAATTTCAGACACCCAACTTCAATTGGTATAGAGTAATGCTCATATAAAATAAGAAGTTGTATGGCAGCTACTCGAACCCTTTGCAGTAGACCAACCAAATTTTGTAGAAACTTTGGCCATAAAACTAAACTACTTTTGCCAAAATTTCAGACACGTAGATGTAATAGGTACAGAGAAATACTCATATAAAAAAGGAAGTTGTATGGCAGCTACCCGAACCCATAGACCAAAATGGCTGGATTTAAATAGCGATGACGGCTATTGCAAAAAAACGAATTTGCGAAAATTTCAAGACTCTAGCTCCTTTAGTTTTTGAGTTATCGTGCGGACGGACGGACAGACGGACGGACGGACATACATAGCTAAATCGATTTTTTTTTCGATTCTGATCCGATCTATACACTTGAGTCTATATCTACCCCCCCTCCTTCTCTGCGTCACAAACGTAATGGCAAATTTATTATACCCTTTGACTATATAGTCATACGGGTATAAAGATTTTTAGACTTATTTGATTTGACTGATAGCGTAGTGGTAAGGGTGCTGGTCTTTCAGTCTAGGAATTCCAGGTTCAAAGATTGGTCAGAATAAAACAAAAATATACTTAATAGTTCATACTACTGATCACATTGATCTCATTAACTTATCACATTGTATATGTATATTTTATTTTTTGCTATTAAATTATACTTTCCTATTTTTTTGAGAATTAATCTGAAGATTAATTTGGAGTTGGAGAAGTTTTTGAGTTTAGATAATAATTATACTTTTCCAAAATTAAAAAAAAATATATAATTAGATTTTGTTATATACTTTTGTACTCTAAATAGACTTTCCCAATTCGAGCGGATTTAGGTTAAATATATTTATAAATATTTTTAAATAATTTAATAAAAATATTAGTTTTTATATTTAACAAAGACTATGTGCAAACTACTTAAGAATTCTAACTGAACTATATTATTATTTGTTAAAAAATGGAGATCAAGTCCCATGGCAATAAACTGGAATTTTTCTTCACAATAAACTGGAATTTCAACGTCTGAATTATATTTAAAAATAAAAGTATCTTTAATTTTTTTTTGCACAAAATGTCTTTTACCGTTATTTAATTATAAAGCTTTAATTTTAATTCTAAAAATAGAAATCGGTGATACGTCATTACGACTTACTTTTTTTTTTATGTTCACTGATTAGAACAATAGGGAAATGCCCACGAGTATATAAAAGACAAACACATTTATTTTAAAACATTTTTAATTAGGTATATAATAAATTGTCTAAAACTAAGATATTTTTTTTTTTACATAGTGGAATTTTTTCAAACTTATGCATTAAGGGTTCATTCACTTTTGAATTAAATTTGACCTTTTTGAATATTGTAGCAGAAAGAAACGACACCTACAATATGATTGTTTTAATATTCTTAAGTTTATTAAAAAAAAAAAAATATTTAAAATTATAAAGAAAATTCAATAGAGAGACATAAACATATAATGTTCATCAAATGGTAATAAAGACATTTTCATAATAAATGAAAAGGTAAAGTTTTATAAAACTTTTTTTTTTAATTTAATTGTTAACTTTTATATTTAGTACAAATACTTTTTTCGATCGCTTTATATTGATAGTCCGTTTCGAAAATTTTATAAAACAATCTGATATCGGTATGTTGACTCTTGAATAGGAAAGTTTCAAAATTTTTTGGGTAAATTTATACTGACACCCCTCTTCCCCCGCCCAAACTTTAAAAGACACTTTCTTCAGTTTTTAGGTTTACAACTCCTATAAAGAACATTGTAAAAGTTTACAAATAAATTTTTTTAACAGGATGAAAAAGAAGTCATTGAGAATTGAAGAACAGTATTCTGTGAAAACAACTTAATACAATATTATCAAAATATATTTGTTTTGTTTTTTCTTAAGTACGTTACCGGAAAAAACTTATATGCAATAATCATTTTTTCTAATTTCGTATAATACTTTCTATAAATACTATTTAATACTTAATTAAGCTCCACCTATACAGAATATAAAATATGAGTTCTACCTATATACAAAATAAAACATGAGTTTTTAATATATTTTACAAGGATATTTTCGAAACTCGAACAAAAATAATATTTAGTTTTCCTTCTATAAAGTAGATTATTTTTTTTAAATAGTGTACTTCTTTTTGATTTTTTTTTAATATTAGTACAAAATAATATTCTATTTAAAAGCTTTGTAATTAAACTTCAAATAAATCCAAATAAACAGTGGGTATCAGGTTGCTTACAGTATACAAAAACTCATATATATATAAAGTATTTTTAGTAAAAGTAACTAAATATATTCTCATATGAGGAAGTATTTGCTTTTGTCATGTCAGTATTAGCTTAACTCTGAGAAAACCACCTTAAACTAATGTAAAACTGGTTGACAGGAACTTGATTATATAGATAACATATTAAAATAATAAACATTATATCATTATTATTATAAACATTAATTACTTTTGGCAAAATATCAAATATACCAGCTTTATTAGACGTAGTGTAATGCTCATATAAAAGAAGGACCAAAATGGCTGAATTTAAATAGCGATGACGGCAATCGCAAAAAAATTTCAAGATACTAGCTCCTTTAGTTTTTGAGTTATCATGCGGACGGACGGACATACATAGCTAAATCGATTTTTTTTTTCGATTCTGATCCTATCCATACACTTGAATCTATATCTACCCCCCGTACTTCTCTGCATCACAAACGTAATGGCAAATTTCATACCCTTTGACCTACAGTCATACGGGTATAGAGAAGCAGGAGAGCCATAACTGTCAAAATGTAATTGATCGAGTAGTATATACTTTATCAATAATTTTAAACTATTAAATATTAGTAACAGTAGCCAAAAGTTATAACGAATATTCAAATACAACTCTGAATTGAATACTGTATTAATATAAAATCGTAAACATAAAGATATTCTATAAATAAAATTACAAAAACCGAACAGATAAATTAAGAGGTTTTTTTTTTTTTAATGATTAATTTTTAATTTTTTAATGATTCAATAACATCGACAATCAAGACACGTAACTAATCTTTCATTCTTTTTAAATTGTATTCCAAAGATTTTTTTGGTATACGAAATACTAGAAATTTTCCAATTAAAAAAGAAAAATTATAAAGATAAATTTAACAAGCAATGAAAAAAACCAAGGGTTTTTAAAAAAGCACATTTTCAAAATAATAGAATGTTTCATACTCAGTATTTTATCGGAATATAATGTTGAAGCTTCAATATTAACGTTTAATTAAAAGGGTCTAATCCTCACTAGGTTCAAGGAATTAAATTGTGAATTATACCAAAATTTGATATTTTACTAAGAATTTTACTATTTAAGCAAAAATGGTTAAAACTGAGAGACACTTTCTTAAATTTAAAGAACCGGTTTTAAATTTAAGAAAATCTTTTAACATATGTTAAGTATAATGTTGGACCTTAAAATTTTGTATATTAACGAAAAAAAATTTGAACAGGTATTCAAGTTACAGGTGTTTAAGAATAGCAAAATTTCAATTTTCGAGCCCTTATAGCTGCTTAACAGGGGGCTTGACAAAAACATTTTATTAACCGACTCCTACTAATTTCTAAGGATCTAACTTTTCCTAAAATTTTAAGACCCTTGCTTAAACCGTTAAGAAGATATGTGGGGTCAAAAATTTTGCAAAAATTGAGTTTTGCATAATGGTAAATTTTAGTACCATATGGCAACTCTGTACATTTTAGTGATGCATTTTTGGAAAGCCTAAGAAATCAGCTCTCTTTTGCTTTTTTAGATTGACAATATAACTAACAGAACTCTTATTATACCAATTTAAATATAGGGATTTTTTGGATTTTGCGGGGGCTGTAGCTTCGTCACCCTTCAAAATTAAGAAAAACCTTTGACACATGTTGAAATATAATTAAAGAGCTTTCAATTTTGTAAATCACAACAAAAAAATTTGAACAGGTATTCAAATTACAGGTGTTTAAAAATTACAAAATTTCAATTTTCGGGCCCTTATAGCTGCAAAACAGGGGACGTGACAAAAAAAATTTGTTAACCGAATTCTGCTTATTTCTGAGGATCTAACTACTCCCAAAATTTCAAGACCCTAGCTTGGCCCGTTTAGAAGATATGTCTAGCCAAAAATTTTGCAAAAATTGAGTTTTGCATAATAGTAAATTTTAGTAGCGTATGGCAATTTTAAACATTTGTCTTTTGAAAATTTATAAAGTGTATTAAACCAGCTATCTTTTGCCGTTTTCAAATTGAAAATACACCTAATAGAACTCTTGTTAAAACAATTTGAATATAGGGATTTTTCCAACTTTGGGGGGCTGCAGCTCCGTAACGGGTGGGGCTACAGAAAAAAATTCTTCTACAAAACTATTTATTTTGTAATACCTACTCGTGGTTAAAATTTCTTTTCTCTATTTCAAACGATGTAAAAGTTTTCGTAAACATACGGACAGACGGACAGACGGATGGACGGATGGACAGACAGAGTGAAACTATATAGGCACATTTTTACAAATTTTTTTGAAAATGTGCTAAAAATTGGAATGTCAAACAAATTTAAGCTTTTGGTTTATGCAATATGTATAATCCTAAATGGATAATTGAAGTATTTTAGATCTTGCTCTTAACTTTACACAACTAAATGAACATCTAATTTCTTTTTTCTCAAATCAGTATTCAAAAGATATGTATAAAATCAAACAATTTGTAAACTCGAAACATATTATTAATTAATAAGATTGCTTTTATTATCCGAAAATAACTTTTGTTACATTATTCGATATTTTTTTTTAATTCTTAATTTTTCTTCAATTTTACTGTAGAGCTCAAAAAAACCACTTAGTTGTTGATAAAAATTATCTTTTTACTTGAACTCCATACACTATTTTAAGTAATGTTTTCCATTTGCACCGAAAGTTCATTCATATTTTAGAAAATGTGTTTAAAACAAAAAAAATTTTTCTTAAAAACCATCATTATCTATAGATTGTATAGAAATGCAATGACCAACAATGACCATGGAATTTAATGTATACGTATCACATGAACATATATTCAATGTCTAAATTTAATTAATTTTTGTATTTTCTTTATTGTCTATACATCTTCCACTTGTCTTTCGATTTTGAAACTTCTGTGGGATTGTGTACCAAAAAATCAGAGTACCAAATGATGAATGGCAAACATTTTAATTTTGTTTTTTGTCGAATTCATTCTAAAAGATCAGATTAACGCCACAAACAAAACCACAAACACTGAAAATACTTTTCTTTTTAAGTTTTTTCATTGACTTTAGATGCACTAAATAAAAGAAAATTTTGCTTAGAAAAATAAACCATAGATGTCAACTCTAACTTTTCCTTTTTTTTTATAATTTTTTTTTATGGAATTTTTTTTTAAATCGTTTTTAGCACATTTTCAATAAAAATTTAAAAAAATTACAATTATTTCACTCGGTTTGTCTATCTGTCTGGATTTTACATATAAAAATTCTAAATAGTTTGAAAAGAATAAATGAAGTTTAAAATACAAATCGCAAGAAGTTAATATGGTGGAATAACATTTTCCTGTTACGAATGTGTCACCCGTGATTTGGTTGGAAAAGAATAAAAACTGGAAATTCTAAATTTTCTAAAAGAAAAATATATACGAAACCTAAAACTGAAACATTAAATTTTTAATTTACATATCATTCAATAACATAGCATTCCTTAAAATTAAAGAAAGTGTCTGCTGTTTCATTAAGATTAATAAAACAAATAATTTGTACTATTATTAATTTATTTTTCAAATTACACTTCATACAAAACTTGTTTTGCACATTGCTAAAAACGCCTGATTTTTTCATTACTTGTGTTTTTGTGGTTTCCCAGTATTTTTTTAAAGATTTAGAGGAAAAAATATGTTCGAATCATTCCAACTTAATTAATTCAATGCAAAAGTAAAAATTAGTTAATTCATTCAATCAAGTAATTTTTATGTATTTATTTTTTACTTGTATGAGTTTAGTAAATTTAATAACTCAAGTGGTTTGATAATTATTATAGCATTAAATTGCAACAAAGACTTTCAATTTATATTATAACTTAAAACAATGTGTAAAATATTTTTTGAATTACATATAGTTTTTCTTAATTTTAATTGTGTTGTTGAAAATTTTAATTTAATAAAATATTCTTCCATCAAATACAATTCAAATGTATTAAGAAATTCCTCCGTTGAAGAATCAAGTCAATCTATTTCTATTTTGTTGCTCAACACAATTGTAAATATTGCTATCGCATTGACTCTTTTGCCGATTGGAACAGGTAAATATTAGATAGATCTTTAAACCTTTTAATGTTCAAATGCTAAAATAAAATAAATAAGTTAAAATAATTAAGGCTAGGAAATAGTATTGAACGAATATTTAAAATTTAAATTTTTATTTAATTACTGCATGGCTGAAGATAATCTTTGTTCTAAAGCTGGTATTACTGAAATTACTATGATATTTATTTCAAAATTTTTTTGATAAAAACTATAAGAGAAATATATAACATTATTTAATATCTATTTATATGTTTGTAGTACAAGACAATAGTAAATATTGACTCATATTATAATAGTCCTTTGGCTATTTGGCATTTTATTAAACTATTACAATTAACACTACACTTTTTTTTTAGATATTATCCGACCAGGGTTTTATTATCCCAGCGACCCAACCCGAGACCTATCGATTAAAAGGCTACGTCACTCATCAAATGATTAAATATTAAATATAATATTTATTTTTTAATTAATTATGTTTTATTTAAAAAAAAATTTTTTAAAAATATTTATTAAAAATAAATATTATTTGAATTAATATACATTAAATATACAATTAAAATTCATCATCCCATCCAGAATATTCTTCTGGTGGATTATCATCATCATTTTCAAATTTTGTTGGAAAATATTGTGTATCAATGTAATTTTTAACAGGCCGGTTAATAGGAGATGACATCTGTCTATTACGCAATCTATTCCAATCGAATCCATCGTACCAACTAAAAACCAATCAATTATATAAATAATTATTTTTACAAAATAAACACCATTAGATATTTTTACCTATGTTTTTTAATATCCAATATTCCACGTCTTTGATAACCCAGCCTTTCAGCAGCGGTTTGTTTGCACAAACTTTTTATTATATTCTGAGCAGATTTTGTAATTCTAGCAGACATTTTAACAGCATCAATTCCTATTAATATTTGTTGATAAATTCGCATTTGATTTGTACCACGGAATGGTGTTCGACCGGCTAGCAATTCATAAATTAATATACCTAAGGCCCAGTAATCAACAGCTCTATCATGACCACGATCTAATATAATTTCTGGGGCAACATATTCTGGTGTACCGGCAAATGTATTTGTTTTAGTACTTGTCATAAGACGTTTAGCAAAACCAAAATCAACCTTAAATCGTTAAAGAAATTTAAAATTGAGAATCAAACCATTTTTTATATATTTTTTGAATAACTTACTAATTTACAATATCCATCTGGTGTAACCATTAAATTTTCTGGTTTTAAATCTCTGTATATTATATTTCTAGTGTGTAAAAAATCAAAAGCTTCAACAACACAACCTGATATAAAGCGTGCAGTTTTTTCATCAAAAAATTTTCTCTGATACATAATGGTCCAAACATCACCACCTAAACAAACTTCCATTAAGAAATAAACATAACGACTATCTCGGAAGGTATTGTATAATCTAAAATGTTTTAACAATTGGGCATTAGTAAAAATAATGTTTTCGATATATTCTATAATAAGCTTTTTATTACTGTACTATAAATGGACTATTCCGGCATATTGACATAACCAATTTTTCATTATATATATGATCCACTTGGCCCTGCCTAATGACATCAATTTTTTTGACAACTTTTAATGCAAAACTGAACTTGTCATTGTAGGTAACTAAATTAACAACACCAAATGCACCAGCGCCTAAGCACATTACCGTTTTTAAATCTTCTAATCTTATAAAATCAAATTGACTAGGTGGTATTCTAATTTCTGGTGGTATTTCTCTTTCTTTAGGTTTTTGTCTCAATTCTTCGATAGTTCCCAAATAATTTATAAATGCCCTAACAAACAAAGTAAAAATATATTTTTAAAAAAATTTCAGAAAATAATCGAAATTTTATGCTCTCACTCTCTATCTAAAATTAAACACTCTGTTCCTGGGGGATCAGCATAAACACTAGCCAATCTAGTATCACTATTGAGTAATGCTTGTTCGCCAAAATATTGGCCACGTTTTCTTCTATCCACTACACGTACTTTACCATTTTCTTCTTTTTTAATTGTAACTGTACCACCACGTATTATAAAGAAAACATCACCTTTATCACCTTGCCTTATAATATGTTTATCGGTGCGAAAGAATTTCTTAAAGTATAGAAAATAAATTAGAAATTGTAAAAAATGATTATATAACAAATTATTTATTTTACCCGTTTTAAAAGGTCACAAACTTTAAGTAAAACTTCATCAGGTAAATCTTTAAGAAATGGAGCAGATTTTAAAAATCTTAAATTTTCTTTACGTTCTTCACTGCCCTCGTCAATCATTATTGTACGGAATTTTGTGCGATTTATTTTCCATACTTTAGATTTTGTTGTAGCTATAATAAATTAAAATAGTTAAATTAAGTATTTTTTAATTTAATTAAAATTAATAATTACCTTTAATTGATGCAAAACGTTTAGCATTATATAATATTGCTAATTCGCCAAACACAATACCAACTCCTAATGT
This sequence comes from Dolichopus griseipennis, assembly GCA_963082915.1. Classification (NCBI taxonomy): domain Eukaryota; kingdom Metazoa; phylum Arthropoda; class Insecta; order Diptera; family Dolichopodidae; genus Dolichopus; species Dolichopus griseipennis. The sequence goes on along the minus strand of OY720444.1, from coordinate 35,245,172 downwards.
TGTTAAAATTTCGTTATTTTTAATAACTTCAAATTGACCAGATTCCGAAACAAAAATTTCAGATCCTTCTTCATTTTCCTTTATTATAAAATCGCCTTTTTCATAATATGCTGGTTCCATTGCATCAATAACACGTTCTTTTGTTTCGTAATTCATAATGTTATTTAAGAATTCATTCTTTTCAATTGCTCTGGTAATTAGCCTACGTGTCCTGCGTACATAAAATAAAATATGGATAAGTTAAATATAAATTCTATAAATTTATTTATATTATCTAATTCAACAAATTAGCCTGGTTTAGGTACAGAAAGTCTTAAATTTCCTTACAGAAAGTGTATTATCTGTTCTGAGCTGAGAAATTTTATATACGATTACTATGGTAATTGAATAGAGTAGATTTTTCTAATTAAAAAGAACAGATTTAAAAATAATAAACCGATCCTATAAACAAAATTTAAGAGCACTAAACCGATTCAAAAAAATCAGGCTTAAATATAGTCAGGGCCTAGAGGCAGAATCATAAATAAATAGTTAATCGTTTACTTAACTATTTTCATTGTAATGTATAGTTGCTATTTCAAGTAATTGAGTTCGAATTTGTTGACATATTGCCAAAAAATTTCCGCGATTCCTCAGCAGTGTTGCCATTCTCCTCTTTTTCTAAAGTATATCTCTTATGGTTTTTTAACACCTCTTCCCAAAAAACAAAAGTAATGCCTTCTTCTAGCAAATTTTTTTTTTTCTTTACGAATTATTACATCCATATACAATGTTCAATAAATTCAAAGACATAACCTTATAAAATACAAATATTTTAATACTTACTCTTCTTCCTTTTTATATATTGGAATTTCAATTGAATCGCGATTTTCATTATTATCAAGTCTACGAAAGAATAAACCTTTTCGAATATTCTTTTCTGGTTCTTCTGGATTTAAAATACTATTAGCACGATTACTACCATGCATTCTATTACTGCCACCACTTATACTGCTACTTCCTTCTCCAGATTGTTGATTTCTAGTATTCTGTTGTTGGCCGTCAGGTTCCTTCAAAAAAAAAAGAAATGGTGGTATACTCGTAGGGTTTAAAAGATATTTAAAGACAATAAATTTTTAATGATTATAGATTTTGTTTTATGCAAAATTCTATTTTGTTTTATATATAATATTATTTTTGTGTACATTGTAGAAGTGTATTTTTTATATACAATAATAATATATTCTATTATATTGTCTATTATATTCTTCCTGCTGAGCTCTTTTGTAGTTTATTACAATCTAGAATATTTTAGATTTTGTTTAATTTATTAGTTTAAAAACAAAAATATTTATTTTATAAAATATTTCCTTTAAAACTGGGTATCTTTGAGAACTATAATAGTAAATAAATACATATAAGCTGATTATATCCTTTTTATATTGTTTATTTTTAAAAAGTCCTTCGAAAATATCTCAAAAAAAAAAAAAAACAAAAAAAAGTAAATGAATGAAAAATGTTTAATCTTGTGACACGTTTACTTTATTTTCATTATTTTTTTATTTACTTTTAGAAAAAGAGAAATGACCTTAAGGTATAGTTCTTTCTAAGCATATGACATAGATTATACCCATACACATGTACAATTTAGTAGAATATTGATTACTAAACTGAATATTTAATATATATAAACATTATATACATTATGTATAGTAATTGTTTTTGTATCAATGTTCTAAAATTTAAGGTTTTATAAATAAAATATAAAAATATCTAATAACAATAATATGGGGGAAGCTTTTACTATCTACTTTACTCTTATCAAATATTTAGTGAGTTTTTAGCACATATCCAAAAAATTTCGTAAAAGTGTGCATATATAGTTTCCCTCTTTCTGTTAGTCCATCCGTTCGTGTGTTAACAAAACTTCTATAGCTTTTGAAATCAAAAAAAAAAACTACTTTTTAATATAGCCCTTCCTCTTTGAGGTACTTCAGCCTTCCAATTTTACTATTTTTGAACATCTGTAATTTAAACACTGGTCCAAAATTTTTGTTTGTAAAAATACAAAAATGAAAGCCCAAATACTTTTAGATGGTGTTAACGGTTTTTTTTAATTTTAAAGGATTTATAAATAAAATTTAGAAATGTCTAATAAAGATAAATTGGGGAAGGTTTTATTATTGAAGAAAGTGTCTCTTAATTTTCAAACAATAAGCATGTGTAATAAAATGTAGGTGTAAATCACAATTTACTTCTTTGAACCTGAAAATTTTAGGAAGTTTCATACTTGGGAATCTGCGCAAGTTTGCCAAAAATTGTGGAGACTTCCCTTTTCAAGGGCTATAAGAACTTAAAAGTTTAAAATTTCCTATTTTTAAAAAATCCGTAACTTGGACAGTGTTATTAATATTTCCAAGGTAAAATGGTAACATTTAAGCTGTAACATTATATTTTGATACATTTTAAATAGATTTTCTTGATTTTAAATATATTGTAATACTCTTAATTAATTTTTATACAAATTCAAAATCTCTGCATGAAACATTGTAAAAGTTTTGGAACTGTGCTTCTTTAAGAACTCTTGATTTTTTTAATCACTTATTAAAAATAATTTTTATTTTAAGATTTAAAGAATTTAAATATTTAATGGTAGAGATGACAATGTTATGTATTATCGTTATGGCCTAACTAAAGAGAATGTACTATTTTTCTCCACTTGATTTTCTCAATATCCATAAAACATATATTAGACTAAAAATGGAGTATAATGTACATATTTGGGCTGGTGGTCCCCAATCGGCACTGGGATATCTCGATAAATTGCAAAACAGAGCTATTCGTCTTATAAATTATCCCAGTGCTGCCATAACACTCACTCCACTTAGCCATAGGCGTACAATTTGGTTACTTACCCTATTTTTTAGATACCTAGTGGGGACGAACACCTGTTCTAATGAAATAAAAAAATTAATGCCTCCCCTCAAAGTTTTCCAACGTGAAACAAGGAAGCGGATACCCATCTCTATTGAGTCGAATTATTAAGATGGCATAACACGGAAGCCGAGATTTTGGAACCATATTCCGTCCAATGTGTTTCCTAAAGTTCGTAATTCGTATTTGTACGACTTAATTAAATTAAAGAAGAATATTAAAATCTTTCTCCTAAATATCCCTCTAAATTTTGCCCATCGAACATAATCCTAAATGTCCAAATTAACTCCACACAATCCCAAAATCCTTCCATATTCCCATCCCTGTAACCAAACTGTACATTTGTATCACAGGTTCGTTCCTGAAGTTTGGTTCAAAAAAGGTGTGCTTTTGGTGCGTTAAAGTCGCACAGTTTCAGCGGGTGGCTGAAAAAGAACTCTTCCCTTGTAGAAGAGATTAAATATCAAACTTTGTACATATTTCTCAAGAAAATCAAGTTCAATCCAATGTATCGTAAATATAGTATCGTAATATAAATTCTAATAACAAATATCAAATTTAAAAAAGTCATTCAAAATATAAATTTGTTAAAGTGAAAAGTATTTTAAGTTGACAAGATTATTTTAAAATTATTTTTTTAGGGATCAGCGGTAAAACGGCCATGAGATAGTTCTACAAAGTACAAACCAAATGTGTTATATAAAATAACACAATAATAAATTAAATTTATACAAGTCGCCTATCAATGGAAGCATTTTATTAAAAATTTATATGTAATTGTATTTCTGGAACTAATTTAACTAGCTAAATGTTAATGTTAAAGTTAATGTTAAAAGTTAAATGTTAAAGTTAATGGTTCGAATGTGTAAAACTGTGTTTGAACTTAAAACTTGCCTTTTGAAATATAAATTAGGCTTGAGCTTAAAATTTAATTTGAAATTCAGTTATATGCATATGACCAAATATTTAATTTTTCAAATATGTTTGTTTTGGACAAAAGAAGTCTATACATTCAATTTATTCTAAAATTAACAAGCACATTAACTTTCAAACAAAAAATCAATTCTATTCATCAAAATAAATTAGATCTTTTCTTTTACACTGATTTTAGGTAAAACAGTTCATTCTTACTAGTAACTTCCATCCCTATAGGTTTTTAAGGAACGGGTGGGATTTACTGAAACACACTTGTCACATTATTTCGAAATGTGCTTTATTTAAATTCCCACCTTAATTCAAACCGAATTTTTGTTTACTCTTTTTTTATGTAACACGTGCTATAATTTATCTTATTCTAAGTTATCTTATATATTTTTTCTATTAAGATATTTATATTCAGTTAAATCAACCATGTAACAGTTAATTTTAATGCCAATCAACAACAATTTCCTTTACACCCTTAAATTTTTTCTTTGAATGGTGAAAATGTTGACACATTGACACTCTATTCATCATAAATTTTACAAGCAAAAATGAAGAGATATATTTGATAAATATTATATATTTGAATTTTTACAGAATATTCGTGACAGATTTCCCATTTTTTTTGTGTTTCTGTTTTTGTAAATCTTAAATTTTAAAATTGTTTGTTAAACACGCACTTAAATGGCATTTAATAAGTCAAATAAATTCTACATAATTTTGGTACACTAGCACTTGCACAAAATTTGATTATTAAAAAAATATTTTAAGGTAAAATAATAAAAAACAGGTCATGAAAAAAATCAAGGGTTTTTAAAAAAGCACATTTTCAAAATTATATAATGTTTCATACTGAGTATTTCATAAAAATCAATGATCATTTTATTATTTCATCAATTCTTTCAATAATTATGTATAATACTGAAATCTGTTAACAAGTGCGAAATATAATGTTGGAGCTTCAATGTTTACGTTTAATTTTGCAAAAATATACGCTGGGGCATAAGTTACTCATTTATATATAAAAGAAAGTTTTAATTTTTAGGTCGTAGTAGCCCTCCAATAAGGAAAGTTCCCATTCCTAAACAAACTTATGATGAATCTCAAGGATCTGTCTCCAAATTCCCTGCATCTTACCCCTATAATTAAGAACCCCTTCAAAATTTAAGAAAAACCTTTAACATATCTTAAAATATAATATTGCAGCTTTTAATTTTGTATTGTATCGGGTATTTAATTTAAGGTGCTTAAAGATAGCAAAGATTATTAAAAAATTTATAAAGCTTATAAAAACAGCTGTCTTTCACTGTTTTCAGATTGAACAGAACTCTTGTTATAACAATTTAAATATATGGCGTTTCCGACTTTAAAGGCTATAGCTCCGTAACGGGTAGGGTTACCGAAAAAATTTGTTCCATGAAACTAATTTTGTTACAATACCTACCCATATTTAATATTTCTTTACTCTATTTCAAATGGTGTAAAAGTTTTGTAAAACATACGAACGGATGGACGGACAGAGTGAAGCTATATAGGTACATTTATGCAAAATTTTTTTGAAATTGTGCTAAAAATTGTCTTTTTATAGGAAATTTTAAATCCTGATTATTTAATACTAAAAAATAGTTAATCAGTACCTACTGAAGTTCTGTCAAAAAAAAAAAGCACAGTTACTCTCGATATACAGAGTGTTATTTAATTCCAACATTAGTAATTAAATTATGAAATATCTATTATGAAATTTAGTTATTGTGAAATACTAAGTAAATATCTAAATTATAATTAAATAAAATATAAAAAATATAGTTTTTAACAATAATAGTAAAACTAATATTAGAAAATACTGAAAATACCCCTAACTATAATAGACATATGATGTTATATGAACTTTCGATTAAAATTCGATATGATTACCTATGATCTACAAAATCATAACCCTAACTATAATAGTCATAAACAATCATACGCATAAAATGTCAAACATAAACATTTAATTATTAAAAATTTATGTATTTACCTTTTGTTATGATTCTGATTGATTCTGAAAATTTTAAATTCTTTTTAATTTTAGTTATTTTTAATTTCTTTTCAATTTAGTTTGCTTGTATGTATGATATCTATGATATGTACGCTTCGTTTCGTATGCCTATGACTTGACGAATAATTTCAAAATGATAACGAATGATGGTTTTGACTGTTGTAGTTGGTTATATGAAATGTCATTCAATCGTACAAAATCATATAATATCATATAACATCATATGACTATTATAGTTAGGGGTAAGGAAATACTTCCATTCACAACTGAAATGTACTGAAAAAGTGATAAAAAAGTTCTGAAAGGAAGTAGAAAAACTTTCAATGTTATGGTGCAAAAATAATGATTTCTTCCAAACTTATTCCTATTTTTAGCACATTTTCAAAAAATTTTGTAAAAATTTGCCTATATAGCTTCACTCTGTCCGTCCGTCCGTATGTTTACAAAAACTTTTACACCGTTTGAAATAGAGAAAAGAAATTTTAACCATAGGTAGTTTTTGCAAAAACAATAATTTCGCAGAAGAATTTTTTCTGTAGCCCCACCTTTTACGGGGCTACATCCCCCCAAAGTTGGAAAAAGCCCTATATTTAAATTGTTATAACAAGAGTTCTGTTACATATATTTTCAATCTGAAAACGGCAAATGATAGCTGGTTTTATAAACTTTATAAATTTTTACAAGGCAAATGTTTAGGGTTGCCATACGGTACTAAAATTTAACATTACGCAAAACTCAATTTTCGCAAAATTTTTGGCCACACATATCTTCTAAACGGTTCAAGCTAGGGTCTTGAAATTTTGGGAGAAGTTAGATACTCATAAATTAGTAGGAGTCGGTTTTTATTAAATTTAAAAGTGGTTTCTTAAATTAAAGAAAGTGTCTCTCAGTTTTACCCATTTTTGCTTAGATAATAAAATTCTAAGTAAAATTCCAAATTTTGGTTTAATTCCTAGAAACTAAAAAAATGGAGTGGGAGGGGGGGGGCTTAGATGAAGTTAGGTCCGTGAGAAATTTGGCAACCTTCCCCATTGAAGGGCTATTAGAACTTTAAAATAAAAAATTTACTGTTCTTATAAGTAAGCAGGTAATTTAGTCACCAACGTATACATTTCCTTAAACATTAATATTGAAGCTTGAACATTATATTCCGATAAAATACTTAGTATGAAACACTATATTATTTTGAAAATGTGCTTTTTGAAAAACCCTTGGTTTTTTATCATCACTTGTTTCCTATTAATTTCAGAAAAAAAGAAGTACCTACTTCTAATCAGTAGTACAAAGTACTCAAAGTATGTCTATGATATCTATGATATGTACGCTTCGTTTCGTATGCCTATGACTTGACGAATAATTTCAAAATGATTTCAACTACAACTTTCGAAGTACTACTGGGTTATTAGGAAACATTAATCATTTCAATCATAATTATTAAGTTAATAACTCCTTATACTAGACTAACAATAATTTTCAACTTACATCAACTTGAACACCAGAATCTCTTCCATTTTTATTGTTTTTATAATTTTTGTTGTTATTATCACCCTGTAAAAATAAAATAAATTGTATTTAAAATTTTAATAATTAAATTATTAACATATGAATTATTGTATGTTTATTATGTACAAATATTGTGAAATAATATATAATAATTTAAATAGTGTTAATTGCTACTATAATGTTGTGTGTATGTGTGATTTGGTTAATTGTGTAATAAATAGTAGAAAAAAGAGGAATATATACATATATATATATATATATAATTTTTACAAGACGAATAAATAAGTTAAGCATTTACAGCTCTTATATTCTTTAATTCACCTTATTTTTTTTTCTATTTCTCTCTCTTTCTCTATCATTTTCATAACGGATGTCTTTAGTGTTAACACCATCCTTAACACCTTTAATTTTATGAAAGTTATCTTTTGTGTCATCAGTGTTATTAATATTATTGTTATATAATCTTTGATTTTGATATGATTCATCAATCATTTTATTATGTTGCATTTTTAATTTGTGATTTGTATCAACAATTAATGCATCATTCACTATATCATCACTTTCATCACTAGCATTCTGATCATAATAATTGTTAACATATACATGTGACGTTTTTGTATCTTTTTTTACGAGAAATGTTGGATCAAGATTATGTTCAATTAAATTTTTATCATTATTATGAGAACATTGATTATGTTGTTGATATTGTAGTTGTTGTTGTTGGTGTTGTTGGTGTTGGATATTTTTCTGGTAATTATAACGTTTATCTTTATTGTATTTTTCACACTCTTCATGATGTTCCATATCATGAATTTCAATTCTTTTAATTTTATTTTTCTTTTCATTTCTAGTTAAATTTTCAACATTTTTTGTTGCCTTTGTTGCAGTATTAATTGTTGGTATTTTTAAATGATTAGAATGAATGTTAGTACTGATATCTTCATCTGATTCAGAAATATCATAAATGGAATGAGAACTGGATTTAATATTTTCAGGATAATATGCTTTTGTTGGTGCTGTTGCATTCGCTGATGATATAATTAATTTAGGTGTACTTCTACTACTCGTATAACCATTTAATAATAATTGTTTTTGATATTGTAAATGTTGTTTTTGTCTTTGTTTTAATTCTTCCAAATAAACGGGTGCATATTTTGGTTTACCAGTGTATGGTGGTAAATGACGATTACGAAGTGTTTCCTCATAATCTTCGTTAAATATCATATGATGATGGGTATTAGGATGTAATGGTGCTTTCATTTTCATTTTCTGTTGATATCTTAATTGTTGTTTTTGTTGTTGTAATTTTAGTAAATGTTGTTGATCTTGTTGATAGTTTTTATTGCTTTGCATTTTATAAGATAATTCATCCGGATGTATTAAATTATTTTGTTGCGAATGTAATAATTGTTCTTGTTGTTGCAAATGATGACGATTATGCTGATGAAAATATTGATTTTTATTTCGTTTGGAAGCATTTTTATTGTTGGTAATGTTGGCATATTGTAAAGAATTACTGTAAATGTTATCATCGGAAAATGTTGAATATGGTTGTTGCAGTTGTTTTTCACGATTTTTATTCTCTTTTTGTTTGGCAATAAACATTTCTTGTTTTCTTAATTCATTTGTCAATTCAAGCGAATATTTTCCAATATTATTATTGGATGCTGCTAAAAATGGATCACTTTTAAATATGGTAGTTGAATTACTTTGAATATGAGGATTATGATTTCGATTAATATTTGTATAAATTGGAGGATTATTTTTATTATTGAAATAGTTATTATTATTTTTCAATTGCATTACTGTTTCCGCTTTGGCTAATTCTGCTTCTGTTGCAGCTTTAATATTTTCAAATATTTGTATTTTATTTAAAATTTTATTTTCTTTTTTTGCTGGTAATTTGGTTTTTTTTGTATTTAAAATTTCGACACGATTTAAATTTGACTCAGAATTATAAGTTTCAATTTTTATATCTTTTTTATTTGTTATTTTTGTTGCATTTTGTAATTTTTTATCTTTTTTTAATGCAGAATTCTTTGGTTCTTTTTGTTCAACTCGTTCAACTCTTTCATCTTTAACTATTTTACTGTGTGATAATTCTCCTAAAATAATTTCATTGTTTTTTAATTCATTGTTTTCTGCAATTTTTTCCATTTCGATTTCTTTTGATTCTTCTTTAGTATTTATGTTTCTATTTAACATTTCGTGTTCTGAACTTATTGTTTCAATTTTATCGATTTTATCATTTGTTGCTATTTCAAGAACAGTGGTATTAATGTCAATATTTTGTGCAATTTCTTGGTTGAAATTCTTTGTAATTAAATTGGTGGTTGAATGGTTATTATTTTCTTCTTTATTTTGTTTCTGTTTATTTTGGTTTTCTTCTTCATTTTGTTGTTCTACTTGATTTACTTGTTTTACTTCATCATATTCTGTTGGTTGTTGTTTTTCTTTATCAATTTGTTGTTCTTTATCAATTTTGTTTTCTTTTTCATTTACTTCATTTAAATTTTCTTGTTCTTGTGGTTTTTCTTCTATTTCGTGTATTTCATTTTCGATTTTTTCTTTAGTATTAAACTCTTCATCGTTTTTATTTTCCTGTAACTGCTGCTGTTCAACTTTTTCTTGTTGATCTTCTATTTGTTGCTGCTGTTGAATTTCATTTTGAGGTAAAGTGTTTTTCTTTATTTTGGGTAATGGCATTGTTATTTAGATCGAATTTTGTTTTGGTTTTTTTTTTTAATTTTATTTGTTTTAAATTTGGTATAACATTTTTTTTTGGGGTATTTGTAAATTTTATTTGTGAATTTGGGTGTATTTGTGTGCGTGTGTGTGTGTGTTTCATTTAAATATTAATTAGAAAATATTATGTTTTTAGTAAGTGTCCATTCAAATGGATTTTAATATAATTAACTTACCGTATTGGAATCATTATCCTGAATTGGAATATACACTTGCTCTGATTTGTGGATGTAGCGACCGGTATTCTAAAATCAAAAAAAAATTATTAATTTAAAGTTTTAATTAATTTGCCTTTATTAAATAAGTGTGTAAATTAAATGGTTCTTAACTTAAGATATGTAATTGAAAAATGCCTTTTCAGACAAAAGAAGTTAACAAATTTTTAATGTAATTTTAAGGTTTTTTTTTTGTAAAAGTTATCGGAACTCACAATATTAAAATTATATTGAATTTACTTTAAAAGTTTTATCAGTTTATTGAAGTATTTATTTTGTACAAGCAATGTTACCAAACTCAATTACTTAAGATATCATTTAAGATATCATTCTTATCGTCTTTATTGCTTTATATTTATTTTGTTAATCATTTCATTTAAAAAAAAAACATTTGTTATGCAATTTTTGTTTAAATTATTTTATTAGCACTAAAATATTTAATTTATTTATTCATTACTTATTATAAACAATGTCCGGAAATTCATGATGTTTTATGCTTTTATGATTAATTTACAAAAATTTTAATTATTATATTTAATATTTCAGCCTGACTATACGAGTATATGTGCATATCGAAACTGGGGGAAATATATTAATATTATTATAGCTGATCAAATGAATACAATTTAAATATGAGATAGTACTACGTAATCCTTATAAGATGTAGAAATGTGTTAGAATTTCAGGATAAACTTCCGGAAAGGGGTTGTGAGCTATCAAGATGACGTCATCACACAACGGTACTAAATATCTCAAAGTTTCTGAATATATAAATTATTAGTGGCCATCTAGTGGTCGAAAAATGCATTACAAAATGTTCCTAAGATTTTGTAGCATTTTTAATAAAATGTTATATTTTTCCTGTAAGACAATAAACTGGAACCAACATCAAAATTTTTTTTTTTTTTTTGTTTTAATTTTCCAATTGAAATTGCAATATCTCAAAAATGATAGCACCGATTCAGATGAAACAAGATGTTTATGAAAGACAATATCATGCCCTACAATATTGTAAGATGTTGGTTCCAGTTTATTGTCTTACAGGAAAAATATAACATTTTAATAAAAATGCTACAAAATCTTAGGAACATTTTGTAATGCACTTTTCGACCACTAGATGGCGCCATCGCCACTAATAACTTATATATTCGGAAACTTTGAGATTTTTAGTACCGTTATATGATGACGTCATCTTGATAGCTCACAACCCCTTTCCGGAAGTTTATCTGAATTTCAATAGACACAGTTCTATTTTGGTATATTGGTAGCTCAGTTGAGTCGAAAACCAGATAAAAGTTTTTTTCACTTTCACTGGGATTTGAAGCATAACCTTTTTGCATGAAAGGTCGGCACTCTAACTATTGTGCTACCCAACCGATTAGTTATTAGCATGTGAAATACATACAAATATTGAATAAATTTCAATGATTCACTCAGCTTATATTCAAAATTATTTTCACGAAACAATATTTTATTATTTTTTTTGATAAACTTCTTTGCAATATTTTTCCCGCTTAAAAAAAATTCAAAATTATTAAACCAGTGAAGGAAAATTTTATTTTACCATCCTCTATTTAAAAATCCAATTTAAAAAGTCAATATTATAATTATAATTATTTTTACAAGTAATTTCACATCCTACTTGTTATAAAAAAAAAAAAACACTTTAAAGTAATTCAAAAGGAAGACTGGAGACTCCATTTTACAAAAAAAAAAAAACGTTTTAATAAATAAAATAAAATTTTCTCTCGTAATTATTTATTATCCTGAAAATGTTTTAAATTACTTTCAAGGAAACTTGTAGTGTTGTACATTGTCCTATTTCTTTTTTTTTTTTTTTTGTTTATTTTACAAAATTCACCTTTAGAGTTTATTATCCTTGTTGGATCATTGTTTTCTATAATGTATTTTTTTTCTTTTTTTTTTATTATATTCCTCTCTTCAATTTAACGTTCTTTAGAAAAAATTATGAACACATACATATACTATACATGTACTGTAATTCTTAAAAAAAAAAAAAATAAGAAAATGAAAGATTAAATAAAATTACCGTTAGCTTTAAACTTTAATATTCTAAATTTAAAATAATGGCAGCAAAAAAAAAAACCAACAACAATATTTTATTAAATAGAAAATGTATTTAAGGTGAGCTTGTATTTTAGATATTATGTTATGTTGTATATGTAAAAAAAAAAAAATTAACCGTAAGTAAAATTCCGTTATAATACTGTTAAAATTATTACTAAAGAACCACATCTATACACGAAAGAACCAACATTAAGTAAATACCGTTATAACTAAACTTTTATATTAACTTAGAAATTTAATATTAAGAGAAAATAATATACCAATTCACAATATTGTTAAAAGTACCGTTTAATGATGACCAACTTTTTATATTACAAATATAATTACTTTACACTTAGTAATCTTTTGGAATTTTTATTTGACTAAAGACATTTACATTTTATTCGACAAAGATCAAGATAAGCGTATAAGAAGTACGAAAAAATACGATGAAGAAAATCAAAAGAATATTCAGAAACATAAAAACTAATACTTTAAGAGAAAAGAATGTATGAAACTATATACTATTTAAGGAGAAAATTTCTAAGGACACCAATTTATTTTATTTAAGTTTTTGGTTATTATATTATAAAATTACTTAAGTATTGAAATAAAAATAAATAAAAAATTTGAAACTAATATAAGCGAAATTTCCATTTAAAACCGATTTTCAACACCTTATTTCACCTTTATTTTGCACAACATTTACTATTATAATATGCCTTTTTCATTAAAATATTCACCGTTATTAATTTTGTTTTTTTTTTCTTAACGAAATTTTTCCGCTTCGTTCCTAAAAAAAAATCTTTTCTCTCATTCTTGAAAGTTTATATGTGTGTGTTTCTTAATTTGTTGAATATTTTAAGAAAGTAAAAATGTAAACGACACGAAATATGCTGAAAAATACCAAATGGCTCATTTGGGAAATGTATTCTAATGCTTTTAATTTAAAAAATGTTAACGATACCGGTAAAAAGAAAATAACACAAAATGCTATTTCTATATATATATATATATTTTTGTAGTTATTCTACTCTAAAATAGATAATTAGTTAGCAAGGAAAAAATAAAATCAAAAGAAAGGAATAAACAGATGAAGAAAGAAATATGGAAGGAACAAAAAGATGGGACTACCAATTTAAATTTAATTTTTCTTAAAACATTTTAAAAAAAAATTTTTAAAAAAATGTGCTCAATATTTTCACCACGTCAGTCTGAAACTAAGTTTTTGTAAAATTCTTGACCACTTACATCTTACATATCTGACTGATAGAGTGGCGACTTTTCAGTGGCAACTTTTGGCGAGTGGTTAGAGTGGCGACTTTTCAATCGAAAAGTCTCGGGTTTTAAAATATAATTTTTTATAATTGATACCGTAATATTAGAGTATAAAATAAATTTAAGAGTTACACCTAAAAAGAGATAGCAGATGTGCAGGACTGAACATAAATAAAATATCTTACAAACGGTTTATTTTGAAACTTGAAACTAGGTATGATATTATATATACCGTAAAATTTGTATGAGTCATTTAATTAATTTTATGTTTCGCGCCAGCAGTTTAGGAGTTGTAGAGAAACAGAAACTGAAAATTGGCTAATTTTAAACATCTATAATTTGAATACCAGCTTTCCTAATTTTTATGAAATAATATTCAAATTTTATTTATATTATACAAGTATATAATTTATCAGAGCTCATCTATTTTATATTTTAACTAGTTCTAACTGACGTGTTTCTTAATTATTAAAATATCTTATATGTTCATAAAAGAATGAAGGCTCTTCTCCCTTCTTAATTTCTGACATTTTTGATTATATAATAAAATCTTAAGAACATACCCAGTATACAGTATATTAACTAAAATCTGAGTATTTTTGGAAAGAATCCGAAAAGTTTCCTCAGCTGAAATTGCGGAACTTCCTGTATTCGAAACGGATAATTGCAACTTAACAATAGTGTGACGTGATGCTAACAGCTTCACCGATTTAAATATAACTTATATTTGAAATATGATCTTCCTTATTTTTAATAACTTGTATTAATATTATGTCGAATATTGAAAATAATCTCTGCTAACTATGTTTAATTTCGAAAATGTGCTCTTTTAAAAACGTCTGGAATTTTCATTATTATTTTTTTTTTTATATTTACTATTGCTGCCTTTTTTTTAATTCCATTCTAACTGTAGCCTAAATATGGAAAGAACAATTTCTTCCTTAAAAAATTCAGAAATATAGAAAAATTCGAATAAAAAAAAAATTTCCACTTGTTTTTAAAACTTATTTAAAAAGAAATTAATCGAAAATTTTTATTATCCTTGAAAATAATAAAATTAAAAATTTCACATTGCATAAATTGTATTGGTGTCATACTTGCCAGTAATTATGAATACAAGAAAGATTGAAACTGATGGATGGTAATAAAAGATAATTTATTGTTAATATATATATTTAGATTTACATTAAGTTAGAAAATGAAGGACATTTTCTTTTTGTTGTTTTTATTTGTGAAATATTTGACTTTTATTAAAATAATAGAATACTTAAGATACAGCTACAACAAGTAGTATTGCTGAAAAAGTTATACTATAATAAAATAACTTATATCTAATTTCTATAAAATATAAAAAATTTTAATTTGAATAAAAAGTGGGAGATAAAAATAATTTATATTTAAATTAGATTGGGATTTTGAAAATTAATATAAGATTTCATTAGATGAAAAGTTTTTTATTTTTTATTATGCTTTTTCATTAATTAAATTATTTATAAAAATCTTTGTTAAATATGTACATATTTTTATTAGATAAAATAAAATTTCAAATCTTTAATTTGTTAAAAAGTTTAAAAATCATTGATGAAAAAATTTTTAAAATAAACTTTTCAAAATAAAAAAATTATTTAAATCAAAAATTACATTAAAGTTAAAACATTTTAAATTATCAACATTTTGAACCCACTTTAAACATAAACTAATGAAGATTTTGTCATTAAATTAGAAAACATATAAGCTATAAACAGTTTACGAATAAAATTTAAATTATTTTCTATTTGAGTGGTTCTCTTTAAAATTATCAAAAAACGAGGAAGAGTGTGGTAGAGCAGACTGTGTCAATTTTGAGATATCTGTATGACCGAAGTATAGACATTGCATGAAATAATGCTTGGTACATTTTCAAAATTTCAAATGCAAAACTTATTAGACTTTCAGTTATGTATAAAAAAAATATGTAGGTTCAAAGGCAGTTCTTTAAATTTCTTCCACCCCACCGACTTTTTTTTATTCAAATGTTGGCCATTAAAGTTACCAACTATTTACAAAATTTCAGACACCCACCTTTATTAGGTATAGAGTAATGCTCATATAAAGTTATTTGGCAGCTACTCGAATCCATGAAGTAAACTGGCGGGATTTTAATAGCAATGACGGCTATTGCTTAAAAACGAATACGTGAGATGTTCATAATCCAAATACAGAGGGACGGACGGATACACATAGCTAGATCGATTTAATTTTCGATTCTGAACAGATCCATATACCTTTGAGTTTATATCTATCCCCCCTCCTTCTCTCCGTCAAAACTTAATGCCAAATTAATTATACCTTCTGCCCTATAGTCATATGGGTAAAATTAAGTTAAATGCGTTAGAAATTATATTTTTGTTTAATTTGGTATGAAACTGAAAAATCGAAACGAATTTAAATTTAATGGTTTGAAGGCACATTTTCGAAAGTACACCTACAGCGAATAATTCGTGGAGTCTAATATTTCGGATTCAAATCTCAAAGAAACTTAAAAGTTCTCTTTGTAGTATTTGTTGTTGTAATTCAAAATAACTAATGGAAGTTTTCTAAAATGCAATTTTTCTAAATTAAATCTAATTCCAAAACCAATTTTGGAAAATTATATTGGTAATAAGATGTCGGTCTTTTAATTTTTCTAAATTAAAAATAAAAATTTAGACAAGTATTCGAGTAACTTGTGTTTAACAAGACCATATTTTAATTTTTTGATCCTTATAGCTCCCGTTTTATTGTTTAAAAAAATTTTGTAAATGGCTGAAGATTCAAAATTTCTGTTAAAACCGTTTGAAAAATATAATGGGTCTAAACAACACTTTAGATTTAGCTGATCTATATTTATAAAAGCTATATTTTGCTTTTAAAATATACATATAAAAGTTGTAAAGGTTTTTTAAACAGCCTGACAGACGTCCAGAAGAGATCGCATATATACACATAATTTTTAAAGTTTTTTGAAAATGTGCTAAAAAGAAGCTTATACATAGATGAATTAATTTTATACAAGCATAAATCAGGTATTATAAATTGGGACCACTAAAGATCAATTGTACTAAAAATTGGGAGACACAGTTCTAAACATTTTAAAGAGTTCCTTTAATGAATTTGATATGATAATAATTGATGTCTTAATATGTAGTTATGCCCTACTTAAATGTTATAAGAATATATTACACTTAAAAATACTTAAATGGTTGATAAAATTTTTTTTTTACATTTATTGTATATATATGTGTATGTTCACATATTGTATTTTAACTATCGCATAGTATTTCCGATAAATTTAAATATTTTTTTAATTTTAAATTTTCAAAATTTAAAATTTTATGTAATTAAAAAAAAAAATTAATTTAATATTAAAATTAAATAAAAAAAAAATTACCAATTAATTAAAATAGACAAAAAACTTTATGCTAAACTAATTTTAATTATAATTTTTTTTAAAACTATTATAAAATTTAATCACAATATAATACCTATCACATGCTTTTTTATTTAATTGAATTAAAAAAACATTATAAAACAATAGTTTTATTAATCAGAAAACACTTAATAATTAGATATATAAAAAAAATTGAATTTTTATTCAATTAATAAATATTGTGCAAAAATATTGCACTTTATTATTTAAAAATGTATATATATATATATACATTTAATTCTATCTATTAGATAAGATATTCCAGAAACAATATGTTTTCTTTGTGTAATAAAACTGTAAGTGTTACAATATATTAATAATTCTCACTTAATAAAATTTAGTTTAATACATGTTTTTGTTAAGAAATGCCAAAACTAAGAATTAATATCCTAGGTTTACAATTGATTTCAATAAATTTAAATTGTAAATATATTCTACTTATACGGTTCATCAATTTTCATTTGTGTTTGCATTGATGAATTTAGTTCTATTGATTATAATCATTGATTATCTCTATACCGTATTCCTTTTGATTTGATTACAATCCATTAGATTTGAATTAACAATCATTGATGTATGTGTGTTGATGCATCACTTTAATGAAAATAAGAAACAAGAAACGATTTTTACAAAATATTTAAATTTTTATTTGAAACCATTAGTTATAGCTCTCCTATCTCTCCTATGAAAATATTTAAATTGACCTTAAAATATATACTGTTATTTTAGGATATTTTCTATCAAATAAAAAAAAAAACACCCTATCCTTAATAGAAAACTATTAACCTTAAAATCACAAAAAAATAATAAAATTTCCTATCAGTAGTTGTCGTTGTATGGGAATATCTATACAAAAGTCTACTTTATAAATTATATGGTTACATAACCATTTGACATTTCTAAATATCCCTTATAACCTCTAACCAAAATGAAACAGAAAAAATGTAAAAAAAATAAAAATAACAAAACCCAACCTGTAAAATAACAAAACACTCGGGCTTGACACATTTATTTACATTTTATTTTTTTTTACTATTTTTTTTCTATTAAAAATTTCCAGAAATTTAAGATGATTAAGACCCAAAACTATCAAAAGGAAATTAAAATAATCATCAATCATGATATTATACACATATACCGATTACAGACTAATGTATACTCTATTTCTATTTAAACGTACTCATACATAGATAATAATAACATACTCTTTTATCTTTGCCCTGGCCCTTTTTTTTTAAGAAATTTGCCTATTCCCAAATGAATTTAAATGTTTTTCAAATATAAATGGTCCTGGATTTTCAAATTAAATTTGTTTTATAATCAACCCCTTGATTATAGGTTCTTGTATAGGTTCTAAAGAGGTTATAAGTTGTAAAGCGGTTCTCGCCAATTTTATAGAATATGTATAACCTTAATAATTATTATACAAGAAGAAAAAAGTTCGATTCTTAAGTGCGCCCTACAAATAGCCCCCAAAAATTTAGTTTCAATTTATTGGCACTCATATTAATTTTTTGTTTTATCTATTACCCAATCCGAAGCTAGACATTTATCTCATTTCAAATCAATTTGATATTTTTTCAAATTAAATTGATTGAAAATTTTGATTTTTCAAATTCATTCAACTTTTGAGTAACAAGGTAAGGGTGCATTTTACGGCGCCGTGAAATAAAGCCATACGAAATAAAGCCATATCGCCAATTTTTTCGCGTATGGCTTTAATTCGCATTCAATTGCGAAATAAAGCCATATGGCTTTATTTCGCATTTAAAAATGTAATTTTATTTGTGAAAATAGAAGCAATTTAATTTTCCAAACTTTTTTATTTAAATAGTTAGGAAGGAGTTTTAGAGTTGGTTTCAAAAGCAGGGTTTTACGCTTTTTCCAGAATATTTATATATGTGTATATGTGGGATTCTCAATTGGGAGGGATTTTAGAGTTGGATTCAAAAGCAGGATTGCCGCTTTTTCCAGAATATTTATATATGTGTATATGTGGGATTGTTAGTTGGATTAAAAAGCAGGGCTTTACGCTTTTTCCAGAATATTTATATATATGTGTATATGTGGGATTCTCAATTGGGAGGGATTTTGGAGTTGGATTCAAAAGCAGGATTGCCCCCTTTTCCAGAATATTTATATTTATTAATTAGGGTTGATTATTTTTTGTATGAAATAGCTATGCCGAATTCTCATACCATTCTTTTCATTATAGTGTTGGATTCAAAATCTAGTTTCAATAATTGAGTTAGCGGGGGTTCTGGGGCGGCAGCCCCCGTAATGAAAATATAATATTATTTAACATGTTTTATTACAGTGTATTAAAAAAATTAGAAAATTATTAATTTTTTTAATGAATTAGGTATCCGAATTCTTATACCATTCTTTTCATTTTAGTGTTGGATTCAAAATCTAGCTTCAATAATTGAGTTACCGGGGGGGTAATGAAAATATAATATTATTTAACATTTTTTATTACAATGTATTAAAAAAAATTAGGAACTTATCAATTTTTTGTATGAAATAGGTATGCCGAATTCTTATACCATTCTTTTCATTTTAGAATCCAACTAACAATCCCACATATACATATATAAATATTTTGGAATCCAAACCAAATTTTGGAATCCAAACGGATGAGAATAGACCCTACCTCTAGAAGCATTTTTTGTTTGTTTTGAACCCTAGAATAACCCCTAGTTCTATGGCAGGTTATTAGCGAAACACCCTGTATTTATCATTTATAACTGCACTTAATTATCAATTTCTATTTTTTTTTTACTTTGTTTACTTAAACTAGAATTTGTATCAATTTTACTATATGGCTTTATTTCGTAAAATTTTAGAAAATGATATGGCTTTATTTCGCATTCAAATGCGAAATAAAGCCATACGCAAAAAAATTCTCGATACGGCTTTATTTAGCATTTGAATGCGAAATAAAGCCATTATGTCATTTTATGGCTTTATTTCGTATGGCTTTATTTCGCGCCACCGCATTTTACAAGAACAATAAAATCGATTAGAATAAAGATCAGTTTCATTTGAAAATCTGCAATCAGTTTAATTTGAAAAAAGAGCAAATTCATTTGAAAATGGATAAATATCATGTGAAAAAGGACCAAATTCATGTGAAAAGGGTATATATATAGTATTTATATACTTATTATTAAAATACATTCAATAGAAAAAAAAAATCTCCTATACCTATAGTAGGATTTCAAATTTCAATAAAATTTCGTTATTCCAAGTAATAATATGGATTGTATATGGTGAACCTAAATTAGGAAAAGGTTTAGTATTTTTGTTTCTTTTTGCACTTTGGATCATTTTTAACAGGCGGAAAATTTAAATATTAACAAAAAAATGTTTCTATAAAATTTATATACATATACGAGTACATAAGTGTTACATTTTTGTATCAAAAGGAATGAAACTTACTGGTTCTTCTATGAAAATCATGATTACCTTGAAAAGAACTTTTTTTTTTTTTGTAAAAATTGATGCAAAGCATTAAGCAACAAGTTTTTTTTTTAAAGCTAGCCTAGAGAAAAAGTTTTACAACTCTTAAAAAAACAATTTTTTCGTTTATATTTTTTAAAATTTTTTTTTTGTTATAAAGGAAGTTTAAAGGATACTTTTTTTTATTGTTTTTTTCTTTATGAATAGCTTAGGAATTTTTTCTGATGGTTGTTATTTTTTATATAATTTATTTTGTACTCAAAAAATTTTAGGTTTTTAATAGGGCGATTGAAGTATTACATATAGTCAGAGTCAAATTTAGGTGTGATTATATGTATATTTACATATATGTGGAATGGCTTTTTGAAGGATCCTTGGAAACATGTGAATTATCCAAAATAAACTGTGTATCCTTACACATTTTATTTTGAATAATGTATAAAAAAGTGAATATATAAAGGTTCTATAAACTTTCAAAATGCAAAAATTTTAAATGCTAACACCAAAAATTTTTTAAATTTGGTTCAGAAAATTATTTTCAAATAATTACTAAATTAGAAATTCTTCTCTATTCCAACTGTTTTTAAGCATAACATTGATATAACATTGAAAAATTAATACATCTAAAAATATTATCGTAGGTGTCCTTTTTTTTTATTTATACGCTAGTCAAACTCTAGGAACGAATTCCTTTATACATAACTAAAAAAATAGATATGTTGGTTTAGCTATGGGGCTAAGGAATTAGAAGGAAAATAGGATAGAAAAGTAGAGTTGCGTGGTAGGTTAGAAACGAACTTATTTTAGTTCTTTTTAAAACGTTGCAAATTGTATAATGTTATATTTTTATCAGAGGGGAACACATTGGATGGAAGCATGTTCCATATTCTAGCAATTCTCACCATAAATGAGATTTCATTACCAGTTTTAAGCCACCTAAGGATTTCCACTGTGTAGAAGTGAGCACTTGAGCCCTCTCTGGTGTTGGGTTGGAATTGTTTAAAGGGAGGCATTTTTGATTTTAATTCAATAGAGCAAGTGTCAATACCTACAAGATATCTATAAAATAGAATTAAAGCTCCAATATTACAACGAGTGCTAAGATGAGTGAAAGTAACTTGTACGGAAAGGTCGCCAATTAGGCGTAAGGCGAGATTTTGGATTTTGTCCAGGTAACTTAGTGAATTTTGAGAAGCGCCAGCCCAAATGTGAGAATTATACTCCATTGTAGGTTGTATGTAGGCTTTATAGATGTTAGACAAATCGCAGATCCTTTTATCTTCTTAGTAAAGTATAACTGATTTTGTTCACTACAAAGCATTTACTAAGAGTTTTCTGATAACTAAAATCTGTGGCAACTTCTTGATCCAACGAACTTTAAGCCCATTACTGTTTGTAATACCAACTGCTAGCTAAAAGAATCTAATCTTACTTAGTCAAAACTGTATTTATATGATTACTACACGAATGGTGCCGATACAAAAATAGAATAAAGAATAAAAATACGTTTTATATTTTTTCTTTGATAGACAAATTTTGTTTTTGTTGTTTTTTTTTAATTTTTTGTTGCTACTTAAGATAAAAATTATAAATACTTTTTTATTTTATTTCATTCTATTCTGGTTAATACAATCTGCATAATGATATGACCCAAAGGATTAAGAAAAAGGATACATAGAATATCCTTTTGGAAAAAATCAGGAAAGAAAAATAACCCAAAACAAAATAAAAATACACAAGGGTCAAAGGCAAAAAGAAAATTTTTAACCTATTATAAATTATAAAATTTTTCTTAACGTTTATAATGAAATTTTAAGTTTTTTATACAGGTATCTTACATTTTCTTAGTAAATTTTAAGAGTGCTTTAGGTTAATTAAGTTTTTAAATTAAAATTTTATAATTTTAATTATATTTATTTTATAAAAATAATATAGTTAAGTTATAAAATGAATTAATTGGATAAGTCATAAAAAAATATATATAGTTATTAAATTCTAAGTACTGTTCACTAGTTTACTGTAAATAAAGCTAATTGAACTATTTTTAAAGTAGTAATATTTGTAGTAACTTTTTATAATAAAATTTGTTCCTTCAGCATATTTATAATATATATTTCAAAGAATTTAATGATACCATTTTAAATATAATACAATTTTTTTATGAATCTTATAGGTCTTGTGGGAGAATGAAAGTTTCTTCAAAAGAAATATACCAAAATAATAAGAAACAAGTAATGAGAAAAACAAGGGTTTTTTAAAATGCACATTTACAATTAAACAATGTTCCAAAGTCCTATTTTGGGTAAACAGTTTGTTGGATAATAGTTAATTAAAATTACTTTTCTTAGAAATTTATTATATAAGAAAAATTGTTAAAATTTAAGAAGGGCTTTATTCCATTTTGAAAAATTATAATTAAGAAAAACTGTTAGCCCAAGTTAAAATATAATGTTGAAACTTTTATTGTATATTGGAGATTTAAATCCCTTTTCAAAATGTCGCAGACGACTAGACGAACGGACTAACAGAGAATCATACTAAAGATCTAACTCCCTTTTCTTAAAATGTAATACTTCTTAAAACTTCGCAGACGAACAGACTGATGGACGGTGAGAATGAAACTATATAGGCACATTTTTTTGAAAATTCGCTTAAAAAATGGAATGGAAAGAAAAATATTATATATATGTAACGGTTTCAAAGGGTTATGGTCATTAGTTTCAGATACTTTTGAGAATTTTTGCTTCTTTTTTTCTAATGCAAAGTTATACTATGCGGAAAAACTGATTTTCTTATAAGTAATTGACTAAAGAGAAAAAAAACGTCCCAAAGTGAAATTTTTATATTAAAATAGATGTATATTTATTCGGTTACATTTTTTTTTATTATAATAATAAATGATTTTAGGGTTGGTAATGGGTTATTTTTTGTTTCTTTTTATACTTTTGATTTTACAAAAACAGTTTTCCCTATTTACTTATACTTACTAAATATTTTTATTAAATGCTCTGTTTAATATTTTATTTAAATTTTATTGTGCTAAAAATTAACTTTAAAAATAAGGAAGCAAATGGAGAAAATACTAAAAATATATTTTAACAGTGAAGTTTTTCTTAAAAAATTTAAATATTTTCAGCATAATAATAAATTTTCCTTTAAAAACAAATATTTTGAAGAAATCTAAAAAATTATTTATTGAATTGGATTATATTTTTACAAATTGTTTTGAGGAAACTTCGATAGAACAGCTATTGGATAAAAAAAATTTTTAAAAAGTTCTTGTTAGATACGTTTCACTGTAAAAAAAATTTTTTTTAGTTTATAGCATATAAATTTAATGGAAAATTAGATTGGTGATAATATGT
Source organism: Dolichopus griseipennis (assembly GCA_963082915.1). Classification (NCBI taxonomy): domain Eukaryota; kingdom Metazoa; phylum Arthropoda; class Insecta; order Diptera; family Dolichopodidae; genus Dolichopus; species Dolichopus griseipennis. The sequence continues at coordinate 35,221,217 of OY720444.1, read as the reverse complement.
TGAATCTTTTTTATAAATTTGAATTAAATTCACCTTAAAAATAAATTCTAAGTATTTAAATTAACTATAGGTAATGTGGTAATGATTTTAATTTTTCCGTAAATTAACATTTGATGTTTCTTTCAAAAACATTTTTAAAACCAAAAACATTAAAGTAAATGGATTATTTATTTTTTTTTGAAACTTGCTTTAGGCTATGTTTGTATAGGATAGTTAATGACCCATAAAATTATCAAACGATTTTTAGATTTTAGCAAATATAAAAATATAATTCAATATTATAATATATAGACCTTAAGGTATTCAATGAAATTATTGTGAAGAAAAATTAATGAATAAAAATGTTTGATTGAAAAAGTTATATGAAAATTTGTATTAATGTTGGAAGCTCCTATTAATTGACTTACGGTGGAATATATTTTTGAACTTTTTATATATTTTATTTGGCTATAAATTTTTATGTCGAAATATATGAAGTAAGTCTTACATCCATGAAAATAATTGGATTAACGATTACAGTACTGATATTATTAACGATTAAAATACTTTACTACTTTCATTTCAAAATAAATATTGGCATTTTATTGCAGTGCAAAACTGATAACCTATTGAAATTTAATTATTTTAATTATCCTAACCTCTACACCATACAATATTTAAAAATTTATAGTAAAATTTTATATAAACGCTTTCATAAAGTGGCAGACTGAAAAATATACCCATAGGACACAGGCAAGTTAATATAAAAAAAAAGTATGTTATTGTAGTTTATTTTAAAAAATAGGTATACAAAATAAAAGTGATATTAAAAGAAACTTCAAAACTATGACTTTTAATTGATTTGACTTTATTTCAGGACTGAGAGAAACTTTTAAAAACTGAAATCAACTAATACAGAAACATTTAAAATACGAATTTTTTTTATTTATTTAACTTTTTTTTTAAATTTGCCATTACGTTTGTGACGCAAAGAAGGAGGGGGGTAGATATAGACTCAAGTGTATGGTTCGGATCAGCAGTCATCGCTATTTAAATCCAGCCATTTTGGTCCATGGGTTTGGGTAGCTGCCATACCACTTCTTTTTATACCCGTAAAAAGGGTTAGGGTATAGTCAAAGGGTATAATAAATTTGCCATTACATTATAGACTCAAGTGTATGGATCGGATCAGAATCGAAAAATAAATCGATTTAGCTATGCATGTCCGTCCGTTCGTCCGCCTGTCCGTCCGTGTGTCCGTCCACCCGTCCATCACCACGATAACTCAAAAACAAAAAGAGCTAGGATCTTGAAATTTTCGCAAATTCGTTTTTTGTAATAGCCGTCATCGCTTTTTAAAGCCAGAGGGTTCGAGTAGCTGAGAATAAACTCCTTCTTTTATATGAACATTATAACTAATAAACCTGGTATGGCTGGTATTTTTGGCCAAAAGTAATTAATGTTTATAATAATAATGATATAATTTTTTATGTTACTGTTATTTGGGTTTCCCAGAGTTGACACAGTCTACTCTACCACACACTTCCTCGTTTTTTTATAAAAATAAATAAAATATTTTTTATTAAAAATAAAATATCCAACAAAACATTAATACATTTTATTTTTTTTTTAAATTAAACACATCTAACAAAACACATTTAATTGAATGCATTTGTTAAAACTCATTTTCGTAGACGAACTTTATATAAAATTGTAAATTTTATTATTGCTGGCAATTTTATTTTAAAAATTCTAAACACTACCCTTATATTTGATTCAATTTTGTAAAATTACCATTTTTACTGATTTAATAATGCACTAGAAATTTTAACCAAAAACCGAGATATATTTATATAGGTCGAATGATCTGAAGATTTGGCTGAAGAAACACTATGATAAAAAGGTAATTAAGCAGTGTAAATTAGATGTTTATAATGTGAAAGCAATGTTTGCGATTTTCTTGTGGTACGGCCAAAAATATCCGGCTTATATTAGACCTTAAAAGAGCACAAGATTTTTATCATTCATAAAATATCAGTTGGGGTATTAGCGGAAATTTGGATGAAGTATTATATTAGCTAAAATTTAGAAGAATTTAAACTTTACAGAAGCAAACAGATTCTTTTAAAACAATTTTCTTTATTGTCAGTTGCTGAAATTTTTTGATTAAACGGCGACCAAAATTTGTTTTTCGGAATAGACTCATACTAGCGAATGTTCAATCAAGATCAAATATTTATACTAGATATCAGTTAAATTATTTCGATATTTTTAAATTATATATTAAAGTAAATTTTTATACAAACTTAATTTTAAAAATATGCCATTATTCCCCAAAGAAAATCGTAGACACAATTTTTTTTTTATTTTACTTTCAATTTATCTTTTAGTTGTCTATTTATTTAATGATAACATTCTTTATCATAAGTTCTGTTGAGTAATGGGGGAACTTTTTTTTTTATTTGAATACAGAAATTTTAAAGTTTTTCCGTTTTTAAATGTATTTTCAATGTTTGAAAGTTGGAATTTTGAAAAAAAAAAACAAAAAAATTTAAATAAACATAAAATAAAATTCTCAAGTGTAAATTACAACGAATTGCGCGAAATTGTGGTACGTAGTACATAAGTACACTAAACATTCCCACAAACAGCTGTCATTTTTATTTTCTTAGAGTTTTATTAAAAAATCGTTTTAAATCAATTTCGTTTTTTTATTTGTTAAGAGAAAAATTTCTTTCTTAAATACAACAAAAAAAAAAAAAAGGAGAAAATCGGGGAAAATCAAATAAAAAATAAAAGAATGATTTGAAAAATAAAAAATTAATTTTTTTTATCTTAAAAAGTAAACATAATTTTTCAATTTAGAAATTTTATTGATTTTTTAATTTTTTTTTTTTAATTTTTATTGCTTTTAAATAAATTAAAATATTTCATTTGCTTTAAAAACTGTTTAATTTTCTTTTAAGATTTTTTTACTTTTTAAATTTTGTAGGCGAGAATTTATTAGAAACCAGCTTTAGAAAGAAAGGAATTTATTAGAAAAACAGCTTTAGGAATAAAGTTAACTAATAAACAGGTAGTGTAATGCAATTTGTCAGTTAAATATTAAAACCGAACTTAAATTCAATCTAATATTAAAGAATTTACGTATTTGTTCATTTATATCCGAAACAGGCTACATGAAAAAAATTCCTTAAAAATAAAAATATGTATTAAAGTACTCATAAAATACACACTTTTGTTACGTGATTAGCGATCGCATTAAAATTGAAACTTATTTTAGTAAAATACATACATTTACTATATGATATTTTGACGGCTTTTAGTATTTGAAAAAATTTTTAATTTAACATTTGAAAAAAGTCCAATAGGACATATAAAGTATTTTTATTAAATCTTTTTACCATTATTAAATAGAATGGATATACTTCCGTTACGTGCTATCAAGATGACGTCATCACATAACGATACTTTATAAATAAAACTTTTCGATATATAAATAACTATTGGCGATTCCGCCATCTAGTGGTCGAAAAATACATTACAAAATTTTCCTAACATTTTATACTCATTTGATTAAACCGTTATATCTTTTCTGTAAGACAGTAAACTGGAACCATTTTCTATAATATTGTAGGGCATAATGCTATCTTTAATATACACTTTGTTTCATTTGAATCTTGGAGATATAAAGTACCCTTATGTGATGACGTCATAGCTCGTATCCCATTTGCGGAAATTTTGTTAGAAAACTTGGCCGAAAAAAACCTTGGTCTTGAGTAAACAACACTCTGCGAACTTTTTTCACAGAACCAAAATTTAATAAGTTTAAGTTTTTTTTTTATCAATTGTTTATTTAAAAAATGAACATGTTAAGTTTTTAGATAACTATTATATCTAATTCAGTTCTGATTATTTGACTCAGTTAGTATAAATTTTATCTTTAATTATGTAATAATCAAAGTGAGGAAATCAATTGTAAAAATTATTTTTTTATTGATTCGGATGTGATATCAAAATTAAATAAGTTTGTTTTTGATAATAATTGCTAGTTATAAAAAAAAACCAACTTTAAAGAAATAACTACAAATAATTCAATATTTATAATAGAAATTATATTATATTAGCTGACGAGTTTTTTTTTTGTATTTGATAAAAAAAAATAAATATCATTCTTTTGTTGTAAAAGTCTTTTCAAAATTATTTTACTTTTTTTTATACCCGTGCATATATGACATCGGGTATATTAGATTTGCTCCTCCGTTTGTAACGCATCGATCTAGACGAGCTAGATATAGTGTCAAGGGTACGTATCGGCTCAGAATCGAAAATTAGTCGATCTAGCTATGTGTGTCTGTCCGTCCGTCCGTCTGTCCGTCCGTCCGTGTGTCAGCACGATAACTCAAAAACTAAAAGGGCTAGAGTCTTGAAATTCACACAAAGTGATTTTTAGACAATTTCTAGGTTCCCTATTGTTTTTGGTTAAAATCGGACCAAGTCTTCGGGGAGCTGCCATACAACTTTTTTGCACCAATATGAATTTCTTCAAAAGTAATTATACTACGAGAATGAAAATTACAAACGGTTAGTTTTATAATGACTCCGGCACTTATATGAAGTTTCAAAATGTTAGGGCCCCATTTTCGGGGGGCTGCCATACAACTTCTTTGCACCAATATGAATTTCTTCAAAACTAATTATACTACGAGGCTGAAAATTACACACGGTTAGTTATATAATGAATCGAGCACTTATATGAAGTTTCAAAATGTTAGGGCCCCATTTTCGGGGAGCTGCACACAACTTTTTTGCACCAATATGAATTTCTTCAAAACTATTTATACTACGGGGATGAAAATTACACACGGTTAGTTTTATAATGACTCCGGCACTTATATGAAGTTTCAAAATGTTACGGCCCCATTTTCGGGGGGCTGTTATACAAAGTTTTCGATTCAATAACTTTGAATCTAATGAAGCTACAAGGTTAAAATTAAAATCGGGCAGATAAATAAATAGGGCAAGTTACTTGGCAAAGTTGGACATCACTCGGACCTTCGGACTTTTAGGGTGGGCCAATTTTTTTTTTTTTTATTTTTTAAGCTAAAGTTATGGGACAATGAATGAAAATTTTGTTTTTTGTTTTGTGATTTTTTTTTTTTTTGTTAATTTTTTTTTTTTTGTTTTTACGTCAAAATTATGGGGTAATGAGTTAAATGTATAAGGGAAGTAAATTACGGTTTATTTTATACACCATAGTGGGTATGCACGGGTATCTAAAAGTTGACAAGGGCAACTATAATCTTCCTCGTTTTTTAAATATTAAACCCAATCACATGTCAAATATTTTATAATTTAGTCAAAGAAAGTGCAGCTGAATGCAATCAAAATGAATAAAACAAAATTGAGATAAAATTTGAAGTTTATTAACAATTGGCAGCTTAAATATTTTATATTTCCCAGTACAGGGAAAAAATTATCGCTTTACTAAAGTATATTTTATATTGGCACACAAATATTCTCCCGTCCTTAGAAGAAAGTTCTTTTCACATTTTCTTAGTTTTAGGTAATTTAATTTTTAGTGTTTTATTGTTTGATATTCATGCATCGCTATGTTGAATAATTTTATAATTTTTGAAAAACAAATATGTTAAATAGAGAAAAACAATTTTTTTGAACTTATTAGAGATGAGGTAGTATTAGGCGTTCATAGTTAATTTGGGCATACGACTTTTTTGTTAAGCAATGCTAGAATTATTAAGTTATTAGACATAGATGCGACTTTGAGGTAGATGCGACATATTAGTTAATAGTTTTAAATGAATTTGCAACAAGATATGTGACATTTTTTCTTAGTACAAAATTGTGAGACATTTATCTGATGTCAAATATTCCATTATCCCGCTTTTGGCGCTAGGACTATTTTCTTTAGCACGGCAGTATCATATACGTAAAATCAAAGTAAGTGCTGTAGCGCAAGATATCCTAACTATTATACATATGATGTGCTATTTAAAAATATTTAAGTACAACTTGAAAGCTTTAAAGAGCCTCATTATTCCCTATATTAGAAGTTCGAATTATAATTTTATTAATTTTAATTTAATTTTATTAAATTAAAGCGTAATGTTTTTGAAGATGATGACACAATAGTTGCGCCGCTTGTAGCGTTGCGTTTTAAATAAAAACGAGGAAGAATGTAATAGAGTAGACTGTGTCAACTCTGGGATACCCGTATGACCGTAACATATACATTATATCATCCGGTTAATTACTTTTGGCAAAATTTCAAACATTCAGCTTTATTAAGTGTAGAGTAATGCTCATATAAAAGAAGGAGTTGTATGGCAGCTACTCGAACCCTTTGCAGTAGACCAACCAAATTTTGCAGTAACTTTGGCCATTACACTAAACTATTTTTGGCAAAATTTCAGACACCCAGCTTCATTTGGTGTAGTGTAATCCTCATATAAAAGAAGGAGTTGTATGGCAGCTACTCGAACCCTCAGTAGTAGACCAACTAAATTTTGCAGTAACTTTGGCCATTACACTAAACTATTTTTTGCAAAATTTCAGACACCCAGCTTCATCAGGTGTAGTGTAAAGCTCATATAAAAGAAGGAGTTGTATGGCAGCTACTCGAACCCTCTGCAGTAGACCAACCAAATTTTGCAGTAACTTTGGCCATTATACTAAACTACTTTTGGCAAAATTTCAGACACGCAGCTTCCATAGGTATAGAGTAATGCTCATATAAAATTAGAAGTTGTATGGCAGGTACTCGAACCCGTGGACCAAAATGGCTGAATTTAAAACTCGATTCCGTTTTTTGCATAAAAAGAAATTGGGAAAATTTCATAATCCTAGCTCCTTTACTTTTTGAGTTATCGTGATGACGGACGGACATACATAGCTAAATCGATTTATTTTTCGATTCTGATCCGATCCATACACTTGAGTCTATATCTACCCCCCCCTCCTTCTCTGCGTCACAAATGTAATGGCAAATTTATTATACCCTTGGACTATATAGTCATACGGGTATAACAAGAGGAAATGCCAGCGTCGCTAAAACTTTTCTGGTTTTCGATTTGATTTAGCTACCATTCGACGTTGGGTTCAAATTAATGATATAATCAATAATTAATAATTATATATCTTTAATAAAAAATAAATTAATATAATAATATAAATAAATGCAAAATATAAACAAATAATTTAATTAAATAATATAATTTGCAGATATAGAATACCATATAACTTAAATAAAAAATATTACAATATAAACAAAAAATAGAATTGTAAATATTGATAATCTAAGACGTTTCTACATGTTATAAGGCCTAGTACTATCTCATGTTTAAATTGTATGTGGAATTTAATAAAACCAATTCTAATAACACGACTATAATATGACCTCTGTTCCAACATGTACCTATGGTATAGACGAGCTTATTAGCCTAAGAGTTGAACAGTTCGCGTATAAAAAAAATGAATTGTAAAATAAACGTAGTTTTTTAATATAAAAAAAAAGAATTAATATCAACGCAAGCAAAAGTAGAAAATTTCTCTACTCTAGCGTTAATTCCCTGTTTGGTCAATTTTCATTTAAATCAATGTATTCAATTTAAACGTCAAAGCAAATTTAGAAACGATACTAGCATTGGATCATTGCATTAACATCAAACTTTGTATAACTGTAATAATAATATAAAATAGCACTAACGTTAGAGTATAAAAGAAATAGCATATTATTATATGTTAAAAACTAGAGCTTTTATATATGTATAACATTTTGAGTTTTCATTGTCACACAATGTAACATATATACAACAATGTCTTCAAATGTCGAAAATAATAAAATCTAAAAAACTGTTTTAATTTTATAATAGTAACAGTGGACCAATCTGACCAATGGCGTAGTGGTAAAGACGCCGTCTTTCATGTGGAAGGTCTCGGGTTCAAACCCCGGTCAGATCATATCCAATAAAAAAATATCGTAAAATTGTTTAATTATATCGTAATATAAAATAAGATTTAATAAAAATATATAAATAATTCTTGTGTAAGATTATAGATGGCGCACAAAGTTAACATTTGTGCATTCATATTTCATAACCTTACACAATAGCTACAGCCGAGTAATCAACGGCTTAGTGAATATTATGATTAAAAGAAACTGAAGCCTAGTTTAAAATAAAAACTTGGTGAATGCCCTATACTCCTTAAAGGAGTGGAAAAGGAATAAAAAAAAAAAAAAACGGTGGAAAATAGTAACAAATTTGAATTCAAGACCGTCCAATTTGATGTACTTTTGATAAAACAATTTTTTATATAAACAACAAAATTTTTACAACATTAATTAAAAAACAATTATTCTAATTTTTAAAAATATATACATTTTTACTTACTGCATTAGGGTTTTCAACAACAGTTGCTTTATCCTTTGCTATTGAAGATGAAATTGGAGTTGGATTAAATCCACGCTTTTTGAAAATTTTCCGATACAAGACATAATATTTTCTTTATAATTTTACTATTCAATAATTTTTTGTTTTTTTTTAATATTTCCTTACTTTATTTAAATTAAATTTAAGTTTTATAATAGTGTTAAATTTTTAAATTTTATTTTGTGCATTATTTATCATTTAGTTAAACTTAATTAATAATAATTATGCCACTGAAAAAAAAATTTATTTTAATAAACATAATGATCTTAAAATGAAAAACAGTTTGGTAAATATGTTAATTTTAATTTTAATTACGTAATTATAACGGTTTTAACTTATATTTGTATCTTCTAATCTTCCCTATTCTTCTCTGTATTTAACAGCGATATATCACATAATTCTTAATTTAGATTAGACATTAAAATTAATGATTGCACAAGTATTATTTAAAATAACTAATTTCAAAATTTTTAACTTTATTATATGTATATAAAAAATTAATATTTATTATTTGGTTACCATTATTTTTTAATTTATTAATATGGTGGCGGTTATACAAATATAATTATTATATTTGTTGTAAAATGAAAGTGTTTTGTTTTTTTTGGGTTTACTATATGAATATTTTCGTAGTTTAATTTTTAATTTTTTATTAAAAGTTAATTTTTTTAGCACTTAATTAGGTCAAAACAATATTTATATATAATTTTTATTTTGTGGTTTTTAACCTTCAAAAAATTTTGGTTATTTAAATATAAAAAATACAAAAAAATAATTATAAATAGTGCGGGAAATAACAGGGGAAAATTAAGTGAAAAGTATAAATTTTGAGAAAACAAACGAGCAATATGTTTACTTATATTAGCGGTAGCAATCTAAATCTTAATTAAATTTTATTTTACCCTGGAGAGTAATTAAATAAATACTTTAAATTAAAAACAAGGCAGTTTTAAAAATCGTTGTTTTAAATTAAAACATACATTAAAAGTTTTTGTGGTGTTTTAGAATTCCTTCTTTACAGTTAAATTTGTGGAAACGTTTATAAAGTAGTTAAAAGTTCGAACAAAAATAAGATCTTCAACTGAGAACTCTATCTGCACTAAAGATACAATTTTGGAGATTGTATACAAAGTTATTGAAAGTGGAATTACGATTGGAATACAAGTTAATTTGTGTTATAATTCCTTATAATTAATTTTCGCTTTCTTAAAAATTCTAACGTCCTCTGACCGTGTAACAGACGGTGAAATTGAAACTTAAAAGTTATTAGTTCATTTTATTTAATTTTTAAAAATTTTTAAAAATCTGCGCTTAAAAACAATTAAATAAAATTATGATGAAATAAAACATAAAAATTATTTAATTTTTGAAACAGATATAGGTATACGTGTTTATAAAGTGAGTATAATAAAATAACATTTTAATTTGTATTTATTGTTGTCGTTTTTCACTTTTACTCCACAATTAGAATTTAGTTATATAGAAGAAAAAACACAAGTATATATTTTACAAAGTCAATCGGGGCCTATTATAAAATAATTATAAAAAATGTTTAAAATAATTATCATCTTTACATTCCATCAAAATAACTTAATTGCACATTTTAAAGTTAAGTTCAAAAATTATTTGAGTATTTTTGCTACTTTGTCGACTGCACACAATTGTATCTTACAAAGGAAGTTTTTTTTTTTTTATAATGCACATGTAGGTACTGAAGGATCCACGTGAATTTAAATTGTATAAATATTCAGTTTATAATATTCATTCATAAAAATTTTTAACCTACTATACAATTTTATGATGTAACAACCGATTTTTTAATTGAATTATACCTATAATTTCTTGATTGAAAATCAATTAATTTTTTTATTTTACCAATATGGTTATATTATGTGTATTTAATTATATTATATGTATTTAGATACAATATTTGACATATAAAAATAATAATATGCTATTGAATAGTAACTAATTGAATTTATTATAACTTTTTTTTTTTGTAATAAAACACGCATCAATTTATAGTAGAAATTTAACGTTTAATTTTATTGCTATATGTATATACATATATAGGCATATCAATTAATTTATATATGCATTAATATGTTATTAAACCGTAATATGTACAGGTAAATAATTACCTTGTACAAATAGAACAATTAAAAATAAATGTATATACAACGAAACAACACAATAATTAATAAATTACAAAATACGATTAATTCACTGAAATAATTAAAATTTCATAATTTAATTTCACAAAAATTAACAAAAATAAAAATAATAAATAAATAAATAAAAAAAGAATTAATAAAAACCAATTAAAACTATAATTATTATTATTTTATACGGTTTGCGTATCACCACCGTTTTAAATCATTCTCGTAATTATATTAAAACTTGTACTTTGGGTACATTTTAATGACATTTTATGTTGTTCTATAGTATGTACATATGTGTATACAATATAAAATATACACATACTTAAAAATTAATTTTTCAAAATTTTGAAAAGACAGAGACAAAAAATATATGAGAAAAAGATATATATACAAAGTGGTATAGAATAAAACAATTATACGAATACCGCTTCAATCACTTCTGATTAGTTTATACGCTCGCTATTGACTAATTATTGCTAACAAATAAAAAAATATTATATGTAGTGTTTTTTTTTTTTCTTTCTAATTATTTAATTGAAGACGTTTCTATTAATTAAACAAAAAAAAAAAAAAACAACAACAACAAAAATAAAAACAAAAATTGTGAAAGAAAATTTTTTTTTTTTTAAATAAACAACTTTATTTTTATAGCGCACCTGTAATCAACAGAATGTACACAATAATATACCTGTACAAAAATATTAATATTAAAATGATCATAGTGTTAACTAACAATACCTTATTGTTAGTAAACATTAGAAAACTATTAAAAATTTATAGTTTTGAACGATCAACAGAATTTTCTGAAAAACTTCTAATTCTTATTACAAATTTACATACAAACGTATTTAAAAGTTATTATCCAAAAAGCTTTAATGTTTTTTTTTAAATTAATAAATATTTTTAAAAAAATTGTATTTGTAAAGAGGAAAAAAAAAATAAATAAAAATTTTAACGAAATCATTAGGCGGCTTAAGAATACAAAAAAGCTGCAATAATTTTCTTAATAATTTTATGCACACATTATTATTATAGTTCGAAGAAATTACGGTTATTAAATTAAAAGTTACAATAATAAATAAAGCTATATATTTTAAATGGATTATGTAATGAAAATATTTTAACAATGAACATATGGGAATTCAGATAAAAGATTCTAAACAAGAGACTGTGCAAATATCAAAGTAATAAGTTGCAAGTTTTCAAAATATTATAATATACAGTTAAGTTTTTGTTATTTAGTAGTTTATAGAAAATTAATATTTGAAATTTTGGAATGAATTACGAAACCTCAACTTAGAATTTGGATTGGAAGCATTTAAAAATTGCAATAAAATTATTCCAAAACAAAATTTTATGATAATTTTTAAGATTTGGAAACTTCCTCAGGTTTTTATCAACTAACAGCTGGGTGCACAGTGGTTTTAACAGCTGGGTGGCACAGTGGTTGAGTGCCGACCTTTCATGCGGAAAGACCCAGGTTCGAATTCTAGTGAAAGTGAAAAACTTTTCTGGTTTTCGACTCGACTCAGCTACCATTCTCCATTGGGTTCAAATTAATGACATAATCAATAATTAATAATTATATATCTTTAGTAAAAAATACATTTATATATCAATATAAACAAAGGCAAAATAAAAACAAATAATTTTATTGAATAATATAACTCGCAGATATAGAATACCATATAACTCAAATACAAAATATTACAATATAAACAAAAAATAGAACTGTAAATATAAGACGTTTCTACATGTTATAAGGCCAATATGACCAATTCTAATAACATGAATATAATATGACCCCCTGTTCCAACATATACCTATGGTATAGACAGGCTCATTAGCCTAACAGTTAAACAGTTAGCGCTTAAAAAAAAAAAAAAAAAAAACTAATTTTTTTAATTAATTACAAGCTTTCTAAAGCTCCAAGAATGATTACTAATAAATATTAGTGTTAAGTCTATTTTCAAATGCATCGCTTAAAATTCTAAGATATTTTCTTAACATAACGGTAACACTAAATCTTAGACATAAACTTTTTTAATGCTTTTAAAGTTGCAGACGAAGTTACTAATGATTTCAATTCTTTTCAAATTCGTTTAAAATTTTTCAATGTAAAAATTATTTTACAAATTTCTGTTTAGGTACAAAGTTTTAAAATAAATCAAAATTTTTAATTACATAATTTTTTTCTCAAAAACTTACTCTTATTTTATCTAAAACTTTAAAAAAATTCTAATTTTGTAACTAACAGTAAGAAATCAAATTAATTAAAAAAATAATCAATTTGATAACTAATATATTGGACCAAATAGGCATATAATCTGAATGTTCACGTTAGCTTAAAAAAACTTATAAATAAGGTAAATTTAAAAATAACTTCCTTTTAAAACACTGTATTAATACTAACTAACTACATTATTTAAAATTACCTTATTTTAAGACTAAAAACAATTAATTTATTTTATTAAAACAATATTTCTAAATTTTTCAATTTTAAAAAAATATTAAAAATTCATTAATTAACACATCTATAGAAACAATACTTAAAATTAACTTTAAAATATAACTATAAAAACATTTTAAAATAAAAAACAATTTAAAATTTATATATTTTAGTTTTATTTTCTATATATTTAATTAATTATCTTTCATATTTCCGTTTCATCTTTATCATAAAAATTATCAATTTAAAAACCAAAAAAATGTTATAAAAAAATAATATTTCAAAGGTACAATCACTATCTTATTAATATCTATAGGTATTCGATACTACATTAAAAAAAAAAGAAATAAAAACATTTTTTCTAACTGTTATCATGTAGGGCCGCTTATCAGTTAACAGATATAAACAAGTGAATGAAATAAAAAGATAGTAATTTTTTGTGTATAACGATTTGATAACAGCTTTTAAACACACAAGTAACATATGTTTTTTTTTTCTACAATCTATAACCCAATCATTTATGTAAAGATTTATGTATATGAGTAATTATATATATATATATATTTGTATAGCTTTATATATATAAAGTAAATATAGTATATAAAAGCATTAAATAGAATAAGTATTTTATAAAGTGCCATATAGATTTTCAATGATATCGAAAAAGTGCAATGACAACGTGTTTAAAACTAAATGTCAAAACATACATAAATGTATTCGTAAATATTATCAACCACTTCATATTTAAATTGAATGTATTGGTAGATACTTTAAATTTGTTATTTACTTTAAAAAAAAAAAAAAAAAACCAAAAAAGACCTTTAAAATTTAAAAATATAAAAATATTGTCACCTAGAAATTGGAAGAGAAAATTAATTTAATTGCAGGGCTTCTTAAACTGTTTTTGTTGTGCAAAACGAACTATTTATTTATATATATATGTATAGTTAATGAACCTATTTGATATACATATATGGGTATGATTCGGTTTTGAAATTCGAAAGTCAAAATAGATTCTTAAAGTTTCTAAAAATTATTTTTTATATATGTAGGTCCGTAAATTTAAAAAAAAAACCTTAAAGTCCGTAAACCTTAAAGAGGTAACAAACGTTTAATTTATATAATAAGAGAGTTAAATAATAAGAGAAAGTAATAAGAGATTTAACAAGAGAGTATAAGATTATATTTTCAAAATATAAGCTAAGAAAAATGGGAATGATACTAAAATATTAAACAATGGCATATGACACAATATTTAAAGGTTTTGTACAGGATACTGCAGCTACATGTAAAAGCCTTTTCTATTTCAAAAATTTTTCCATACTCTAAGAATACAAACTTTTCTTACATAATAGAAAAAAGTTTATTTCAAAATTTTTATAATTTTCCAGATAGGAAAATGTTCTACGGAATAATTAATATTTTAAAAGCTTTGGTTTTGATATTTAACCTCTAAGACCATTTTAAATCGAAAATGCATTTTGTGAAGTTTTTCATTTAGCCGAAATTTAGAAATTTTGAACTTAGATACCATTTTCTTATTTTTTGATTATTTTTTTTAAAAAAAATAAACTGTATTTACCGATTTATTTATAATAAAAAACATAAATAATTAGTAAAAAATTAAGAATTAAATAATTGTTTTTGTTAGGTACAAAAATTTAAACTTTAAAGATATTTATTGCTCGTCTTAATTTATTTAAATAATTTTTTCGAAAACTATTAATCATAAAAAACAATTAAAATATTTAAAAATGAAGATCTTGCACAGTTTTTTAAAATTTTTCAACAAAAAATTTCCATAAATTCTACTATTTTTAAAAAGAAACACATCATAAGAACTCTTAATTATATACTTTTATCAATTATATTATTCCGTCATCATGTTGGAACTGTTAACTGCTTTGCAAATTAAAACACAAATTAAAGCAGTTGGATTTATTGTAGGAAGTAAATTAAATACATGATTTAACCTCAATATAGGTACTGGATAGTACCAAAAACATTATACCATTACATTAAGATTAATTTTCAAGATTGAGTAAAGTAAATCTTGTCAATTACATCAAAACCTATCAAATTTAAGAACTTGGAGGTATTTCTCAAAATTTGTACTCTAAATAACAAGTTGGCAACAAATAATTTCTGATTTTTATAAATACGAGAGATAAAAAATCAATAGAATCAATACAAAAAAATTCAATAGAAATCAATGAAGAACAAAAAATAAAAAGAGTTATAAAATAACCTCAAAAGTAAGTTGTAAAGTATCCGACTCGACTGTAATTGTTCACAAACTTGATATTTGGAATATAAACAAATAAATTAATCTCTGGCAACTTTAAAAGGCTAAAATAACTTTTCATAACAAGGATAATTTCAAGGTTAGACATTGGTTCGATTCTTCTCAACTATATATTGCTTGTGTCTAAAGGATCAAACAAATTAACCCAATAGTTTTTCCCAGAAAATGGACCCAAAAAAATTATAAGTATTTGCTAATTTATATATGTTACGTTTGTATGAAAGTACCCCCGACCCGACCTGAAAAGGTCAGCAAAAAATTTCATAAAATTGGTCGCGGAACTTAACGAAGGAAGGTCTTCTTTTGTTATTACAAATATCCAGTCAGCCAGTCTGTTACAAAATTAAGTATTACATGTGGATCGGTGGCTTAGTGGGTAGGACGTCAACTTTTTAATCGAAGAGTCTTAGATTCAAACCCTGGTCGGATCATATCTAAGAAAAAAACATAATTTATAATTTATGTCATAATATAAAATATAAGCCTACCACAACAGAAAAGGAAAAGCTGAGTCATTTACTAATTATATTATATAGTCATTTACTATTATGGTAGGGTGCTGTTCATAAATAAATAAATAAATAAATAAATAAATAAGTACCTATTATACATAAACAACTATGTATTTCAAATAGGCTTCGTATGAAAATTGACACTACACTTTAATTTTTGAATTTCATAATACCCAATAATTATAATACTATTATATTATAATTTAAATTTAACAATAATAACAAATCATTCGACTAATCACTCAATCTAAAATTCATTTCGATTAATTTCATTCAAAATTCAAACATGTAACATATGTTTTCCATGTAAATTTATTTTTTTCCTTAAAACAAAAAAGCTTTCACTTTAAAATTCGTACAAAAAAAACAAAAACAAAAACAACCAAATAAACAAAATTTAAAAAAATTAATTTAAGTGGAATAATTTATTTCAAAAAAAATCTTTTTTCAATTTGTTTATCGACGCACCGGAAAAATCAAAACCAAGAACAAAAAATAAGCAATAAAATATTCTAAAAATTCATTCGTAAACAAACGGTACATTTTGAATTTATTTTATATGTATATTCACCCCATGGTATTTTATTTGATAAACAAGAAATATAACAAAAAAAAATTAAACCGTTAAAAAAATAAATATTTTCTTTTTTTTTATATTTATTTAATGTTTTTGATATTCAATTTTGAAATTAAATAAAAAATGGCGTAACAACAACAAATACCTACCGTTATAAAATTTTATTTTTATATTTTTTTTTTTTATTGTGTTGGTTTTTTATGTAATTTGCAACTTGCTCTAGCAGCTTATAAAATTTAATCCGAAAAAAAAAAAGCAAAGCAACAACAAAATTATGTTAAAGATTACTGTATTCACCGCTAGGGGTAATTTTTATTTCGATATATTATTATGTGTTATACTTTGATATATTTGAAATTTATTCAATAAAAAGAATAGCAGTTAAAAAAAAATTGCTTGCAAACTGTGTGATTTATTATTTTATTTTAACTGGTTTTTTTTTTGGATAGAATGTTTTAAGTTAGTTAAAAATAAAATTTGATTTAATTCTTTAATTTTTACTAAGAAATAAGTAATCATGAATGTAAAATATCAATGGACAGATTTTAATTTATAATGAAGTCCATTGTAAGAGGTACCAAATTCGTGTTCTTTTAACTACGTATCATAAACATTTTCATTTTTAGGATCCTCTTTTATTGTAATAACTTCCTTGTATTAATTAAAACAGTTTTATTAATATTGTTATGGCCGCGCCAGAGTTTAAATAGTATGCACTTGATGAATTAAAAAAGGTAAAACTTCAAATTAAATTTGTCGATTTTTCTCCGGAAAAGAAAATTCCAGAATATTTTACTAATATGCATATCTATTAAATTTTGGCATATTTTTTTTAATTAAATTTAAACCATTAATTAAATCGATGCAGCGTAACGTACTTTTTGAATATTTCTAAAATTTTTCTTCTGCCAAATGTTTTATCAATATTTTTTTGCTTATTTTTTTTTTTTTTAAATTATTGTTCAATTTTGCATTTTTTATTTATTTGTACATATTGTGGCAATCATAAACCTTGAAAATATTTGACCTTCATTTTATTTTTTAAACATCATGTTTTATTTATATTTTTCATGTTTTTTTTTTTTTGTTTAATTTTGTCCAATGGTCAAAATGGTTATTTTACCCAACAAAGACTAAACAAGTAATGAAAAGACCAAGGCTTTTAAAAAAGACACATTTTGAAAATTAAACAATGTTCCATAATAAATTTTGGGTAAAGAGTAGATATACAGGGTGGCGCAAAAAGATCGATATGGTTTGAATGTTTAATAACTTTTTTATTTCATGATTAATTATTATTATTTTTTTGTTATACAGTATATTAATGGGGAATATTTTTAGCTTAAGTATAAAAAATTATATCCCAAAGCAAGTTGGGACCATTTTCGGCTTCGCACATTTGTGCTCCTTCCAGTACATTTTCCATAACTTTTCGTAAAATTTCCGGTGTTATGGCTTGAATTTCATCGCAATTTTTTTGTTTTAGCTCTGATATGGCCGCTGGCTTGTTTACGTATACCTTTTCTTTCAAATAATCGCAAAGAAAACAGTCTGGCGCTGTTAAATCCAGTAAACGTGGGGGCCAATTGAAAACGCTTCTGCGCGAAATAATGCAAAAAAGAAATAATGTTTGCCAAAGAAATCCCATAACAGAGCCAGTGTGTCCCTTGCAGTGTGAGCTGTGGCTCCATTTTATTGGAACCACAACTGTAGATGGTTTTCTACAGATGGCCTCAAAAAATTGCCCAGCATCGTTCGATATTCAGCACCGCTGTTGTAGCTGATGAGCTGTTCTTGGATTCTTCGTATCCCAAATCCTGCAATTTTGCTTGTTTACGAACCCTTCAATTGGAAATGGGCTTCATCGCTCATTATCAAATTAAAATTTTTAAATTAAATTCAACATCAGATTTTCAAAATAAAATTCAACAATTGTTGTCGCTGTTCTCTTGTGTACTGTCCCATTTCCAATTTCCCAAGTTTTCTTCACAAAATTCTGAAATAAAACATTCAAACCATATCGGTCGTTTTGCGCCACCCTGTATTAAAAAATATATATGTATATATAGCAAAATTTTAAAACTTTTAGAAATTTATAATATAAGAATAATTGTAAAAAACCCCTTACAATTAGAAAGAAATGTTAGTGCAAGTTGAAATATAATGCTGGATTTTTAAGTTTTTTATGTTACATAAGGCAACTTTAGGTATCTATCAGAGTATTTGAAAAAAACGTGAAATAGCATTAGAATCGGCTCTTAAATAAAATTTACATATGAAATGACATCTGAAATTCGTTTTTTGAACATTCACATAATCTGTTTTACATCTGACATGCTGAGTTCAGTTTGAAAAGACATAATATAGTGAGGACTGTGGGAATTAAACGCATATAATCTGAACGATCTTAAAAAAAGTCTTGGAAAATTTTTAAGGTTATAGACGTTTAAAGGTTACAAATTTTTAGTTCTTAACTTATTACAGCTCTGAAACAGACTTGATAACTTAGCTATACTTGAAAGTTTTCTAGCATCATAGTTTTTTTAAAATATAATTCGTCAAAAAATTTTAAGCTCCTAACTCAAGCTGTTAGGAAGATATCAATCAGGTGGTCAAAAATTTTGCTAAAACAGAGTTCCACGTAACAACAATATAAAGTACCGCATGGGAAAGCTTCATATTTGTGTAACATATATTAATTTATAAAACAGCATTTGGCATTTTCCGATAGAAAATATACTTTATAGAACTTTTGTTATAATGGAACAATTTAAATACAGGACTTTTTTGCACTTTGTGATGCTGTAGTTTCGCATGGGGAATAGAAAATAAAAATTTTTTCCATGAAATTAGCTTAAATTAAATTTATTTTCTTTGTTCCAAACAATGCAAAATTTTGTTACCTGGACGAATGGACGGACGGACAAGTAAAATAATATAGGGACATTTTTTCAAAATTTTTTTAAAAAGTGCTACAAATAAAAATTAATAATAAGATTAAGTAATATACAGTTACCTTAAAAGGCGATCCTTGTGGGTATTATATATTAGAAAACAAATTCAACTTTTATTGCAGATCAATATTATTACCCTAAAATAATAAAAAAAGCATAACTGGCAAAAACCGTTACTGGTAACTGGCAAATAACCGTTTATTTTATTATCGTAATCAACTTTAAGAAATGAAACATTAAATTTGAGAAAAAAATGCGACAGAAACATTTAAAAGAATACTTAAAAACAATTTTCAAGGAAATTAAATGGATTCTTTAATTTTCAAAAAGTACTTAAAAGGGATTTTTTCTGGTTTTTTTTTTTCAATTAAATTTTGATTTTTATTTTGTTTTTGTTTTTTTTTTTTTTTTTTGTTTGATATTCATTTTTTTCTCCAAAGAAATTTAACGATTTGTCCACATTTTCAATTTAAGAATGGTTGCGGTCTGCCAAAACAAAAAATTAATAAAAGCAAAAAATAAAAGAATAATCAATATTGTGTTCATATATGTTGACGTGTTTAAAATACTTTAAAAATATTTTATATAAAATTATTCTGTTATAACTGTATTTTACAGGAATTTTTTAAAAGAATGTTGTTGTTCTTTAAAAAATTTCAATAAAAAATTTAAGACTTAAATTTAAATTAATTTAATTTAAGTAAAAAAAATTGTAAAAAGATGTCTAATGAACAAATAAAAAAATTTACACCATTTGGGTATACTAAAATAATTAAATACCAATTGTAATATGCATCCTTCACTTCCAACAGACATATTCAGATTGTTTTGAAAAAAACTATGGGGCATGTAATGTTATCAAAAAAAAAATTTAATTTCTGATGATATTTTTAAAGATTTATTGTAAAAGTTGGACACTAATCTCGTACAATGGTCTGCAATTCTTTTTGCGGAATAAAAGGGATCTAAAATGAGGGGGTCAGAAGCATAGTGAAATAACCCAGAAATATAATATGTTGAAATTCCTTCTCGCATTGGACTAGATTCTTATTTTTAACACATATTTCGCACAGATGCATATTTCAAGTTCTTTGAATGAACAGGAAGCTATAAAATATGGCAAAGAACTAAATATTGATTGACGTAGCTCACTATTTTTTTTAATTTAGTCGATTTTTAAAAGGTAAAACGACTAACCCAAATATTAAGTGTATTAAGTCTCAAACTATTTCTGATTTTTTAATTTTTTTTTAAAAAAGTCATAAAAACAACCCTTATTTTGACATGGTAAAGAGCTTGAAAAATTAAAAATCTTTATAATCTATATTTTCGTACTCCCAGTCGCAATCAAAATTGATTTATAATAAAAATAATGAAAAAAAAATTTTAAAATGCATTTTTCTCGTTAAAAATTTTAAGTGGCTTAGAACACTTTGGTTCTGAGTCCCTCCATAATATTGTATTCTAAATTAACAATTAAATTACGCCATTTTAATAATTTGGACGATGGCACTATTCTTCTCAGCCCCTATTACGTTGTATATTTAATCAGATAACATCTAAAATATGAAAAAATTAAAATAACACTTAAAAACTTACCCGGCCCAAAGCAATGACAATTAAAATTATCGAGTTTTACTAATATAATAAAAAGTCATGTTCTACTTTTTTTTTTACAAATCTAAACAACAACTAAACTTAAAATTTAACCCTCCAAACTTATATTGAATTTTATTCTACCAAATGGACTAAATAAATAAAGGTCTCTTATACATTAACAGAACTTTATCTATAGATTTGATGATTTTTAAACAAATAATTCATTTGTCAAATGACTTTTCCTTTAGACTGACCTTCTGTTTTTGGCTGACCAAATTTTTATATTAAAATCAAGGACAACCTTTAAATCATCAAATCTTGGCATTTTTTAAGAAATTTCACCAAAAAGTAAAAAAACCAAAAAAAAAATAAATTAAATTTTCACAAGAATAAACCGAAAAAAAAAAACAAAATAAAAAACATCAATTTTTTTAACTTTCATTAAACAATTTTTTATTATTTGTAAAAAAAAATATGACAAAAAAATAAATAATATTTCTTGTCTATTATAATTAGTTGGGAACAGGGATAGCTATAAAATAAAATTTTCCAAAGGATAAAAAAAGAAAAATTTTGCAAAGGAAACCAAAATAAAAATAAAAATAAAGGAAAAAACAAATTAATTTTCATTGATTTATTATACAAAATAAATTTATTTGTCTCAGATTTTTAATCCAAAAAATTATGCATAAAAAATGTCATAGAATTTTTATTATGATTATTTTTATTACTATTATTTACAGTAACAAAATTATATAATTTTTCTTGAGAAAATCAGTTTTTTTATTCTTAAGCTATGTCTTACTATATATTATTACAATATATATATATATATATATATATATATATATATATATATATATATATTTATATATTACAACATAGATTGAATTTAATTTATAACTGTAGAAGAGGGTGACCTGAATTAAGGCCCTGCACTTTCTCCTTTAAAATATAAATATAAATATCGCACTGGCCTTTTATTTCTCATAATAATTGAGGAATAAGGCCCCGAGATTTTATTGCCCTTTTCAGTTGAACTACGACTTCTATGAGAAATAAAGCCCCGGAGGGAAGCATATTTAAGTTGGTTAACATATCAAAGTTGACCCGGGGGATTTATTTCCAGAGAATGTATGCAAGACTTTTGTTACAAAATCAGGTTTATATGTGTAGTTGGTAGTATAAAGTTTACATATAAAATTAATATTTGTTTTTTAATTTTGGAAAAAGGGAATACCCCTGATTTCGATTCCAACTCCAAAATGTGTTCTAATAATTTTTGATATTATAGTTCTGTATATATGCGTACCCGTCACTTATGTTATATAATTAAAATTAACTTTTTACTAAAAATATATGAAACCATTGTGTTTTTTTTGCCTTTGTAAGTTCAATTGAAATTAGAAATAACATCCCACAGCTTTATTTCTAATAGAATTCGTAGTTCAACTTAAAAGAGAAATAAAACCCTGGACTTTCCCATATATCGGAGGCTTTATTTCTCAATTACTATGAGGAATAAAATCGCAGTGCTTTATTTCTCATTAAATAGGAAATAACACCCTGAGGGACTTAGTTCGCAGGGCATTAATTCAGGGCACCGTAGAAGAGTCTAAATTCAATCATTATTTATACAATAAAAAAAAAAAATTCTTTCATTTTCAGTAATGATTAAATAACTCTGAATCCTGTAAATATATATATATGTATATATATTTTTTAAATAGTTTTTTGATTTTCCATTCAAATTTGTATAATGAAATATTGAAACAATCAATATAATTCAATCGAAAGAAATCAATAAAAGTTAAGTTGCAATATTAGTTTTTTTATTTAATTAATTTATTCATAGGCAATTTTGAAAATATTTTGGAAATTTATTGACTAATATTATATAAAATATCAAAAAAAATTAAAATGTTTAGAAACCTATACATATATCTACTATACGGTTCATAAGAGTTGAATTTACACATATTATGTATTTTAGAACAAAAATTTTATATGACTTATGTGTAACCAGATATATAATCCTTGCAACAAACCAAAGCAATCATTTTCGAAAATCAGGGAATAAATTGGGATGAAACTTAAAAAGATAAACAAATAAAAATATCTAAATAAAAACTTCAACTTTTACTTCATCACCTGTTTTAGAGACACGACCATGTTTTATTTGATTCAAGGACTTTAATTCGGATACGTAAATTTTTTGATTCGGATCCAATTACTTTTTTTTTGAAAAGTCATTCTTCCTTCTCTATCACTAGCATGCAATTTTGGCATCTTCTAGAAAAGTCAGTAACACTTTTAAAATAACAATATAGTGCAAAATGGCTCCAACAAATTTATGTAATAAATTTATTTTAAACGTAAATTAAATAAAAATTACAGAATTTTGTTTGATATTTAAACAAATGAAACAAGGTAATAGAATTGTATAAGTTTTTACATTAATTATAAAAATGTAACGTGTTCAACCATAAAATATTTAATTGAAAAATTAAAATTCTATATAAATATAAATTGTGGACAAAGTGTATAATCAATATTTTTTAACCAACTACCTTTATAAAATTTCTCCTAGATATTTTTTATATTAAGATATATATTTTTATAAAGAACTTCCAATTGTGGAAAAGTTCTAGAAACCCCCGCTAAACAAATTATTAAAATCATAGTTTTGTAACCAACTCTAAAATCTCTCCTTACTTAAAATCTTACATATTCATATATAAATATTCTGTAGAATTATATAACTCATAAAAAGTTTAATAGACTCATATACAAACTACACTTAATTTTTAAACACTATCATACAAAATTGCTTTAACCTTTTGATTTTAATATAAAAATACCATATAAATTTTCAAAAAAAAAAACATATATTCTGAAAGTACTTTTTTTGTAGTTACTTAAATTATATTCAAAACCAGGAAGATAGCCCCACAAAACTTCGAAAATACATAAAGTGTTAAATTAAAATAATTTAAAAACTTTATAGCTTCATTATTTATATAGAAAACTTTACATTATTTAATGAAATATAAATTCTCAAATATATTATATCTAGTTTGTATATAGGTATTATACAATGAATCTTTATTTAAAAAAATAAACAATGTAAATGCAATGCTTTAATGGACAAACCAAATTCTAAAAGTTAATGGTAAAAATTGTGGACAAGAATAATTTTGATTTCAAATACGAGTAACAACAAAAAAAAAACGGAATTACTATGAAAAAATATAATGATAATTTTTTATTTTATTTATACATATCTATCTCTTTCTATCATTCTTAATAAAAACTAATACGAAAATTCACTTTAAAAGAAGAAGAAAAATCGTACCAAAGGGACAGCACACAAAACTAAAAAAAAAAATTGAATGAAATTGATTCTTCCCTAATAAATTTGGTTAGGTTTTATTCGTCTTATACCCCTTTTCGAAAAATTTATAAAGCTAATTTTATATACATTGATAGTTTGCTATCATGAAAAATAGATGGCGGTAATAGAGATATTTATTATTATTATAATACTACTACTATCTACTACAACTATGTTTGTATTGTATAGCAAAGCATTTTCTATACTATTGATTCAATTTATGTCTTTTTTTGCTGCTTTATTTATTTCAAACAGTAACAGGAGACTATTCAGAGTTTTGTTTGTCTACTGTTCCAGTTTCAGAATAGTGCTTTTTTTTCTTATTATTATTTTTTGATAACGACCAACCATTCAATATAAAGAAGATCTATTGTTCATGATTAAGATAATAATAAGGTGAATTTTATATTATTTTGTAATACAATGATAAAAGTTTTTTTTTTTATGGTGAGTTGCTTTTGGTTCCTGGCAAATGATGAAGAAAAAACTTTACAAAGTTAAAGAGTTATGAATGAAATAAAGGTGATTTATGAGATTTTTCTTTATTATTGTAATGGGGCATAATACAAAAAATTGTTAAAATGAAATAAAGTATATTTAGGTATATAGTGGATAAAATATAAAATCAAGAGTTTTCACAAAAGCACATTTTTAAAAGCAAAACTTAACAAGGAAATTTTAGACAAGGAGTATGTACATTGAAAAACAAATTTAGAATAATTTCTTAAAGCTTGATATTTAAACAAATGAAACAAGGTAATAGAATTGTATAAGTTTTTACATTAATTATAAAAATGTAAAGTGTAGCAAGCTAAAATTCTTCAATTTTGAGAAAACCCTTAATAATAAAGAAAAACTGTTAACTTTTAAATTACAGGATCGTTTAAAAAGCGAATTTTTGGGTTGTTGATTTGCTAAAATTTTGAAATATAAAATAATAAAACGAAATTCACCTTTAAATTATTCATACTTATTACTAACTCATTTCAAAATTTAAATTTGCTCAATTTGAAACCGTTTGCAAACTATAGGGGTTCAAAAATTTTGCCAAAAGTTAATTTTTGCATAAAGTTCAATTTAAAATACCATATTGTAACAGCTGGGTGGCACAGTGGTTGAGTGCCGACCTTTCATGCGGAAGGGCCCGGGTTCGAATTCTAGTGAAAGTGAAAAAACTTTTCTGGTTTTCGACTCGACTCAGCTACCATTCGCCATTGGGTTCGAATTAATGGCATAATCAATAATTAATAATTATAAATCTTTAATAAAAAATACTTTAATTTAAAAATATAAACAAATGCAAAATATAAACAAATA
Organism: Dolichopus griseipennis; assembly: GCA_963082915.1. Classification (NCBI taxonomy): domain Eukaryota; kingdom Metazoa; phylum Arthropoda; class Insecta; order Diptera; family Dolichopodidae; genus Dolichopus; species Dolichopus griseipennis. The sequence goes on along the minus strand of OY720444.1, from coordinate 35,195,519 downwards.
ATTTAATTAAATCATATAACTCGCAGATATAGAATACCATATTAGTAAAATAAAATATTACAATATAAACAAAAAAATAGAATTGTAAATATTGAAAATCTAAGACGTTTCTACATGTTATAAGGCCTAGTACTATCTCATGTTTAAATTGTATGTGGAATTCAATAAGACCAATTCTAATTACACGAATATAATATGACCCCCTGTTCCAACATGTACCTATGGTATAGACAGGCTTATTAGCCTAACAGTTGAACAGTTAGCGCTTAAAAAAAAAAAAAAAAAAAATATGGCAACACTATAAACTGTTTTTCATAAATATTATGTACTTATGAAAGCTCCAAATTGACCAAATCAAATATTCAAATCTCCAAATTACAGATATATAATTTAAATACACCGCTCCTTTCTAATTTGCAGACCTGTAACTCTGTAATGGGTTTGGCTACAGAAAAATTTTTTTTCTGCAAAATATCATTTCTTTGCTGTTCCTATTCGTAGTTAAAATTCATTCCTTTATTTGAAACACTTGAATAGAAGTTTACGGCCGAACACGCAAATTTACGACCGTAAGAACGGACATAGTAAAACTGCTGTGTAAAAACATTTTTTCATTTGTGCTAAAATTTGCTAGAATGTGCTAGAAATACAATTTTGTTGTTTGGAAAATTTATTATAATCAAATTTAATTTACTGTTAAGTAAGGCAGTGAACTTTAACTATTATTATTATAGGAAAATATTTAAAAAAATAGGATGTCTAGAAAAAATGACTACAATCCCTACATTGTTTATTATTTTGGTAGATGCTTTACAGTTTTTTTTTTTAAATTTTCTCATAAATGAACAGTAATAATTCAAATAAATATTATCTATATTGATTCAAAAAAAATATCTGAATCTCTTAATTACTTTCTAATCGATTATTAGTTGTGAATCGTGAGGCACGTAAAAAATTGAGATTCTGTATATCTCATTATTAAAGTTATTCCTTATTTAATTAATTGATTGGTAGCAGTAGATTAAATTAATATAAGTAGAATTTATCAAAATAATTTTTTTTTAATTTAACATTTATAACAAATATTTTTTATTCCCAGTAACATTCATTCGTTAAATTTATATAATTTATATTTAAATAAATTTACTTTAATTTTCAGTTCAATTGATTCAAATAAAAATTAACTATTCTGTAACTGTAAAAAAAAAAAAAAAAAAACTTCATATAAAAACTATGTCCCAGATTTTATTAAAAGCTGTTTAATAAAGCAATAAAACAAATTGTTATATGTAGTAGACATAATGCTCCAGTTTTTATTTAGCAAAAAAAAAAAAAACCAAAAACAAATATTAAAATTTAACATTCATACATTTTTTATTATTAAAGTGTTGGTTAAAAATAAAGTCATAAATTGTGACATATTTAACACATGTAATTTTTAATGGAGTTTTTTAAATATAAAAATAAATAAAATATTGTGAATTTCATTCTGATGCAGAATACTAAATTCTGCGTTCATATATTTTAATACGTTTAAACTCACAAATACATTTATTTTATAACTTTAATATATTTAATTTATAATTTGTTTATATTTAATTAGCAAGAAACGCTTTTATTTTAACCACAAAATAAATTTGAGTTGAAATTGCAAAACGAAAGTCATAACATTAACTTTAAGCTACGATGCATTTATAATTATTTACTTAAACATTTTTTTAAAAAATTATAGTTTTAATCAGGGATGATTAACATATACAATACAATTAGTTCCAAAAAATTGTCCAGAGTTTAGCTGCCAATAGACCTTTTGATTATAGAGATGTGGTACAGACGAACTAAAGAATTTTAAAAAAGATTTGAAGGATTTATATTGTTTTCGACTCGAGTTATCAGACATTATAAAGCTTCAAAGCCTTCGTTATAATATATTAAGCGCATTGAAGCTGTGATTATCATATGTGGTCACGATTATTTGACAACCTAGATAGCATTTTCAAAATATTTAATATTTTTAACGAATTCCATCATTAAAATGACAAAATATTATTTTTTTATCCTTCAATACATTTTAGGAATTTTCCCTCAAACTACTTTTAGTGTTTCTTGCAGTGGCCCCACCACTAAAAGTGGTGTTAATTAAAATTTTAAAATAAAAAAAAAAAACGGTACATATAATAATCTATTAAAAGTGTGAATGCTTTTAATTGTTATTTTTTAAATATGTGAACAGATTTTATTGCTAGAACTGAAATCTGTATATGTTGCAGCAACAATTTTAAATTAATACAGATACGATATCATTAGTAAAATGTTTAAATTATTTTTTTATGCGTTAATAATCTTTGAATGCAATTTTCAATTAGATACAATAAATATAGAATAAATGCATAATGCAAGCTCGGTTTTTGTTATTTTTGAATATTTAATTAAATTTGAATATTAAATTAAATAAAGAATAAAATAAAAATACAGTTTAAATAACAAAAGAATGCTATAAATTTAATTAAGAATTTAATTTTCAAAATGAAAATTACGTTTTTTTTTTTAATTTATAATTCATTTTTACTCAACCGCAAACAGTCCATTAATTATAAAAAAAAAAAAAAATAATGGTTGATACCCAATTCTATAAGATAATTGTTATAAAAATTTTTACAGTAATTATAAAAGCTTAAATTCGAGTTTATTCTTCAAATTTAAAAATGAAATTTTGATAAATTTATATTTTTAGAGTTCTTTAATCATAAAAACTTTAGAGTTCAGCGTGATTAGATTTTTTTATAGTCTTTCGCAAAAAACTTTTACGAAAATTGATGAAGTAATAAACGTTAGAATAGATTTCAATAATTGAAAATAAGTTTAGCTAAAAATTCAGGATTATTTATTTTTGTTATAAGTTGGCTAAAATAATATAATTTTATTTTTTTAATTTAACTTTGATTTAATTTCTTCTGCTCCTACATTTTGACAGTGACTTAAGGACGTTAAGTCTTTTGTGACGTTAGTATCATTGATAATACGAACAGCTCTCTTTTGTATCTTATCCAGATATTGAAGAGAGGTGCTGAGTGCTCCAGCAAATATGTGAGAATTATACTAAAGTCTCGGCCGAATGTAGGATTTATAAATTTGAAAGAGATTTGGAGATGTAAAGTATTTCCTACGCCTTATTAAGAATCCCAGACATTTCACGGCATATATTGCACCCGGAAAGTCTTGCGTTTACTTCCATGCCTAGGATTTTTAAGGATTCGGTGTTTTAAATACCCACATTGTCAAAAGTACAATTAAAAGTAAATTTTAACCTACAAAACACTTTTTTTAGAATGAAGTTTTATCCATTTTTCAATTTCAAAATTAATTTGCATTCGTCGGAATGTTCTGGTCCCAATTATTTCTTTTTGTGTCACATATCTTGAAAATTTTATTACTACAAATCTCAAATAAAAATTTTATACAAAGAAATTTCAAAATTTCGGAAAAATTTCAATTTAATTAAATGGGTCCTATTGAAGTTTTTTTATATTAAAAGTTCAAGCTTTACCAATTCATATATTTAGAAAATTCATTTTTTTGCAAAAGTAACCGTAAAATTTTATAGAATTTTAATTTATACATGTACGGTTTTTAAAAAGCATTATATATTACATTATATACTTTTATATAATAACCTATTATAACCAAGTCATTATTATTCAGAAAATTATTTTTGGTTTGGAGTTAGGAACAATTAAAAATCATTTAAAATAAGGAGCCACATTTCTTTTTTTTTTTTGTGGTTGTTGTCTGATCTTAAATTTTCTGAAAATTGCATTCAAATGTGGACAAAAAAATTCCAAAAATAAAAAACGGATTTTTAATTTAATTTTTTGTCTCTTTAAATAAAATATAAATGCAGAAAAAAAATTTATTTTATAGTATTTTGGACTATAAAAGTGTCCTTTTATATTAAAAGCGGTTATCCCTTTACTTTTTTTTTTTTGGTTTATTTGTTTCTTTTAACAAATTTTTTTTATTAAGAAATTTTTAATAAAAAAAAAATTATATAACGCGGAGAATTGAAAAATATTCACATATAAAAACATTATTATAAATAAGCATACCATTATTTAAAATTTAATTAAGTTTCAAATTAAAATTAAATATGCAATTAAAAAATATAGAAATATATTAGATGAATGATATTAAGTTTTTTTTTTTAAAGAAGCTCAATTATTTATCCGACTATACGTATAGTGTGGAAATTTTGGAATAGCAAAGGGATTCACTTTAACTTGGAAAAATGTACATTAAAGGAACTTCCACACAAACATATAATGCAAAAATATAATAAAAAAATTCTTACAACTTAGAAAAAATTCTGAGGAGAAGTCCACCTATATGTTGTTAATTCCTTACATTCCATATTCAATCCTAAATATTAATTTAAAATATCCTTACGTGCTTATTTCATTAGTATGGCTGAAGGTGATTATAGTAAATACAAACTTCACACTCTGAAGGGGCTCTAAAATTTTTTTTGTAAAATAAATATTTCACATCTCGAATTATTATAAATACTTCACACAATAAATTATGATGGCAATAGTCATACCTTTAAATTCGTTTTGTTCATAAAGTAAAATAAAACGTGATTAAAGAATAAAATAGAATGGCAATACAGTTAAACAAAAATTGAAATTCGAGAGGAAAGAAATTACATGAATGATGAAAAAAAAATTAAAACTATTTTAAATAGTATAACGTGTAGTATATATAGGATAAAATTACATTTTAAAAATAGACAAATAAAAGCAGAATAGGAATTTGTTTTATTTATTTGTTAATCGAAAATCTAAGATTGCTTAGATTTTTGTGAATATTTTTTAAAAGTGTTCAAAATTTATTATTTTAGGTAGGTAACAACAAAAATAATTAGAAAGGAGGGGTGATCCAAAAATATTAAAATAATAAAGAGTAATTTTTTAAGATATACTTCCGGAGAGGGGTTGTGAGCTATCAAGATGACGTCATCACATAACGGTACTAAATATCTCAAAGTTTCCGAGTAGTTTATAGTTTTTGTTGTTGAAATATGCCCCATGCCCTACAATATTGTAAGATGTTGCTTCCAGTTTATTGTCTAACAGGAAAAATATAACATTTTAATTAAAATGCTACAAAATCCTAGGAAATTTTTGTAATGCATTTTTCGACCACTCGATGGCGCCATCTGGAAAATTATATGGCATGCACATTGCCTGCTATATATTTAAAAAAAAAAAAAAATAATTCAAGTTTTAGTTTAACTAAACTGAGACAACTTTATAAAATTTTTATAATATAATGATTAATTATTTTAAATATTTAATGTAATAACGAAAAGAAAAACACAAAATAAGAAATAGTAAAACTTTACAATAACGATGAAAGATGAGAAAAAAAGGTTATAAAGAAAACACAAGCTTCAGTCTTTGTAAAAACTTCCACCTTTATCATAACAAAGTACAAATTTTATTTTAGTTTTAATATTAATGTTTTTTAAGTTTTTAAGTTTATCTTATTGAACTCGGAAAAAATAAGAACCAAAAAAATAAGTTGAACATGAATAAAAGTTAAAGGTAAAGGTAAAGTTAAGATAATATTCATATATACATATATACTATACAATAGTATGAAAACTTAAAAACTTTATATACTTTACTTTCCTGAAGCAAATCTGAAAAGTTTTCTTGTTATTCTTACCAGATAAATACATTTTTCCATAATTTTACAACTATTTTCTGTACTTTATTACCGTTATAAAATTATGTATGCCTTCAAACAATGAACATTTTTATTAAAATGGTTAATATTAAAATTAGTTTTTAATGTATTTAAAATGATATCTATATATGCTAAGGTGTAAAAACTATCAAAAATTCTCTTTTAGTTTTTCTAATCGCAAGTAAATATTTATGATTTATGTTTTCTCTATTTTACCGTCTAGTAGAGAAAGTTCTGTTATAGTAATAGTAAAAATTTTTACCGTTGGCTGTATGTTTAATGAGCAACGCAGGATTTCAAGTGAGATATGTTCAAAGTATGTTTGATTAAAAACCCATATAAAGTGACATATAAAATGAATGCATTTAATTCATAAAATCAATTTTGTGATCCCTTGTGGAAAATTAAAAAGTATTTTTCTAGAAGATTTGAACCAGCATTTTCATGTTTGGGAGTTCCCATTGTGAACAATTAATAAATTCTTCAAAAAATTCGCATGAAAGTTTTATATTGAACTTAGTAAGATTATGTTTTTGAAAACAGTATTATAATTTATTTGAAATATACTTTTGCCCTTTTTACTTGTAAGCCTTAAAGATTTCATTTTCATTTCATTTTTCTTAAAAATTGTACTTATAGCTGCAAATTAAAGATATTATTAAAAGTATTCTCTTTCGTGTAGACCCATAATAATAAGAGACTTTAAATTTTCTCAGTACCCAATTAGGGCATTTTCAATCTATCTGTCTTTACAAAAAGAGGGCACTATAAGGTCCCTACACTTTACTATAAAGTCTTTTAGAAACTTGAAACTAAAAAAAAATGTCAATGTTAAATGTTTAATTGATACTTTGAACTATTTTCTCGTATGTCTCAAGAAACATGTAATATGCAAATTTGTATGAAAGATTCACGAACCTTAACATTATCTGCCTCTTCATCATACAAAAGAAAATAATATCCTGCTAAATTTCAACTTCTTAGGTCAAGTCTTTTAAACACTGAAATGCATATAAAAAAAAATCTAGACTAACAAACTAACTGCATAATAAACCAACAGACGGCTCCAAAACGCCTCAAACTACAGAGATGCAAATTACCTTACAATTTCCCTTAAATCCTTGACTTTATTTTACCATTATAATTCCAGGACTATAGTAGTTAATTGTAAAATTCCATATACATAAAAAAACAGCAGAAATTTTAAATGATAAGTCTATATATATTACTGCCAAAGTTAAGTTAGTAAAATTTATTTAGAAGGAACCAAATCTTTTTAAGACTTACATTTTTCATCCTTCCAACAAATGACTAGGTAGCTAAAAACTTCTAATATAAAATAATCACAGGTAATGTTAGAAAAATATTTCACATGTGTATTATTACAATCTTATCACAATATTTTAAATGCAAAACCAACAATATTTTAAAAATATTTCTAAATAAAAGAATGAGATAGAAATAATTCTTCAAGAAAAGTTTACCTTCTTTACTAATTTCTTTTTTCTTTGGAAAAATACATTTTTTTAACTGCAACTTAAATGGTTGCATGGCTTTTAAATCTAAATTCAACTGGTAGATTTTAATATCAAAATCATTACATTTTTGAATCTTAATTTTCTTCAAAAAGGATCTGCTGAACTTTAAGGATATATATTTTACAGATTTTAAGTTTTATGTTGAAAATTAAAAAAAGATTTATACAGTGTACAGTTAACGATGAACTTTTCCAAAAAGCACCTTAAGTTATGTTTGTAGAAAATTTAAGACAAAAGAAGAAAATGAAAAATAAGAAATTTTTCTTCATTTTTCAATGCAGATGTTAACTGAATTATTTCTGTTAAGAAGAACATAATATAGTTTTTAGTTGAACTTATTCACTTTGTATGTTAATGCAACTGGTTTTAAAACTTGTTAATAGTTCAGAATCATAGTGTAACGAAAAATAGTGAAGAAATTGAAATATATGCTCTAATAAATCTTTATGAAAATTTTTGTTGATAAAATTAAATAGAAAAAAAAAACAAACAAAAAAATAATTTAATTTAAGGTAGTTTACTTGATTGAATTAAATATTATTAAAGTAAATTTTTAAGTTTTAATTTTTTGTATATATTATTATCAGGGTTATTTAATTCCTAAAATTAAATGAAAGATGAAAAAGAATCTATATATATATAAAAGCAAAAGTTTGTTTGTTTGTTTGGATGTAGCGACTCCTAGACTGCTCAGCGAAAATTTGTATACAGCAGTTTTTAGGTGCGGAAAAAAATCCTGGTTTAAAAATTTTGCTCTAACGGACCGCCAACTTGGGGTTGTGGTGCAAATATTTAAACTTTTTTGTTCGGAAATTAAAATGGTTTGACGGATTGACTTCAAGTTTTTCATATGTGATGCTCCTTGGGAATTGCGTTAAATGATTGATAGAAATATTAGCTAGAAAACTATAAAATTGTAATTAAAAAAGATTAAAATTGCTACGTAGGACATAAGTTGAAGCAGCAGCTGCATACCACAGTGGTTAGAGTGAAGCCCAAGGTTAACATTCTCGTAAGAGTGAAAAAAACTTTTGACTGTTTTTCGAATCTATATACAGTTACTATTCGCCATTCTTCTGTCCACTCTTCTTTTGTTCAGTGGCTTCCAATCTAATGCCTTTTTAGCAATTGAGTCTCATCTTAGTGTGGATCCTTTTAATCCTTCTTTTTTGTTTTATTTGTAATTTGGTAATGAGATAAAATAACAAATTTTAACTGTAATTCAATAACTTATAAAATTAATATATTCCCCTAATATACGAATGTTTTAATTTATTGAAAAATCTAAACAAGGCATTAAAAAACGGGGTTAAGTTATTAAATCAGGCAAATCAATTGAAAAAAAAATTAAATATCAAAAGAAGAATAGAAATCATGTTTCCTTTTACTTCACTTGTATATATATAATTTATTTCCTCGAATTATCCTTAACCTACCAAGCATAATCCAATTTTTCTTAATAGAATAAGATTATCTTCTTCTTCTTCATTTAGCGTTACAGCTCGGGGTGAGCTAAAGCCTTCTTCGTAATACTCCTCCAGGTAGATCGATCCTGCGCAGAACTCTGCCAGTTTTCCACGCTCATTTTTCGGCAGTCATTTTCGATGTTATCTTTCCATCTGGTTCTGGGCCTGCCTCTTGCTCTACTGTATAGTGGTCTGGTTTTGAAAATTCTTTGTTGAGGGCGATTTTCATTCATTCTTATTATATGCCCTGTCCATCGTAGCCGCTGTGCCTTTACAAACTTTACAATATCTTCGCCATTAATTATGTTATTGATGTTTTCATTACTTCTTCTTTGATATTCTCCGTTTTCTAATCTTATTGGGCCAAAGATTTTTCGGATAATTTTTCTTTCAAATATACGTAGCTGTTCTTCATCTCTCAGTGTAAGATCCAGCATTCACATCCATATGTTACTATTGGCTTTATTATTGTTTTATAAATTACAAGTTTTGTTTGCCTTGTAAGGATTCTTGACTGCAATAGTTTTTTATTAATATAATAGCTTCTGTTGCCTGCGTTTATTCTCTCTTGTATGCACGAGTGCATACTGTTGTCATTTTTTATTAGTACACCAAGATAATTAAAGTTTGCAACACCTTCAAAATTAAAATCGTTGATTGTAATATTTTGCGGGTTTCTCTGATTTGATCTATTGGACATTCTCATATATTTTGTTTTGTTTTCGTTAATTTCCAGACCTACTTCTCTTGTATTTTCTTCTAATGTCACAAATATTTCTACCAATGTCCTATAGTTCTTAGCTACAATTGCAATATCATCAGCGTAGGCCATAATTTGGTAAGATTTTGTGAAAATGTTACCACCCTTCTCAATTTTGCCTACTGCTTGCTCTAAGACCATGTTGAACAGCAGCGCTGACAGTGCGTCGCCTTGCCGAACTCCCGATTTTATCTCGAATTCTACCGAAGCAGTATTTTGTATCAGAACTTTTGCTCGCGATTTGAACATAGTTTCCATTGTCAGATTTACTAATTTGCGGGGCACACCTAATTGAATCAGTGAATATGCTATTTTGTTTCTATTTATGCTATCGAAGGCCTGCTTATAGTCAATAAATAAAATATGTAGATCTTGCCCAAATTCATAGCATTTCTCCATGTTTTGTTTTAGTAAATATATTTGGTCGATAGTAGATCGTTGTCTACGGAATCCGCATTGATATTCACCAAGTATTTCTTCAGCATACGGTTCAATTTTTTCATATAATATATTTGATAGTATTTTGTACGCCGAATTTAGTAACATAATACCCCTATAGTTATTGCAATTCGTTCTATCTCCCTTCTTATGTATTGGCTTCAGTAGACTTGTTCGCCATTTTTTTGGTATTGTTTCATTAAGCCATATTGCACATACTAATCTGTGTATCGTTTTATGTAGATAATCCCCCCCGTTACACAATAATTCAGATGTTATCGAATCTTCCCCCGGTGCTTTGTTATTTTTCAATTTCTTTATGGCATTCTTGACATCATTTAATGTGGGTTCATTTACAAGGAATTCGGCTGTGTATAAGATATTGTTTTCTGTTTGACATTGTTGATGTGTTTTATTTAGCGTTTCTTTATAATATTCGGCCCATCTGTCTATAATTTTTTGCTCTTCATTTAATAAGTTACCTTCTTTATCTTTGCATGATGTTAGTCTTGGTTGGAAGCTCTTAGTTTGTCTATTGATATTGTTATAGAATTTTTTAACGTTACCGCAATTATGTTCCTCCTGTATTTTTAAAATTTTATTTTTGAGGAATACCCTTTTCTTTTGTTTACATATTTTTGTAGCTATTTTTCGTTTTTCTTTATAATTTTCCATGTTTGATCTGGTACATCTTTGTAGCAGTTTTTTATGAGCTTCATTTTTAATGTTAATGGCTTCTCTGCATTCATTATCAAACCATTCGGAGTCTCTTTGTTGTTGTTTCTCACCAATGGTATTTCTTGCACTTGCAGTTATGGCAGTTTCTATTCTTCTCCACTCATCGTCTATGTTTATATCTTCAATCCTACTATCATTTTCAGGTATACAACTTCTTATCTCATTTTGAAACTGTTCAATTATCTCATCATTTCTTAATTTATCACTATCCCACTTAATTCTACGTAATCCTCTACTTTTCGGAACGTTCGATATTCTTTGACGTAGTACGGCTTTGACTAGATAGTGATCACTGTCACAGTTTGGCCCTCTGTAGCTTCTTGTGTCAATTATTGATGATGACCACCTTGATGAAATTAGGACATGGTCTATCTGGTTTGTCCTATTCGAACCTGGAATTTTCCATGTACCTTTATATATATTTTTCCTCTCAAATGATGTACTTTTGATTTTTAAGGCGTTTTCATTTGCGAATTGTAGAAGGAGATGTCCATTTTCGCTGGTTTCATCGTGTAAAGAATATTTGCCAGCTATTTTCTGTGTTTCTTCTTCTTTTCCTATTTTTGCATTGAAATCTCCAAGTATAATTGTCGTATCGTAGTTGGGTACTTTTTCACATACCGCACTTAGTTTTAAATAAAATTCCTCCTTCGCTATGTCATCAGCTTCTTCGGTTGGCGCATATGCTGATATTATTGTTATGTTGTTGAATTTTCCTTTAACTCTTATAGCGCATATTCTTTCATTGTGTGGGGCGAATCCTAATATATTTTTCTGCACTGATTAGAATAAGATTATAATAATACGAATAATTTTTATAAAACCTTACAAATTAAGTCCTTCAAATTTTACATATTAGTTTTTACTTTCATTATCTCCGTGATTAGAATTTATGTTCTTTAATTCCCAACTGTGAATTTTTTTTTCCTTTTCCACTCCATTAGGAGTCCTATACTCCTATATTTAGACTGGGTAACTGTTTCTTTAACCGTTATTTCTACTAAACCGTTTTTTTATTACTCAGCTGTTGCTATTATAAGATTATATAAATAGGCAATATTATTTTTGTTCTTCATCTATTTTAAAAGTTATTATTATATGTATATATATTTTAATTAATCTGACCGATAGCTCAGTGGTTAAAGTGGCAACTTGTCAATCGAAAAGTCTCGGCTTAAAATCCTTTTCAGATCATATAAAATAAAAAAATATAGTTTATAATTGATATCGTAATAGTTTATATCATAATATAAAATAAAGTTAATTAGAACACCCAAAAAAGAAAAGGCACTTAGTTATCAGAATTTATGTGGTTGGAGCCTGTACATAAATAAATAAATGAAAAATATTTCAATTAAATTTTATTTTATATTACGATATTTATTAATTAGATATGATCTGACCGTGATTTGAACACGAGACCTTCCACATGAAAGGTTGATTTTTTAATCACCACGCCAGATCAGATCGATTGTGTATTTGACATAAGGAATATGAAATAAAAGCAATCTGAGTTGCCATAGCAAAATTTAATATTGCTCTAAGATGTATGTAACCAAAATGTTAATTTTTTAAAAGCTATACTTCAGAAATATTTTAAGTGGATGATTGATTCAAAAAAAAAAATTATTTTTAACATATTAAGGTATACATAATGCTAAATAATTACTTACGTACTAAAAAAAGTTTGATAAGTTCAAATTAAAAGAAATTTGATACATACACGTGTATTAACATAACTTTTTTTTATTTCCGAGAATTTTAATTTGAGAACGTTTGATTTTAGAAAAAAATTAAATTTGCGATTTATATCATGAATTATGAAAAAGTTTTTAATATGTTTAAAAATGAGGAGATCATAAAAGCGAAACATTAGAAAACGCAATACAAAGATATAATAAAAAACCTTTGCAAAGAACTTATAAAAAACCGGCAAAATTAAAATAATGGTGAAATGAACCCCTCCAATTTTTTTGGAACTCCAAAATACGAATTTAAATCAAATTTTAATAGGAATAAATTAAAATTAAATAAAAACGAGGAAGAGTGTAGTAGAGTAGACTGTGTCAACTCTGGGATACCCGTATGACCGTTATATAAACATTATATCATTATTATTATAAACATTAATTACATTTGACAAAATTTCAAACATACCAGGTTTTTTAGGTGTAGTATAATGCTCATATAAAAGAAGGAGTTGTATGGCAGCTACTCGAACCCTCTGCAGTAGACCAACCAAATTTTGCAGTAACTTTGGCCATCACACTAAACTATTTTTGGCAAAACTTCAGACACCCAGCTTCATTAGGTGTAGAGTAATGCTCATATAAAATGAGAAGTTGTATGGCAGCTACTCGAACCCTCTGCAGTAAACCAACCAAACTTTGCAGAAACTTTGGCCATGAAATTAAACTACTTTTGGCGAAATTTCAGACACGCAGCTGTTATAGGTATAGAGTAATGCTCATATAAAAGAAGGAGTTGTATGGCAGCTACTCGAACTCACTGCAACAGACCAACCAAATTTTGCAGAAACTTTGGCCATAAAACTAAACTACTTTTGCCAAAATTTTAGACACGTAGCTGTAATAGGTACAGAGAAATACTCATATAAAAAAAGAAGTTGTATGGCAGCTACCCGAACCCATGGACCAAAATGGCTGGATTTAAATAGCGATGACGGCTATTGCAAAAAAACGAATTTGCGAAAATTTCAAGATCCTAGCTCCTTTAGTTTTTGAGTTATCGTGCGGACGGACGGACGGACGGACAGACGGACGGACGGACGGACATACATAGCTAAATCGATTTTTTTTTCGATTCTGAACCGATCCATACACTTGAGTCTATATCTACCCCCCCTCCTTCTCTGCGTCACAAACGTAATGGCAAATTTATTATACCCTTTGACTATATAGTCATACGGGTATAAAAAAATGTAAAATAGAAAAGGAAAATAATACAATAAAGAAGCAATTAAAAGTCACTTAATAAGACCTAATAAACAAAAGAATTGTTGCTGGCAAATCAAAACAAAGAAACTCATAAAAACTTTTTAGAAAATACCTAATTTTCAAACAAAATATTTTTATTTTTCAAATAAAAGTTTTATAATTTTGAAAAATTCGTTTATTTTCAATTGTAACATTCATTAGTCTTAAATTTTTGTCTTACCGTTGTTTAATTAAAAATCAACTAACATTAAAAGTAAGAGGGCAAAGTAACTGTATACCTAAATTACAGTTACATAAACTTACAGTTTTATCTTAAATATTCAGGATTTAGAAATAAACTAAAAATTAACTAAAATTTTAGAACGTAGTATTAACTTTTTTAATAATATTAAAGATAAAAAAAAAATATAATTAATTTTTTAAGAGTTTCTTTCGAGCTTTAAGTTTAGAGTAAATTAATGGAACAATGTACACTAGTAAAATATTTTTTTCATTTCTGAAATAAATAATTATTTTTATAATTGGTTTTTTTTAAATGTTAATTAGTTCATGGGAATATGAAGTACAGAATACAGTCATTTAACAATAAATCATTTTGTTTTAACAAATTAAAGTAGTGAATGTAAAAATCATTCACTTTATTCAAAACGAGGAAGAGTGTAGTAGAGTAGACTGTGTCAACTCTGGGATACCCGTATGACCGTAACATATACATTATATCATCCGGTTAATTACTTTTGGCAAAATTTCAGACACCCAGCTTCATTTGGTGTAGTGTAATCCTCATATAAAAGAAGGAGTTGTATGGCAGCTACTCGAACCCTCAGCAGTAGGCCAACTAAAATTTGCAGTAACTTTGGCCATTACACTAAACTATTTTTTGCAAAATTTCAGACACCCAGCTTCATCAGGTGTAGTGTAAAGCTCATATAAAAGAAGGAGTTGTATGGCAGCTACTCGAACCCTCTGCAGTAGACCAACCAAATTTTGCAGTAACTTTGGCCATTATACTAAACTACTTTTGGCAAAATTTCAGACACGCAGCTTCCATAGGTATAGAGTAATGCTCATATAAAATTAGAAGTTGTATGGCAGGTACTCGAACCCGTGGACCAAAATGGCTGAATTTCAAACTCGATTCCGTTTTTTGCATAAAAACGAATTTGTGAAAATTTCATAATCCTAGCTCCTTTACTTTTTGAGTTATCGTGATGACGGACGGACGGACGGACAGACGGACAGACGGACAGACGGACAGGCGGACAGACGGACAGACGGACAGACGGACAGACGGACAGACGGACGGACATACATAGCTAAGTCGATTTATTTTTCGATTCTGATCCGATCCATACACTTGAGTCTATATCTACCCCCCCTCCTTCTCTGCGTCCCAAACGTAATGGCAAATTTATTATACCCTTGGACTATATAGTCATACGGGTATAAAAAAGTTAAAGTTTTTTTGTAAAAATAATTAAGTCAAGTATAAAGATACAAACTTTTAGATCAGATACAAAACATTAATTGAATTTTCAACTTCCCAAAATATTTACTGAGAATATGTCGACTTTTATTATTTAAAAGGCTAGGTTTCAATAATTTGTTTATTGGCGGTTTAAGATTGCCACCTTCCACTGCTTAAAATGCCTTTAGGAGCGATTTTGGAGTTGATTACAAAATCTATAATGTTGTTTATAGCTTTTTTTAGAATATGTTATATGCATATATATGAATCAGGATGAATCTCAGAATTAGCGTCAAAAGCTTGGCTTCAACTATTTTTTTTGGGGAACTATTATGAAATTTTTATTGTTATAACATGTACGAAAAAAATAAGTTGGATACATTAAAAAATTGGTGGACATTTACCGTGGACATTTTTGAATCGGGATTGTGTGAATACCAGATATTTCTATATCTTACAGTTTTATTTAAATTAAATTATTTGTTGATATTTTTTAGTTTATGTATATAATTATATTTTATATATTTATTTTTTAATGATACAGAATTATTCGTTTTTGGTTATGCCATTAAATTGAATCCAATGACAAATAGTAGCTAACACGGCCCATACAAATTTGTTTGTCCACCATATTCCACCAAATGTGTTCCCTAAAGTTAAAAGTGTATATATGTACCATTTAAGATATTTCTTCTTAATATCCCATTCAATTTTCCCCATCTCTTATAATCCAGAAATCTCAAATAACTTCTACCATAAACCCGAAATCGTTCCATATCCCCGTCTCTGTAACCAAACTATTTGAAACATTTGTATTACAGGTTCCCTTCTAAAGTTTGGTTCAGAAAGGGTGTGGTCTTAGCAAAATCGAATTGCAAATATAATGATTTCATTTTTATTAGAAATCGAACCGTCTTTCACTTACGCTAGTCGGCACTCATATAAAATACTTTAATCAAATCTTGCTTTAAAAAAATTAATATTAAAAATTATATTTAAGAGAAAGTCAAAATCAAATATATAAATTATATAATAATAAATACAAAGTAATAATTGCCTTAGTGCCTGAAATTATGCTAATGTGTACATACTGGTATAAAAAATTATTTTTATTTTTCTATGATGAAGGCCGCTAAAGACTTATATTAAATAAAAACGAGGAAGATTATAGTTGCCCTTGTCAACTTTTAGATACCCGTGCATACCCACTATGGTGTATAAAATAAACCGTAATTTACTTCCCTTATACATTTAACTCATTACCCCATATTTTTGACGTAAAAAAAAAAAAAATTAACAAAAAAAAAAAAAAATCACAAAACAAAAAATAAAATTTTTATTCATTGTCCCATAACTTTAGCTTAAAAAAAAAAACAAAAAAAAAAATTAACAAAAAAAAAAAAAAATCACAAAAAAAAAAAAAAATCACAAAAAAAAAAAAAACAAAATTTTTATTCATTGTCCCTAACTTTAGCTTAAAAAAAAAAAAAAAAAAAATAAAAAAAAAAACAACAAAAAAAAAAAAAATTGGCCCACCCTAAAAGTCCGAAGGTCCGAGTGATGTCCAACTTTGCCAAGTAACTTGCCCTATTAATTTATCTGCCCAATTTTAATTTTAACCTTGTAGCTTCATTAGATTCAAAGTTATTGAATCGAAAATTTGTATGGCAGCCCCCCGAAAATGGGGCCCTAACATTTTGAAACTTCATATAAGTGCTCGATTCATTATATAACTAACCGTGTGTAATTTTCAGCCTCGTAGTATAATTAGTTTTGAAGAAATTCATATTGGTGCAAGGAAGTTGTATGGCAGCCCCCCGAAAATGGGGCCCTAACATTTTGAAACTTCATATAAGTGCCGGAGTCATCATAAAACTAACCGTGTGTAATTTTCATCCCCGTAGTATAAATAGTTTTGAAGAAATTCATATTGGTGCAAAAAAGTTGTATGGCAGCTCCCCGAAGCCTTGGTCCGATTTTAACCAAAAACAATAGGGAACCTAGAAATTGTCTAAAAATGACTTTGTGTGAAATTCAAGACTCTAGCCCTTTTAGTTTTTGAGTTATCGTGCTGACACACGGACGGACGGACGGACACACGGACGGACGGACAGACACACATAGCTAGATCGACTAATTTTCGATTCTGAGCCGATACGTACCCTTGACACTATATCTAGCTCGTCTAGATCGATGCGTTACAAACGGAGGAGCAAATCTAATATACCCGATGTCATATATGTATGCACGGGTATAATAAATGTAAAATATTTTCTAATAGCTATGAATTAATATTTAAATTTACCGTGAAATTGAAATTTCGAAAAATTCTAATCGAGACAGAGAAATCAAATAGGTATGAATAAATATAACTTGCGAGTAAATTTATTTGCAAGTTATACTGATATCCAATTTAATAATTTGCTCTTGTTTGCTCATCTAGAACATGATGCGTAAAAATAAAATTATAATAAAAATCAACATGAGACGCAAACAAAAGAACAAACAGTTTCAATATTATAAAAAATATTATATAAAAAATAATTGCTTTATTTTCCCTTTTAATTGTTTGGATTTTCCAATATGTAAGTAACATTTTGTTTTTCAATGTCATACATTGAAATCAAATCATTATAACATGCACGTGTTCCGTAAAAAAATGGCAAGTTCCTTAGAAATAAAAATTCTCAGTGCTGCTCATTTCCGCTTTTTTTTTTTAATGCTTTAAAAATTGGATTGATTTTGCGAACAATGTTTTTTTATAATCCATTACTATACAAATTTTAATTTTAAAAATCCAAGAAATTTCTTACCGATGCTGCTGGTAAGTATTCAATACTATTTGAGAATTTTAAATATTTTCTTAAAATTATATATAGGAAGAAATATTTAAAATGAATTTAAAGAAAAACAAATGATAAAAAAAATAAAGGGTTTTTAAAAAAGCACATTTTTAAAATTGTATACTGTTTCATACTTAGTTTAGGGTAAAAAATATATATAAAAATAAATAATAATATTATAATTTAGTTATTTCAACAATTCATTACAAATTAGAAAAATCCTTTGACATATTATGGTAAAACAATGTGTGGGAGTTTTAAATTTTGTATATTACAAAAAAATTTGATATATATATATTTTGACGGATATTTAAATTACAGGTGCTTAAAAACAACTCCTTACACGGAGAATGTGACAAAAAAATTTTCTTAAACGACTTCTACTAGTTTCTGAGGGTCCCAAATTTCGAGTTTCTAGCTTGAGCCGTTAAGAAGATATGAGGTCTAAAAATATTGCAAAAATTCAGTTTCGCATATTGGTTAATTTTAGTACCGTATAGTTAAAAGTTAACATTAAAGCGATATATTTTTGTAAAGCCTCTCTTTTACCGTCCTTAGATTGAAAATATACTTTTTTTTTTTGTTTTTAAGCGCTAACTGTTTAACTGGTTTAACTGTTAGGCTAATAAGCTTGTCTATACCATAAGTACATGTTGGAACAGAGGTCATATTATATTAGTGTTATTAAAATTGATCTTATTGAATTCCACATACAATTAAATATGAGATAGTACTAGGCCTTATAACATGTAGAAACGTCTAACTTTTTAAAACTCTTGTTATAGCAATTTAAATATAGCGCTACTTCGGAACTTGAGGTGTTGTAGATGCGTCACATTTCAAAATTAAGAAAAACCTTTGACTAATGTTGAAATATATTGTTGGAGCTTTGAATTTTGTAATTTGCTTAAAAAAAATTTGGACAGATATTCAAGCTACAGCGGTTTACAGCGGTTTAAAAAGAACAAAGTAACAATTTTCGACCTCTGACAGTTCCTAAACCGGGGGCGTGACAAAAAAATATTTTTTACCTACTATCAATTTAGGATCAAACTTCTCCTAAAATATTAATTTTCTAGTTTGAGTCAAAAATTGAGTTTTAAATAATGGTAGATTTTAGCACCCTTTATCATTTTTATACGTCCACCTTTCAAAAATTTATAAAATTTATAAAAGCCGCTGTCTTTTAGCGTTTTCAGATTGAAAATATACTTTATAGAACTCTTTTTATGACAATAAACTTTTATATAGAGCTTTTTCCAACTTTGGAAGGCTGTAGCTGCATAACGTGCTGTAGTTAAAATTTCTTCTCTGTATTTCAAATGTTGTAAAAGTTTTTGTAACCATACGAATTCAAAGACCGATGGACAGAGTGAAACTAATAAGCAAATTTTTCCAAAATTTTTTTAATCTATATATAAAAGCGAAAGTTTGTTTGTTTGTTTGTTTGTATGACGCGAATATACTCCTAAACTGCCCAGCCAATTTTCATGAAAATTTGTATATAGAGGTTTTTGGGTACGGAAAGAAATCGTGGCCCAAAAATTTTTCTCTAACCGACCACCAAGTTGGGGCTGTGGTGCAAGTATTTAAACTTCTTTGTTCTAAAATGAAAACGGTTTGACCGATTGACTTAAAATTTTGTATACGTGATGCTCCTTGAGAATTGAGTTGACACTATTAACAGTTTTGGAATTTGTTAACCCATGTCGGGCCGACGGGTGGTAAAAAAAATTTTGGGTCCAAATTTTGTCCGATTTTACAAAATTCAGCTTTGGCTAAAAAGAAAGCCCCAAAAAAAACTTTGTCGAGTTCCATCAACCCATTGCGGCCCAACAGCTTTTTATAGGTTTTTTCAATACTTTACTCTAAATTCGAAAAGGTTTGACCAATTGACTTCTAATTTTGTATACGTGATGCTTGTTGAGAATTGAATTGACACAATTAACAGTTTTGGAATTTTTTAACCCATGTCGGACCGAATTTGTTAACCCATGGTTGGTCAAAAAAAATTTTGGGTCTAAATTTTGTCCAAATTTATGAAATTCTGCTTTGGCTAAAAAGAAAGCCCCAAAAAAAATTTAACTGAGTTGCTGGCTCAACCGCTTTTTTTGGTTATTACAATACTTTACTCGAAATTCGAAACGGTTTGACCAATTGACTTCAAATTTTGTATACGTGTTGCTCCTTAAGAATTGAATTGACACAATTAACAGTTTTGGAATTTTTTAACCCATGTCGGGCGGAAAAAAATTTTGGGTCCAAATTTTGTCCGATTTTATGAAATTCTGCTTTAGCTAAAAAGAAAGTCCCAAAAAAATTTAACTGAGTTGCATTAACCCATTGCGGCCCAACAGATTTTTATAGGTTTTTTCAATACTTAACTCTAAATTAGAAACGGTTTGATCGATTTTCTTCAAATTTTGTATACGTGCTCCCCTGTGAGAATTGAGTTGGCACTATTAACAGATTTGGAATTTGTTAACCCAATGACAAAAAAAAAATTTGAAAGCAAATTACGTCCAATTTTGCGCAATGTTGCTTTGCACAAAGAGAAAGTGTAGTTCCGTTAACCCATTGGGGCACAGTGGCTTTTTATATATTTTTGCGTTACTTAAGTCTAAATTAGACGATTTGACCGGTTGACCTCAAATTTTATATGTGAGAAGCAACTTGAAAATGGAGTTGAGTCTGTTAACAGTCGGTCCCACGATTGGTCAAAAAAAAATTTTTGGAAGTAAATTACGTCAAATTCTTAACTTTATTCAATTATATGTTTCTAAATTTTTAGACTTTTGCTCCAGGCTTAAAAGTGATTTGGATTTCAGAGTATACTAAATGTTATGCTTATTCTTATGAATTATATGAATAAGGGTTGTAATGTGATATTCCGATTAATGAACTCAATCCCATATAATTTTCTTTATAAATTAAATTTGTTTAGGTTCTAATTCAAATGATGACTATGACTTGCGTTAAAAATATAATAATTTTGTTTAACTAATACACCTAACATAATATTTTAAAACGTGATTATTGAAATATTATTAAAACCTAGTATTTCCCATTATAAAAATCTTTGCAAGTATTAAGTATTAAATTTATATATTTTTTTACTCTGTGCAATATTGTATGTTTATTCAGAGAGACTGTAGAGACTCTTGAATCAAGAATTTGTCTGATCTCTATATCAGAAAATTTCTTTTAATTACATAATATGAGATCCTTAGGATATTAAATCAGGTCTCTACATCATAATAATATAGATATTTCCTGCAATGAATATGTCCAAAAAATAATGGGTTCTAGTTCTAGACTTATCAAAACATCATGAGATTCACAAATTTCGCAATGAAACAGAGACTCGATGATTATCTTAGTTGCTTGTTAATAGTTTTTACAATTTAGTAATCTTGCAGATCAGTGGATTTCTTAAAGGCTGTGGGCTTGTTTGTATTTTATGAACTTTAATTTCCATCATAAAATTTAATTTCCAAACAAGAAAATTTTAATTACACAAATTTTAAAGTTGTATTTTAAATTTTTTCACCCTATAAATTCATTTTTGCTTTTTAATTCTAAAAATAAAACTTTTTAACACCTGAAGGAATTTTAAAATTTCTAAATTTAAATTTTTTTATTACATTTTCAAATTTATTGCCTTTTTAAATTAAATACCTTTATTTTTAAAATTATATTTCATAATTCAAATTTTTTTTTTTTTCTCCTTTAATTGCAGAAAAACGCCAAGAGTACCACAAAATTCAGAATGGTTTAAACAAACATATACCAAAAATTTTAATCTTCATAGCTTGAAAAAATAAAAACTGAAAATTTAAAAAAAACCAAAACACAAAAAATATATAAAATTAAGGAGCCAGCGAACCATAAGTTTAATGTATAGAATCCATCATAATTCTTTTTTTATGAATTTTTATTTATTCTTTGTAAAAATAAAAGCCATTATTCATAGCCCTAACAAATGCAAAAACAAACAAAGTTAAATTATAAGACTGGAACAACATTAGAATAACACTCATCAAAAATTATAGCGTATATCATTCATAAAAATAAAACAAACCAAAAATAGGAAAACAAAGTTAAAAAAACAAGGACATTTTTTATATATAAATAAAGGATAATCCGACTATCATTATTATTTCTTAAAACAATAAAATAAAAAAAGACATTCATTTAAAGCCATTAAATAAGTCTTTGTCTTTGTTTTGTATTTTCTAACAACAAAAGCTCAGAGTTTGATCTTTAAAAAAACACTTAGTTGATGGCTCGGTATTAATAAAAATGTAAAGAAAATTACAACTAATACAACATATTCTATTGTAATAAATAACGAAAAGCTTTAAAAGAACTTGCTCTAAATTTGAATAGTATTACAATTCAAAATTCAAAGTATACTACGAGTACTTACATTAAATCCTGTATGACAAAACAGAAATAAAAATAAAAGAACCACCCATTTTAACGTGGAAAACCATTTACCATTTAACAATAGCAAAATTTAACTTATTATATAAAATTCTACAGCAAATACAAAATGTAAATGCAGTTTTAATATTTTATAACAATAACAAAACAATCTACAAGTAATGTAATCATAAACTACTTATTTAAAAATAAATGTTCTGGTCCATAACATAATATCATAAAAAAAAGTCACTAAAAAATAGGTGAAAAATTAAAATACTAGGATACATGTATATAATATAATATGCTAACAACAATATAAAATTATAAAATGACAGGATTTATGACCTGCAGCATTTTATATTTAAAAAATACCATCACCACTGGCCAAAACGTACAACCCATAAAAATAAAAACGTACAACCAAAAATGTTTAACCTCTTACAATGCGCTATTATAAGTGCATATAAGGTACACTACACATATTGTTGTCCAACCATAAGTGTACAACTGTCAACTAGATAAAAAATAAAAACAAAATACAAAGCGAAGGTTGAAAGGAATTAAATTTATTTGCATTACAACACAATATAAAAGGAACAACATTTAGAATATTCAAAGGATTTTATTTGTTCACCAAAAATATAGGACAGTACACCATAACCATACCGAAACGAATTTTACACTACATTTAAAAAAAAAATAATACATACAAAAACTAATGCAAGAAAAACCAGAATGAAACAAATTTAAAAGAAATTTTAAAACGAAAATTCATTTAAGCACCTAAAAATATGCAAAATGAAAAACATTTTTTGCTAACATTTAAAAAAAGCGGTAGTCTAGTGGCACAGTAGTGAATAATTTCATTTTTTTGAATTTTTATTCACTTTAATGAAAAATTATTTAAATTTTGTGTCCTAGGAATCAAATATAACAGGACATTTTTGGTTTTCTTATCAGAGAAAAAAAAAACCAAATAAAAAAAAAAAAAAAAATCAAAAATAAAAATTCAAGTTTTTATTTTGTAAAAGTGGTCAAATGTTATCAAAGTGCAATTTAGATTAAAAGAATTGCAAAAAATTATTTTACAACTTGCTTTAAATTAACTGTTAAAGGTTTGCAAAAAAATAAAAAAACAAAAAACAAGCAAATAAAATTTATAATCAAAAATTCAAAAAAAAAAATAAAGTAATACTTTTTAAAAAAAATAAAAAAAAGTGGTTGAAATAATTTTCTAGTGAAAATTCAATCTTTTGTGGCCAAGAGAAGCAATCTACCTAAAATAATAAAAATAAAATAAAACCAAAATTCACATAAGCAAAAATTCAACAACAAAAAAATAATAATAATAAAACCAAAATCAAAAAAAAAAAAGGACCTCAACAAGAATAGGATAATTTGTTATCTTTCATTTTATTTATACTTCATATATAAATACATTTATAACATCCTTTACAATAGAGCAATAGAGAGCGGAGTGTAGACATTTTGGTTTTTAAAAAGGATTTTCCATTTATTTATTTTTTTTTTTTGTTTTCCTTTTTTTTTTTTTTGAGTTTTTCATCATCTTTTTCTGTATATTTTCATCAGTCACTGTTTTATTTGCTGTAAATTTTATATACGTATGTGTGTATAAATTTTTTATTTGAGTGTGTATTGACCACAAAACCACTTTTTTAACTCTTTTGCTGAAAAAAAAAAAATTCTTTTTACATTTAGTCCTTTTTTTTGTGCTTTGAATATTGTGTGTGTAAATTTTTGCACAAATAATCAACCTCTATAAACAAAAGAATTTTTTTTTTCTATATGGTGAATATGATGCAAAAAAAAAAAAAAAACAAAAAAAACGAAAAATAATATATATAAAAGGATAACATTTTAAAATTTTTGGTTTTTTTTTTTTATTTACGAAACAAAAGAAAAATCATTCAGCATAATCTATCTCTTTTTATCATTCATAATATATATTATATGTATATTATAATCTATAAAAAAAAATAAAAATAAAAAGGATAACCCACAATACGGGAGAAAGGTCCAGTAAAAAACACAATAACTTTAATTTAAATAAAATTTAAAAAAAAAAAAAACAACAAAAAAAATTTTATATAAAAAAAAAATTGATAGTATCTTTGAAATCTTTTGTTTTAACAACTGAAAGTAATGATAAAAAGTTGTAACTTTTAAGTTTAAAAATATTTGCTAAAGCATGAATTAAGAAAAAACAACAACACACGTGTATAATAAAATTAATCCTTTTAACATTTTTTGTTAATATTTCACGTTCAATAAATACAACAACAGCAACAATGTTAACATTTTAAAAGATTACAATTATAAAATCCCCAATAAACAGTTATTGAACCTATAAGATTAAAAATTATTTAAAAGTTTTCCAATACCTTGATGATAGAAAGGATTTCATACTATAAACTAGTAACCTTTTACAAAAGGATCCGAAAAGAGTTTCAACTAAAAAACATTTCAAATAAGGATTCAAAGATTTGAGAGAATACAATCAATTGTTCTTAATCACTAGAAACTAAAATACTGGTTGTAATCCAAATTTTTCTTTTCATCTTTAATTAAAAAGAGAAAATTCCATCTAAAGAAGAACCAATTGAATAAATAAAAACAAAATCAACAAAAACAAAAGTATGGCCAGAAAGGTAAATATTAATAAAATTAATGTCCTGCTGCTGGTTAATTTAAATTTAAATCGAAAATTTCTGTTACATCAAATACAGAAAATGATTCCCATTAACAATAATGATAATAATCAACATTTTCTAAATTGTTGATAAATATTTTATTCAAATTAAATAAAAAATATTACAAACATTTTGAATATAACAAAAAAAAGGAAATTCAGGACGAAATAAAATTAGATAATATACCCTGATTTCCTGAAATAATATTAAATATTTGGGCGAATAAAATTTAGATTTAAAATTTTTTTATATTGGACATATCAGTATAAATAAAAAAAAAAAAAAGGATTCCACGAAAACCTTCATTACCCTGGTGCCACAGAACAGTAAACAAAAAAAAAAACAATTAAATTAAAAACTTTAAACAAAAGAAAGGAATTCTACTAGAACATTCTTATCATTAAAATTAAACAGATATTTTCATTTTTTTTTTTGGTTGATATTCCTGCAGTCGATGTCGACTTTTTTACGTAACATTCTTTTCATGCTGGTTCTATTCACAGCTAAAAGCCTCGATAAAATCTCTGTGAATCCAGATAGAATTTCTTCACTTAATAACGGCATTAAAGATAATGGCATTATTGTTAAATTACAACCCACACTTTATAATCATAATGATCAATTTAATATAGATCATAAAAAATATAATTCATTTACTAAAACTCATGAACAACATCAGCAACAACAACTACAACAACAAGAACAACAGAAATCACAATATCAGCAACAACAATCACAAAGATATTCAAAATTACGTTATTATAAAAATAACAATGAAGCTGCGTATTTGTTACCATTACATCCATCAATGCAACAACAATTGTTAATACAACAAGAATTTGAACAGCAAAGAAAACATCAAGATAGCTTACAAAATAATGGTTTTACAACACCATTTCAATCATTAACAGCTACAGTATTAGAAGATGATGTTTTAACAAGACTTTCCCAATCACAACAGTATATTCATAAAGAACCGCAGCAAAAACAACAACAACAACAACAGCAATCATCACATAATCATGGCCGTTATAGTCCACAATATTCATTAAAATATAGTAACACCCAATCAAATACTAATAATAATAAAAATAATCATTTAAATGTACCACAAAAATTACCACAACCACAAGCCCAACGTCAAGCAACAAAAATTGAATATTATAATAGTGGTAGTAGTGTTAATGGACATAGTGAAACAAATAATAATGGTATCAATATGGAAAATAAATTTTATCAGCATAATAATTTTCATATATCAGATGCTAATTTAGCTGGTATAACAGGCATTGGTAGTAATGGTTTTAGTAATTTACCAAAAATTCCACCATTTCCAGCTATATCAGCTTTTAATTTTTTTGGCGGTAGTAAAGGTAATTCTGGATCTGGAAGTGGTGGTGGATTAGCTGATTCACATAAAAGTTGTGGTGGAATATTAAATGCTAAACATGGTATCATACAAACACCAAATTTTCCAGGTAAATTTGAAACACCAATTGTTTGTGTATGGATTATTGATGCTTCAGAATTTTCCACAACAGCAACAAATATTTCAATTGTTGTATATTTAAATCAATTGTATGTATTAGGTGGTTTAAAATTTACCGAATATATGTATTATAGTGAAGATTATAAGGTACCA
Organism: Dolichopus griseipennis; assembly: GCA_963082915.1. Taxonomy (NCBI): domain Eukaryota; kingdom Metazoa; phylum Arthropoda; class Insecta; order Diptera; family Dolichopodidae; genus Dolichopus; species Dolichopus griseipennis. The sequence continues at coordinate 35,168,782 of OY720444.1, read as the reverse complement.
AGTCATCGAATATTTGAATTAACTGAAGATGATGTTACACAAGTGACATGGATTCAATTTCAAAGTCAATATTTAGAAATAAGATTTGAAATGAGATCATTAGATGGTACAAATTTAAGAACATTAAATCGTTTTTTAGATGTATATGGATTTAATATAACATATGAAGTGGATCAAGTTAAGCCGTATCAATGTAATGCATTAAAATGTCATTTTTTAGGACAATGTTATGCAGCTGATGATTTTAGGTAAGTTTTACATTTTTTATTATATCTTTTAATATAGTAATTATATTTTAATATGATTATCCAATATGGATATTAACTAATTTGTAAAATATAGTTAATTTAATTATAAAGCTAATTAGTACTAATTAATTATTTAAGTTTAATATTAAAAACTCGAAATTTAATTTAATTTATTTCTTAGAACCTTTTTACTCAATAAAGTTTAAAAATTTTTCTCAACTTTATCCCCACAAAGTTTTTAAGTGTTTTTTTTTTACCCATTGAAAGTTATTTTTTTCGCCCCTAAACAAAATGTTTGCAAAAAATAAAAGTTTTTAAATAAAAACGGGTTTTACTGAAAGAATCAAAAAAATGTGAAGGAAAATGCATGGTACATAGCTTAAAAAAAATTTCGAAATAAAAACTTTATTATTAATTTTTCTTTTGCATCAAAAAAGGATCAAAATTCCAGGACTTTAACAAATTTGTTTTAATCTTTTATTATGACTTTACCCAAAAATGTTTTTTTTAGAATTTTACTAATTTTTATTAAAATATGATGAATGTAAGAGGTTGTTAATGCCGCTTTTAGTGACTTTAATCATTCCGTTCGAACATTTGAACAGAATAAAATGTATGATATTAAATGATAGGCTCAGAACTCTGTTTATATCCAAATTATTTTGACTAGAAATGGTAAGAAAGTACAATTTTAATGAATACAAATTATTAGCTGGTACTTATGAGAAGTGAATGGTTTATTTAGAATTTTATAAAGTTTTAGAAAAATTTACAATAGCAAATCTAGGTCTAAATAATTATTTTTAATTATACTAACAAAATTTTGAGTTAAACTATGCAAATCATTATTTTTATATTAAATATAATTTTCACCAAATTATAAGAAATTTTTTAAAACTTTTTTTTAGTATTTAACAGACGTAAAACATTAAAAAACAAAATTATGGAAAAGAAAGAAGAGACAAAAGGGTTAAAAAAATATAATATGAAATTTTCCAATTCAAGGTCCAGAAAAAGAAATTCTTTAAAGAATTTGTTCTTTAATTCAAAATGAATAATATTTCATATTTTAAAATTGGATTGTTTCAATTAAAAAAAAATTACAAAAACAATATAATGAGTTATTTATATGTTATTCATAAATTAAATATGATTATTTTTCAAAGTTATGCAAATAATCATCACCATAATTAAAAATGATGTCTGGAATCTTAAGTAATTTTCAAATTAATTTATTTTAGGAATGTTAAATACTTTTGGAGCTTTAATTTAATTTGATGTTATTGAAAAAAATTAACACAAAAATTACACATGGTGTAAATGTTAACTTTAAAATGTATTAAAGCAATTTTTTAAAAAGATTTTTCTAGAATTATTTTAGCACTTTTTCAACAACTTTATCAAATTTTTTCTTGAAACTTTTCATAATTATTAATAACGCGCAGAAATATTAATTTAGTTAAAATTAATCTCTAGAAACTGACCATCCTCAACTCAATCGTCAATTAAAAATAATCTTTCAAACTGTTTTTGTTACAAAAATTTTTTTTGACCAATCGTAGGATCGACAAGTGTTACCATCACTAAGTGTATTAATAGAGTCGATTCCATTTTCAACGGAATTAACGGGTTAACGGAACTGAACAAAAAATTTTTTGAGACTTTCTCTTTGACCAAAGCAGTACTTCGCAAAATTAGACGTAGTTTGCTTCCAAATTTTTTTGACAACCGTCGGGTCGGCATCAGTTAACAAATTCCAAACCTGTTAAAAGTGTCAACCCAATTCTCAAAAAGGAACACGTATATATAATTTGACGTCAATCGGTCAAACCTTTTTTATTTTAAAACAAAGAATTTAGTAATTTAAAATAATTATTAATTTAAATAACTATGAACCAAATAAATTTTTTTGACGTAAAATATATTTTTATAAATTTCAGGACATACACGCTTCTTGATTCTAGTTAATGGATTTAAATACCTAAAATCTTAAATATTCTACAAACAATTTCTCCATATTGAAAATAGAGATAGTAATTCCTAGATTTTCATTTAATTTCTTTGTATTTAAGTCTAGTTTTCAGTTTTTTCTAGTCTCAAGCAAACCTGAAATCGAAATCTCTCAAATCTTAGTACTTTTTTCTGGAATATGCTTTGTCCATCTCTTAATTAAAAACTTTGTAAATAAGAGATACTGTAGGTTTTCGCGTTTTACGTACGTAAGTTTCTGTATTAAATATTTTTGATTTGTTTATAGTCTTATAATATTTAGAAATTTAAAAATAAATTTCACGTTATTTGATGAAATAAAAAAAAAAACCAAAAATGTACAAATAAATCCAAAATTATTTCATACTTTCATATTATTAAAAATTTTACCCAGAAATTATGGAAAAGTTTTGTCTAAGCAATTTCCTTTTTGTATGTATTTTTTTATTATTCTGTTTTTGAACGTGTTGATATTTTAAATGTACTTTAATGAGTTTTTAACTAATTTTACCTTTTAAAAAACCTTAAAATTTTTCATTGCATTGTATAAAACTTTGTTGCTACTTAATAATCTAATTTTGAAAAATTATTTTAATTTCATATATTATAATTCCATTTATTTTGTAAAAATTTTTTATTCGGTTTCTTCTCCGAACAGCGCCACTCTCTTTTATAATTTCCTCATTACATTTTTTAAAAAGTTTTTTGAACATTTTCACATTAAAATTTAACAGATAACACAAAATTTTAAATATGTTTTTGCAATTCAACCTTAAAACAAAATATAAACTTAAATATTTCACAAAAAACAAACAAAAATGTACTTATTTGTTATCTTTTAGAAAAAAAAATTTAAATTCAAGGTTATGTTTACTTTTCTCAGGTTTTTCTTTTTTGTTTTTGGAATATTTTCGAGGTTTTTTTTAATTTCGGCGGAACAAAATATAAAAAAAAACACAATAAAACCGAATAATAAAAGTTGTTATCATAATAGAATAAAAAAATTTTACTCACCTTTATGTATTTCATCCTCTAGCAATTTGCATAAAAATTGTATCTATAAATTTAAAAATAAATTATTTTATTTTTTCTGAATTTACTTATGGGTAATTTAATGGAGTTCTATAATTAAGTCCATTATTGAAGATTATTTTAAAGAATATAATATTTTGTTATAAATTTATTATGTATTTTCAACATTTGAATAAAACAAAACAAAATAATCAAAATTTAAAATAATTCTTAATAAAATATGTTTCACAATATAAAATTGTTCTTTAAAATATCATAAAAAATTTATAATTTTTCAAATTAAATATCAAAATTTATTAGCATTGAAAGATTTAATTTTAGCATTTTTTCCTGTTACGAAATTACAGCACCCACCCAAAGTCCGGAAAAGTCCCATAAGGTATATTGTTAATCTGACAGACGGTGACAGACAGCTGATATTATAAGCTTTATAAATTTATGAAATACAAATTATAGAGTTGCCATACGGTATTAAAATTTACCGTTATGCGAAACTCAATTTTTGTAAAATTAAACCACTCATATCTTGTGAACGGCTTAGGCTAGAATGTAGAAATTTTAAGAGAAGTTAAGATATTAGAAATAAGTATGAGTGATTTAAGAGAATTTTTTGTAACGCCCATCGTTTAAAGGCTGTAATAGGTTAAAAATTGAAATTTAATATCTATAGTTCCTTTAATATCTGTCCAAATTTATTGAGAAAAATAAAAACATTAGATTTCAATATGTAGATACTAAAGATTTTTCCTAATTTTAAAGAACTTTTAATTTTTAACAATACTTGGTCATAGTGTCATATAATGAAATTCTAAGAAAATATCCAAATTTTGATGCAAGTCACAATTTAATTCCTTGAACCTGAAAATTTTGGAGGTGGGTTCGACCCTTGAAAATCAGAATAAATGTGCACAGGAAAAAATTTTGAAAAGTTTCCGATTCCAAGTTTATTAGGACTTAAAATTAAAAGTTTCTTATTTTTTCCCCAAACGTAAGTATGAAACATTATGTAGTTTAATTATCACATAAAAAGAAAAAAAAATTGCTGTAGGATCACAATAAAGCTTATTGAATGGTGTTAACAAAGATAAAAATTTGTTCTGTTTTTCAACACACAATTTTAATTTGAAAACGAATAGTTTTTTATGATACCGACTGTAGCTTATTTTTAAGTATATATATATGTATATATATATATATATATATATACCTATATAACAAAAACATAATTATTACTTATGAAAACAATAATATGAAAAATGAAAATCGCCTTACGTTATGCAATTTTTCGAAAATTTATGAAGTATAATACTTTCTAAATTAAATAATTTTGTTTAATAGTTTTGACTTAATTAAGTGTTCTAAATTTAAATAGGCGAAGTCTGACTCTATTTAAAAGTATTTTAAAAACACAAAAAAAATTAAAAGTTTAAAAACTAGACTTAGTTAAGTTGTTACCTAATATAAAATTTATTAAACTGTTATTAATGTATATTATTAAAGATTTTCATTTAAACCATTTCACTTTAATAAAAAGGTAGGGGTAATAATAAATAAACAAAAAAATTAATAATTAATATATTACCTAATATAAAAACACATTAAAATTTAATATTAAAATTTTTATAACAGGCCATATTTGAAAATTAAATTTGAATGGTTAATTAAATGAAAAAATATAACTGAAATTTGTTAACATATTTTTGCTGTTCGATAAAATTTTTTTTTTATAATGAATTTTTTCACTATGAAAATTAAATAATAAACTAGTAATTTGTTAAAAGAAATATTTGTAAATCAATTTAAGTTTGTACTAACCAATATTGTTTTTCTTTCTAATTAAATGAATACTGTCATTTGTCAATTCATTCTTTCATTGTCAAACTTTTACAAAACTATTATACTTGCATTATAAAATTCTGAACTAGTTTTGAACTATTTATAACAATTCTTAGTAGATTTTTTTTGATGTATAACAAAATGTTAACGAAATTATTTTTTTTGGAACAATGTAAAGTTAAAAAATAACTATATTGCATAAAGGAAAAAAAAGAAAGTGTTAACGTCAATAGATAATGGTACTCGTATTTGTTTGAACTTAAGTTATAAAAGGAAGTATTTTAGAATTTTTTACTTACTCGATAATTTAACAAAGTGCAGATAATATTTGAATTATTAAATTTAAATTAAAATAATTAGTTTCCAGAAATAAAGTCAAGTTAAAAATCTTAATTTTAAATTATTTGAAAAAATTAAGAACTATTTAAAAGAATGTGAATTTTTATTTACCAAAAAAAATCCGTGCAAAAAGACTACATGTTATAAAACTACTCATATTAAACTTTTATAAAATTATAGTGAAATAAAAAAATATTTAAACATGTGATGAAAAAAACCAAGGGTTTTATAAAAAGCACATTTTCAAAACTATATAATATTTAAATTGTATTAAACTGAGTTAAGGGTACAAAATTTATATAACAATAAATGTTAATATTATAATTTAGTTATTTCATCAAGTTTTATGCAATAACTAAAGTTTTAATTTTATTAAGCTTGAATTTTTAAATTCTAATAGGATTCTTTCCCCTTCAATGGGAAAATTGCCAAATAAGTAAAGTTATGATAATTCGCAAATAAATAACCACCCTTCACCTGCCTTCTCTCTCATTTTTTTAAGTTCTAGGAAATGAATTGTGAATTCAACTGAAATTTAGAATTTTGCTTAGAAATTTATTATCATTTAGACATTTCTAATGAATAAAAATTTATTTTATTCAAATAGACATTTTCTTCAATTTTAAGAACCCCTCTTAAATTTAAGAAATACGATTAACATATGTTGAAATATCATATTGCAACTTTAAATTTAGTATATTACTAAAAAAACATATAGACAGGTATTCAAGTTACAGGTGTTTAAAAATTGCAAAATTTGAATTTCCGAGTCCTAAAGGGAGTGCGACAAAAATATTTTGGTAACCGCATAATGGTAAATTTTAGTACCATATGGCAGGCCTAAACATTTGCAAATTTATAAAGACTATAAAACCAGCTGTCTTTTACCGTTTTCAGATTGAAATTACACCTAACAGAACTCTTGTTATAATCTATATATATAAAAGCGAAAGTTTGTTTATTTGTTTGTTTGTTTGTTTGTTTGTTTGTTTGTTTCTTTGTTTGTTTGTATGTAGCGAGTTGGCTCCTAAACTGCCCAGCTGATTTTCATGAAAATTTGTATATAGAGGTTTTTGGGTTCGGAAGGAAATCGTGGCCCAAAAATTTTGCTCTAACGGATCGCCAAGTTGGGGCTGTGGTGCAAGTATTTAAACTTCTTTGTTCTAAAATGAAAACGGTTTGACCGATTGACTTCAAATTTTGTACACGTGATGCTTTTTGAGAATTGAGTAGACACTATTAAGAATTTTGGAATTTGTTAACCCATGCCGGGCCGACGGATGGTCAAAAAAAATTTTGGGTCCAAATTTTGTCCGATTTTACGAAATTCTGCTTTGGCTTAAAAGATAGCCCCAAAAAAAATTTTATTGAGTTCCATTAACCCATTGCAGCCCAACAGCTTTTTATAGGTTTTTTCAATACTTTACTCTAAATTCGAAACAGTTTGACCAATTGACTTCAAATTTTGTATACGTGATGCTCCTTGAGGATTGAGTAGACACTATTAACAGTTTTGGAATTTGTTAACCCATGTCGGGCCGACGGGTGGTCAAAAAAAATTTTGGGTCCAAATTTTGTCCGATTTTACGAAATTCTGCTTTGGCTTAAAAGAAAGCTCCAAAAAAAATTTTGTTGAGTTCCATTAACCCATTGCGGCCCAACAGCTTTTTATAGGTTTTTTCAATACTTTACTCTAAATTCGAAACGGTTTTACCAATTGACTTCAAATTTTGTATACGTGATGCTCCTTGAGAATTGAGTTGACACTATTAACTGTTTTGGAATTTGTTAACCCATGTCGGGCCGACGGGTGGTCAAAAAAAATGTTTGGTCCAAATTTTGTCCGATTTTACGAAATTCTGCTTTGGCTAAAAATAAAGCTCACACAAAAATTTTATTGAGTTGCATTAATCCATTGCGACTCAACAGCTTTTTATAAAGTTTTTGGTTACTTTACTCTAAATTAGAAACGGTTTAACCGATTTTCTTCAAAATTTTGTATATGTGTTCCGTTTTGAGAATGAAATTAGCTCTTTTTACAGACTTGCAATTGGTTAACTCATGCCGACCCGACGATTGACAAAAAAAAGATTTGGAAGAAAATTACGTCCAATTTAGCGCAATACTGCTTTGCCCAAAGAGAAAGTATAGTTCCGTTAACCCAATGGGGCACAGTGGCTTTTATAGATTTTTGCGTTACTTAACTCTAAATTAGAAACGATTGACCTCAAATTTTATATGTGTGAAGCAACTTGAAAATGGAGTTGATTATGTTAACAGTCGGTCCTACGATTGGTCAAAAAATTTTTTTGGAAGTAAATTACGTCAAACTTTGGAAAGTAGTTTGTACTGCTTTGAATTACAAAAAGTTTCAAAAATTACTAGAATAATCCTAGAAAAATCGTTTTAAAAAGATTGCTTTCATACATTTTAAAATTTACATGTGTAAACCGTGTGTAATTTTTGTGTTAACTTTTTGCAGTAACATCAACTTTAATTAAACCTCCATAGAGAGGCGCAGCAACGCGCACCGGGTATTAGCTAGTAATTTAATATAAATTTAAATATAATAAAATAAAAATATATAAGTCGGAAAAACTTTGACTGAAAGTGAAACAACATAGGCACATTTTTACAAAATCTTTTGAAAATCTGCTAACAAATACGTTTTTGTTTATTTTAAAGTTTTTTTTTATAAATCTTTTCTTTCAATTTCTTGTACACGAATACTTAAGGGCAAGGCGTTTTATATAAATTAACTTTTTATATTTCATATTTATTACTAATAATAAAAAACCCAAGTAACAAAATAAAATAACAAATAATATTTAATTTTATAATAAAATTTTTAACTACTAACACTTGAAAAAGAAATATTTTATCAAAAGTAATGTATAAATATGTAAGTTCATTTTTATAAAAATTATCATTTCCTCCATGCAATGTTAAAAAAAAATAGACTTTATTTTCGCCTACGGTAACAATAAAAACAAAACAGACTAGAGGTGAGGTGAGAAAGCCCCTATGAGAAAAAAAAATTATGAGAATAAAGTAAAGAAATATATGCCTCAAATAATAAAATATAATAAAACGATCTAAGAATTATAATCAGAATTTAACTAAAGAAATTATGATAAAAGGGAAGAAAAAGGGACAGTAGAAATACAAGAGTAATAAAATAAAATAAATACAAAAAACTTTTGTATTTTTCCATTTTTTTATTTTTTTTTCTTATAATGTAAAGAATATTGAAAGCGTCTTAAGAACAATTGAAAACGTGAGTTCTTACAGTGCAAGACACTAAAATTTTTGTTTGTTGAAAAATTGAGTAAATAAAAATTAAAATGTATGATCCGTAGCTTTTATAGCTACTATAGTTAATTAAAATAATATTTAATAATAATTAAGTATTTTTAAAAACTCTTAAGATAAATTAACAAAACACACAATAGAATTCACAGGATTAAATTCACTAAACCCTTTAATAGTGACAACAATTATAATTAATATTACAAATGTAAGTAGTCTCGGAGGTGTTGGTTGGTTGGTTTACGTGGCTGGTGCTGCCAATCAGGACCAGGTTTAGATGTGGGTTAGGATAAGAGTGACAGGACCTCAATTAGCGCGTTATCACCGTTTTGTTACCACTACCGTGACCACAAATCTTAATTTAGGGTTATATTGGTTTTAATTTTTAGATCCATTTCGCGGCATTCAGAAACCTTACCGCTAAGATCGTTAAATTGATGGCTAGAATGCTGGGCATTTACACGTGAAGTGTATAATGGTCTCTTTCTCATTCTGTTCACCACAGCTCCGGCATGATGTGTTGAATGAGATACCTAATGTTCGCCAATTGGCCAAAGACCCGTGGAGGTGAAGTAAGTAAGTATTTGGCTTATTAACCGAAGATGTGTTGGTTCGATTCCCCACATGTCATTAAATCTTTACTTATAAATTAAAATAAAGTATTGAAAGTGGGACACAGAACAACATTTTCAAAAAATCTGTAATGTTACTGTAATGTATCTGCTTGATTGGTGATGACTAAGAGAAAACAGTTATCATTTAACTTTACTTTCTTGTTACTTCTTCATACACTTTTATAATGTTAGAAATCATTTATATAGCATAACTGTTATTTTGAAGAATTACTCCGCTAATATAAACTTGCCAAATCCATGTGATAATGATTACAAAAACAAGAATACAACATGCATAAGTCCAGACAGATTTATACATGTATTTACATTTTATGAACCGATTTGCTGGCTGTATACATTGAGAGTGTTGCTTTTCATAATCATAATCAGACAAGTTTCAATTTATATTTGCAATTCATCTTTCTTTGAAGGTAAACCGCATTCGCTCTTTAAAATGTACGTCAATTTATTTAGTTTTCTAGCTTCAGCTCGAATCTGTGATAATAATTTTGTCAATAAATTGATAATAAAACTACCTGACTGGTTTCTTGTTGTTTGCCAATGCTAAAAAGCTAAAGTTAAATTGGTAGTGGTATTTTCTGAGAGGATTTCCAATGCAACACCAATTTCTAGTTAAGTTAAGATCTAAAACATTGATAATGATTTGTTTGCTTGCCAATTAGAATGTTAATTTGTTCTTTTACCCACTACACAGGGTTCAGTTAAGTTAAATTATGAAAATAAATTGTATTCCATAAAATCTTCTCTGATTGTAGTTTTCCTTTTTTGGTGATCAAATACAGTCCATTTTATTTGCTCCTTTTTTTGTTTTTGTGTATTCTATTGTTGTTTTTAGGCATTTTCTCTTTTTAGAAAAAATATGATTAATGATTTTGTCTTCTTATAATTCTGAAGGACTTATTATTTTTACTCTTGTCCTTAGTAACTTTTGTTAAAAATAGGCTGGACTCTAAACTTGTATTATAATTTCATATCATATATTTCATAGATTTAAATAGTAGGAAGTGGGTGAAATTACCGCTGGGTATAATCAGAAAGAATAATATATATTTCCATTTAACTTTATTCTCTTATAACTTCTGACAAAGTTTTAATGATTCATGTATTCATTTTCTGAGTCAAAGTACTTTGGTATTATTTGGAGTCTAATGATGTGATTAAAAATGTAATTGTGATAATGATTACAAAAACAAGAATACAACATGCATAAGTCCAGACAGATTTAAAACGATTTTTTTTTTTTTTTAAACAAATATTTCAATGGACGCGTTTATAAAGTAGGATTAAAATGTTAATCTTTAAAGGTATTTTGATTTGAAGAAAATGGAATTTATGGAATTAAGGAAAAATAAAATTTATTATTTTTCTTTGTAATTGTTTTTGTTTACTTATACATTTTTTATTGGACGGTATAGTGGAATTGGTCACATGAATAATGATTTGTTTACTTTTAATTGGTAGTTCTTTTTTAAGCTTTGAAAATCTTTTCTTAAGTATTTTTTGTACACTGTTTTACACTGAAATATTTCCACCTCGTTTTTAACCGTTTGTTAAACCGTTTCGACACCTTTTTTAAAAGGCTTCTCTATAATTTTTTTCAAATTTCCAAAATTTTAAATTTTTTCTATCTTTTACCTTTAAATTTTTTTTTAAATGTTGCTCCTTGACAGTAAAGTTGTAATTATAAAATCTGCCTGGAAATGTTTACCAAATACGCTATTGCGGTAACCACGTTGCGGTAAAAATCTACAGTCAAAGATAAAGTTACAACTTAATTTAATTAAATTTGTTTGCTGCGACTCATGCAACGCCGGGAAGTGCTTAACTGAAAGGATCAAAATGTCCTTCATTTCCCATAATATTTAATTTTTTAGTATATGCAACACTCTTATAATTAATAATTTATCCTTTGAACTTCAGATATTCCAATATAAGTAACTATTCTAAGACAAAGATCATACAGGTCTTATAGTTTGATTTGAAAATTTTAAATATATAATAAATAGTGTAATATCCTCCGAATTTAAATATTTACATTTAGTTAGTTAATATTTATTATAGAATGGACAAATATGAAATAAGACCTTGTTAATAAAAAAAGCTATTTTAAAAAATTATTTATAACTTTACTTTTATAAAATTTTAATAAAAGTAATTCTAACTTTCAAAGAATTATCCTTGATTCCTGGATATTATTATAAGGTGCTTCATATTAATAACACGGATTTTTAAATTAAAAATCATTTACAGCCACATATACCTTCCATTAATATTTAAATTTTTATAAAAGTGACAAAAATACTCCACTCCACTCTTAAATAATTTAACTGATTTTATTAGCACTTGGAAACACTTAAATTTGAAATTGTTTATTTTTCTTCTTCCTAATTAAACTAAGCTTCCTTGGTTTTTTTTTCTGAATACAATTTATTTTTTTCAGCATGTTTGGGCCACTGGCATTTTTGTAGTAACTTTTACCACTAATATGACATTATTAAACGGTCCTAAAAATTGTTTTTTATTGATATTTTATCCGCCATGTGCTTCCTCTTATTATTGTTTTCTTCTTCATATTCAACATTTTGTTATTGTAGTGTTGGTGTTTTCTTTACATCAGTTATTTTTTTTTTGTTTGTGTTTGGTTTTTTATTGTCAAATCAAGGACGTGACTTTGAATGGTTTTAAGGGATTTTTTCCATTATTTTGTAATTTTTTTTCTTTCCCACTCTTTCAACTCCATAACAATTTTTTTTTCACTCTGATAAAAAGTACTTAAAACTGGGGAAAAAAAAAATAAAAACAAAAAACAAACAAAAGCTATATGGAAAGCAAATGATAAAGAATCAATGCTTGAAGCAATAAGGCATGAGACAACAGACTCAACATTTTTAATATTTTCCTGGTTTTCTTTTTAGCTTTTGTTTTTGCTTTTATTTTGGAAAATTTATTATTAGTATTTGTTTTTAGAATAAATGAAATAAGTTTTTTTTTTCTCTCATTTTTTCTTCATTTGTAAGTCCAAGTGAAATATTGAGGCATAAAGAACTATGTTTTTCTTTATTATATAGAATGCTTTTGTATTTCTCTTCCTCAACGTTCTTTTAATCAATTCTCTTGGAAGCATTTCTTTTTTTTAAATAATTTCTTGGGAGGGAAATATTATATATTTTTTTTTAATATTGTAGGCATAAACTAAAATGCTGGCCACCCTTAGCTATCATTATCAAATTTAATTGAAAATTATTTTAATAGAATTAATATGAAACGAAGAAAATCCTTTAAATTCTGCAAAAAATACTCAAATTATTAAAGAATTATGGAATGGGAAAAAAAATTATAATAAGCTTGAAAAAAGTTTTAAATAAATAAGTAAAATTTAAATATTTTAAAGTTTTATTAAAGTAAACTCTGATCACTTACACCTAAAATTTATATTTAATTAAGGGAAAATAAGATATTTCTTGGGCACTCTGATTCTTTATTAGCTTTAAATTTTATTTTGTACGAATCTCGGATTCAAAAAGAAGCGAAAGCTTCATGTAACCATTAATAAATTTTTAACCTTATAGAATAAAAATGACTCCATTTTGATTGAAAACTTTTATAAAAAATAGGATCTCAACATTTAAACAAAAGATTTTTGAAAATTTTAATTTCAGTAAGTTTTGTAGTAATGTTGATTTAAGAGGCCTCGGTGGATTAGTTGGTAAGCATTTTGGATTACTAACCGAGGGAGTCCGGGTTCGAATCCCGTACGGGATATGAATTTTTTTGATCCCCATGGTGACATGGTTGAATTGAAAGTAGGTGCATAAAGGGCTGCAAGGCCTACATGGTAGGATGCCACATGCTTTCCTCTATATCAAAAACACAACAATGTTGATTTAAGAGGTAATACAGTATAATAGTTTTTAGACGAAATTTTACATTTTGATACGTTTTATAGTTTTTAACGCTTAAAGTTCTTTTATTTTCGCTTAAATAATTATTTAGTTTTTTTTCAAGTTCTATAATTATTAGTTGCCGCCATTTTTAGCCATAATGAACATTAAAAAATTAACAATAAACTTAAATTTCAATTTACAAGGTTTGGGTTCAAATCTTTAAAAACATAAAAGCAAAATAAAGGTATACAATTAAAAAAAAAAAATTTATATTTTTATTCAAATAATTAAATAACTCTTATTCAATTACATTGAATAGAAATGAAATTCTAAAATATAATTTTAGAGTTCATTATCCTTCTGTTGCTTTACATCAAATTTTTGTATTAATTTTCAATCTTTCAATATAATTTTCCGGAAATTTTTTATATTTTCTTCCACATTTTTTAGTTATTTTATTCTTCTATTCGTTTCTATGAATTTATATATATATTAATATAAAACGAGGAAGAGTGTAGTAGAGTAGACTGTGTCAACTCTGGGATACCCGTATGACCGTTATATAAACATTATATCATTATTATACCAATAAATATTAATTACTTTTGACAAAATTTCAAACATACCAGCTTTATTAGGTGTAGTGTAATGCTAATATAAAAGAAGGAGTTGTATGGTAGCTACTCGAACCTTCTGCAGTAGAACAACCAAATTTGGCAGTAGCTTTGGTCATTACACTAAACTATTTTTGGCAAAATTTCAGACACCTAACTTTAATAGGCATAGAGTAATGCTCATATAAAATAAGAAGTTGTATGGCACCTACTCGAACCCTTTGCTGTAGACCAACAAAATTTTGCAGTAACTTTGGCCATTACACTAAACTCTTTTTGGTAAAATTTTAGACACCCAGCTTTAATAGGTATAGAGTAATGCTCATATAAAACAGGAAGTTGTATGGCAGCTACTCGAACTCACTGCAACAGACCAACCAAATTTTGCAGAAACTTTGGCCATAAAACTAAACTACTTTTGCCAAAATTTCAAACACGTAATTGTAATAGGTACAGAGAAATACTATATAAAAAAAGAAGTTGTATGGCAGCCACCCGAACCCATGGACCAAAATGGCTGGATTTAAATAGCGATGACGGCTATTGCAAAAAACGAATTTGCGAAAATTTCAAGATTCTAGCTGCTTTAGTTTTTGAGTTATCGTGTGGACGGACGGACGACGGATGGACGGATATACGGTGCAGGGTCAGTACTCCCAGGGTCATAAGTCCCTTAGGGACTTATGACTCACTTAGTGGGTCATAAGTCCCTAAGGGACTTATGACCCACTTAAAAATTTTTAGGTGGGACATAAGTCCCTTTACAAGTGGGTCATAAGTCCCTTTATTAAATTATTAGTTCCTTTAGGGACTTATGACCCACTAAGTGAGTCATAACTCCCTTTTTTAAATTTTGAGTTATAAAATCATATAACTTAAATTGTGTGATTGAGTGTAATATATGAAAGTCGAAATTTTGAAATAATTTCTGAAAGTCTTTTCTGATCTTTATAATTTAAAGTATGATAATATAAAAATATATGTAAGTAAAATATTAGATGTACAACAATATGTATTTATATATTTATCTATGCGAAATACTATATATTAGGAAGCATATTTGGGTTTGTTAAAAATCGAAGTTTACCCTTTCTCCAGAGTATTTATGAATTCATGTATGCGAGACTTTGGTTAGAAAGTCAGGATTAACATTTTTGCAAAATAGCCTTTAAAAATGTAGTTTACTTGTAAAATTGTGGTTGTTTTCTTAATTTTGGAAAAAGGGAATACTCTGATTTCGAATTAAACCCTAAAATGTGTATCCGTCACTGATATTATATAATTAAAATTAGTATTTTTTTTAATATTACTAATAATTTTTAAGCTGAGAACTGTAAAAGGGAGTTATGACCCACCACGGTGAGTCAAAACTCCCTAGGGTCATAAGTCCCTTAGGGACTTATGACCCACTTTAATGAGTCATAAGTCCCTTAGGGAGTTATGACCCTGGGAGTACTGACCCTGCACCGGATATACATAGCTAAATCGATTTTTTTTTCGATTCTGATCTGATCCATACACTTGAGTCTATATCAACCCCCCCTCCTTCTCTGCGTTACAAACGTAATGGCAAATTTATTATACCCTTTGACTATATAGTCATACGGGTATAAATATATAGGTATATAAAATGTCTTGTTAAAAAATATATCCATTCAATTATAAACAACTGATATTTTAAGCCATTAATGGCATGAACAAGCATTAAGAGAAATCTCCAATAAAAAGTAATGAAAAAAAAAAGAAAAATTCTAATTAAAAAATTTGTTTCTCTGTTGTAATTTAGGAGAGGTTTATCAGAGACAACCTTTTCTGAATTAAAAGGAAGGAAAAACAAAAAAAAAAAATCAAAAAAAACTAAAATAAAAAATTTCAGAAACGCGTTCTTTTCCGTCGAAAGTCTATTGACATCATCACAAATTTAAGTAATTTGATTCTTTCCTAATTTTCACTAGAAATTCCTAATGAAAATGAAATTTAATGATAGAAGAAATTAATTGATATGATAATTATTTAAACTATTATCAGAATATGCTAATTAATAATATAAAAAGCTTAAATTTTATGTTTTTTATTCCTTACTAACTATTTTTGATGGAAAAATCATTTTAATTTTGTTTTTTTTTTATTCTCTGACAATGTTTTCAAAAGTTGTTCTCATGTTAATTTTTGTCATTTTGTTAATCATTATCAAACAAGTTATAAAATTTAAATATTATTACAATAATTAGCTTGTATCGAAAACAATAGAAAAATAACTGAACAACAATTAAATTTGCGGTTAAAACAAAAACCCAAAATATATATATGTATATACATATTTAAACAAAGGTATAAGTACATACATACATATAAGAGCAATATTAAAATCTTAATGTTTTCAAAAGTATTAAAAGAAAATTTGATTGGCCAAGTTTTAACTTAATTACCGTTATTAAAAAAAAACAAATATATACAACACATTTTTTATCTGTTTCTGTAAGATAACTGTTATTTTGGAAAATTCAAGCATGAAAAATCCGAACAAAAATCATTGTCACGTTCTAATTTTGATGAGTCATTCAAAAATAAAACGCGTTAATATAAATGTTTTTATTACAAGCTGTCATCCATTATTAAAAAATTTTAAGATTTGTATTGTATGAATTAGGGTAGGCGGAGTGTCAAAAGCCCCAAAATTAAATCTCTCCTGGGAACATACGACCCGAAAAACCACTCAAAAGTTCTCGGGAATTATGATTAATGATTTGTACGCCAAAAGTTTCCCAAGCGTTAGTGATATGATAAATTAAAATTTTTTAAATAAAAGAGAAAACATTTAAAGGAGTCTATGACTGTACTGAAATAAAAAATCCCGAATGATTTGAAATCTTGAAAAAAAAACCCGCAAAATATTGAAATCCCGAATTAGGAAACCTTATTCAAGTTGGTTACGAAGTTCCAAAAAAAAAAACTTCCACTTAAATATACATACATTTTTAGTAAAAGGCAAATATAAAAACTTTGGAAAAGCAGCATTTTAGAACATTTGTTATTTTTTTCATAGAATTAAAATTCGGGGGTTTATTTTTTCGGGAATTTTTTTTCGAAATTTTTTTCATTCGCGATTTTTTTGAGTAAAGTTTCATGTGCCCTATTTAAAGATAAATTTCGGCATTAAAACTATTAATTATTTCCAAATTTTATTAAAATATATAGTTTATTGAAGATAATAAATTTTGGATTAAGTTTATATTAAAAATGTTCCCGTTTTTTCAAAACTCATATTTTGTAATTAACATAAAACGAATTTCTTATTCAATAGTTTGTATACGAAAATTCATAAGTACTCTGGAAAAAAGCGGACTACTTTAATTGTGTATCCAACTTTAATATATGCTTTGTAGCATAGAATCTTGCATAGATAATTAAATAAATACTTCTTCAACAGCTATTGTTTTACTTATAAATATTTTGATATTTTAAGACATTCAAAAACTTTTTCAAAATAAAAAGAAATTTCGACTTTGTGTGCTTCTCTTATTCAGCTTTTTTTTTCTTTTAAATATCCGGTTCAAATCTAATCAGATATGTTTGAAAAAAATACAGAGACTTTTTTCTACTCCTCGTGAGTCATAGTTCCTCGGAAACTTGTGGCTTTTTTCGAGTCATAAGTCATCCACAAGAACTTTTGGTTCCAGGACTTTTGTCATCTCGCCTTAAATGTATCGATCTATGTAATTATGCGTTTTTTAAAATGAAAGTTGTGTTCAAAACAACATTTTAAAATTCCTGAAAATTAAAAAATACTATAAATTTTTTAATAATTTTACCAGTTAAACCTGTGGCTTGACTTTTTTGTATACTTAAATGTTACAACACTTGAAAAATATAATTAAAGTAAAGCTTTTGCAATTTTGAAAAACACAATTACTTTTTTTCATTTATCATATTTTCCGCCATTATATACATTACATTAGAAAACGAGGAAGAGTGTGGTAGAGTAGACTGTGTCAACTCTGGGATACCCGTATGACCGTTATATAAACATTATATCATTATTATTTTAAATATTAATTACTTTTGGCAAAATTTTAAACATACCAGCTTTATTAGGTGTAGTGTAATGCTCATATAAAAGAAGTAGTTGTATGGCAGCTACTCGAACCCTCTGCAGTAGACCAACCAAATTTTGCAGTAACTTTGGCCATTGCACTAAACTATTTTTGGCAAAATTTTAGACACCCAACTTTAATAGGTATAGAGCAATGCCCATATAAACTAAGAAGTTGTATGGCAGCTACTCGAACCCACTGCAGTAGACCGACCAAATTTTGCAGAAACTTTGGTCATAAAACTAAACTACTTTTGACAAAATTTCAGACTTGCAGCTGTAATAGGTACAGAGTAATACTTATATAAAAAAAGAAGTTGTATGGCAGCTACCCGAACCAATGGACCAAAATGGCTGGATTTAAATAGCGATGACGGCTATTGCAAAAAAACGAATTTGCGAAAATTTCAAGATCCTAGCTCCTTTAGTTTTTGAGTTATCGTGGTGACGGACGGACAGATGGACGGACGGACAGACGGACGGACGGACGGACATACATAGCTAAATCAATTTATTTTTCGATTCTGATCCGATCCATACACTTGAGTAATATTAAAGTAAGTATATTTTGTCGCGATTTCAATCCTTTACTTGTGTTAAATAAAAGATCAATGTACATAATAACATAATATATAATATTATATAAATATGTACATATATTTTAATTCATTGCTCTTTCTTATTATGTTTTTATAATATTTTTAATTCATATTTAAATAAATTTAAAATTATTTTAGAAATGTTTGTAAAAAGGATTCAAAAAAAGAACCGCAAATTAAAAACAATAAAACCGCAAATAGTCATTTTGAGAGCATCAAATAATTTTTCACGTCTAATTTTATATTTTAATTTTGTTGATTTTGAAAATTTTATATAATTCATTGTCATTATTGGTATTTAATTTGTGTCATTATTTGTAATCATGCATGAACAATTCAATTGACATGTGAATTTATCATTAAATTTAATTTGTATTAAAATAAAGTAAATTTAATATTTTAATATTAGTTTTTATTAAACATACAATTGGAAAAATGTTCAGATTTGAATTGTAACATTTACATCACTTTTACATTCCGAAATTATTGCTCGAAAAAATTGTTTTAAACACAGTTTTGACAAGCATATAAAAATTGAGCTAGATCTTCAAAATCCATTCATTGGAAATGAAAACTTTAAAACTATTATAATAATCGTAATTTTATTGTTTAAAAATAATATTTTGACAGCTGTCAATTAACAATTTTCATTCTCAAATAATGTTTTTAATTATAATTTTTAATTTAATTTTTTTAATTATATTTCCTACAATTTAATATATTTTTTAAAAGAATTTGTTAGCCATTATATAATATACTCCTCCATATATTAAAAATGCTCTTCCGTTTGTAACACATCAAACTAGACATGGACTCAAGAATATTAAGGGAAGCAACCAAAAATTCAACAACGGAGCTATGTACATCCATCCCCAAAGCTTGAATTACTAGGTCTTTATTGTTTTCGGTTAAAAATTCGGAGCTATGTAAAGTAGAGAGAATCTCTTTGAATAACTGAAGTTATTTTAAAGAAAATTGAGGGTAACTTTTTTACCAGTCTTAGATTGCACCATCCTATAAATTGTAACCTGACAGCCTGATATAAAGGTAAATATTAAAAGGTTTAATATACCATAATTAGCAAAACAATGGTATGATATTTAAAGATTTAAACGGGTTCTATTTCATAAAAATTGACAATCCCATAATTTACAGGCGCAAAATTGTAAAACCTACAATTTAATAAAAATTGAGAGTAAATAAAGGTTTTTAAAAATAAAATTGTCAGGCTATTGTGGCAACTTTCTTAAATATTCGCCTGTCAATATTTTCGAAACGGGCCCTGAAATTTGACAAAGGTAACTATAATATACCTTAGTATGAACAATTTAATTAAAACCGTACAAATGCGTGATAATATTCCTATATTAGATATGTTTTTTTAAGAATGACCAGATTTTAAGATACTCGAGGAAGAACTTTTATTATTTGTGTTTATAATTTATTTTTTAGATAGTCTAAAATTTTAATTATAATTTAACTTAATAATTTATTCTTTCAATTAATTTAATTTTATATTCAAACTAAAGTTAAAACCAGTTTTTTTGATTAAGTTTCTTAAACGCCTTTGTGTGAAAGTAAGAGATTGAACACATTCATCACTAATTCGACTTGCGCCACTCATTTTAGTTTACATCTTTTCAAACTTTTATTAAAAAAAATTGCAGTAATTGGCTAAAAACTTTATTTTGCTATTTTTTAGTTTATTTGAAAACCTAAAGCTTTCAAAAATAATTTTTTCGTGTTTAAGTTTTTAATCAATTCAATAAAAACAGCTGGGTGGCACAGTGGTTGAGTGCCGACCTTTCATGCGGAAGGGCCCGGGTTCGAATTCTAGTAAAAGTGAAAAAAACTTTTCTGGTTTTCGACTCGACTCAGCTACCATTCGCCATTGGGTTCAAATTAATGGCATAATCAATAATTAATAGTTATAAATCTTTAATAAAAAATACTTTAATATAAAAATATAAATAAATGCAAAATATAAACAAATAATTTAATTAAATAATATAACTCGTATATAAAAATATAAAATATTACAATATAAACAAAAAATAGAATTGTAAATATTGAAAATCTAAGACGTTTCTACATGTTATAAGGCCTAGTACTATCTCATGTTTAAATTGTATGTGGAATTCAATAAGACCAATTCTAATAACAAGAATATAATATGAACCCCTGTTCCAACATGTACCTATGGTATAGACAGGCTTATTAGCCTAACAGTTGAACAGTTAGCGCTTAAAAAAAAAAAAAAAAAAAAAAACTTCGATATACCATCCATTCTATAAAAAAGATTTTGAATTGGTTATAAATTATAAGTATGTACGATTAAAGTTACATAAATATTTCAAAACGGATTTAAGTATGCGGTTATTTTGGCTGTATACAAATGATTATGTGGCAAATTTAAATTTGAACCAAATATTGGTAATATATATTTTTGTAAAAAAAAAATTTGTATTTTAAATTAAATTAAAATAGTTATAGTGACATTTTAAAATTAATTTTTTAAATAATCAATTCCATTTGAGAACTGAAATACTCGTAAATGTGCATTAAATAGTTATTATGATAAAATTTTGATTGATTTTGCCAAAATATTCTGATTTTAATAAACTAATTGCATTAATGTTAAGTATTCAACTATAATTATATATATTGATAATATATTATTAATACAAATTATATTATTTGATGATATAATAACGAAAAACATAAAATACATTATTAAAAAATTATTTGGAACTTGTTATGGTAACATTTTTCTCTATTATTTTAAATAATTTAATGATTCATAATTTATTGAAAATACTTAAAAAATTTATAAATTATATAAACTGAATTTAAATACCAAATTAACAAAATTTTTAATTAAAATATCGAAGTTATGTAATTTGTATCGTATCTTCAAAAAAAAAAAAACAAACATTAATAATCCGGCGATGTGTCATGTCGCCCTTGGCCATTATGCCTTTATGTAAAATGTCCCACCAGGGATGAGACATTTTGCACTAATTTAATTTGGACACATCTCACTATCAGTGCGTCATAATTTCTTAAATTGATGGGACATATCATAAAAATAAGTTTTTGTTATTTTTTGACCCACCAAAATGGGACAAAACGTCATTATTTAGGATTTTATGACCTACCTATATCATAGCGGGGATATCACAGGAGGGATATTAGAGAGGAACCAGGTATCTTTACCAGGTATAGAGTAGACATAATAATTGCATGCACAATGTATTCATATATTACACATTCCAAATTCGGACAGATTTTTATATTTGGTTACGAAATCTAAGTTATGCACTTTTCATAGCCTTTATTTGTTAACGACTATAAAATTCCTCTCAATTCAGAATCTACCATACAATATATGAATGTTAATTAAATAATAAATTATGATGTAAATATTATGGATGTCAATTTTAAAGTCCCTCCAAATTCAGAATCTGAAATATACATAATATATGCGCATTCTGGAAAAAAAGACTACCCTGATTTTACATCCAATTCCAAAATCCTTCCTAATGTACTCATTTATTTTAGATTGTTTGTGAAATGATAACCAATTTCTGTTTGTAAAAAGAAAAATATTTAATTTTAAAAAAATTATGATCAATAAAATTAGTAATGGTTCTCACCGACGGAGGGATATATTCCCCAACAAAAATACCTAGAGGCATAATGGCCAAATAATACCTACAAAAAAATTAATTTTTTACATTAAAAGAAAATTCGTTAGTAAATCTTAAAAAAACTTCAGCAATAAATTTTGTAAAATGCAGAAATAAAAAAAGTGGAGTTGTCTTGTAAGATTATTGGATACGATATATTTATGTGTTGTTATAATATCCTAATAACTTAATTATTATTTTTGAGTAAGCAATAGGTTTTGTCTTCATGATTTCAATAAAACCGATTTCTTATATAAATGTTTTTGATTTAACGACTTTTACTATGTCTGCGCTGTCGATTGACGTGAACTTTTCCTTTACGTTCGAAAGGATCAGACTGTATTTCTATTGTTTTGAATTCGGTATTGAATCAAAATAATAAAGAAAATTAGGATATAAAGCCTTATGTCATTTAGCTATAATGGCTTTATAATCGCGAAATTTTTCAATATTGTCTTAAGGCACACTCGAGTGTGTTATAAGCCATATTGTATTATAAAAAATTTTTGTAATATATATAAAATTGTTGTGGGGAAGTGCCATTACGGCAAGTGTGTCTTAAAGCCATATTAAAAATTTTTGCGATTATGGTTTTAAATTGGCAATTATGGCAGTAGTGAGTCATAAATTCATAATGACGCCATTATGGCTTTGTATCACGGCACCGAAAATTACTACATAATAACAAATTTTTACCTCTGATGTAGCTAAGACTTATTCTTTTACTTTATTCAATATCGTATTGTTTAATACCAAAAAAATTTTCAAAAACTATATAAACAATATTGTGCAGTTAATTGATTTAAAAAATGTTATCGATTATTACAAATATAATTGTTTGTAGCAGTGAAAAATAAAATAGTAACAAAAATATTGGAAAGGTAAAGTTGAATAAACTCATATTAATACTCCTTTATTTAAATATAAAATGTTTCATTTGAAAAACTTTATTTTATCTCTATTTATATAATAAAGAAGTTTCCAAAAACTGAAATTGAACTTATGACATATTTCCTGAAGTCCTTATATGTAAAAACTATTTAAAAGAAAAGAAAAAATAATAGAATAAAATGAATCATATTAATACAAATCCTTAAAAAAGGATTTAAATCCTTTTTTCCTTATTTGTTTTTTCCATTTCTTTTATTTTATTATAAATAATGTAATAATATTATATTTATATATATATATATACATATGTATATATTACATATTATTAATATGTATATTATATAAGAAGTTCTTAAAATTCTCTTTTTAATAATATTAAGAAAGAAAGCAAGAGAATCCTTAAATTTAATATTTGCTTAGATCTATACAAATACATTTACATTTTTCTAAAAAATATTATGATGAATAATATAAGATTAAATTTTGAAAAAAGGAAAAAAACAAATACAACAAAAACAACAGGAGCAAAATAAAATTCTTGGCGAGTATTTTCGGAAATTTTTTTTTTCATTTAAAACTTTAGACATAAGAAAAGTTAAAAAAAAAACCAAAAATATATACACAGCACGATCTTTACAAAAAGCTTATTTTTAAAGGTCCTGATCTGAATAAAAACCAGTTTTTATAGCCTAAAACTACAATAATATCGTTTTTTTTTGTTTTGTATTTTTATTTAATTTGTTTTTTTTGGATACATTCATCCATTTTTCATTCATCGCATCTTATATTTTTTAATATGTAATATAACTTATGTTATTCTTGTAGTACATATATTTGTATATACATATAATATGTGTATAAACATTATTTATTACAATATTTAACATTCAGGATAATATTTTTAAAAAGAAAAGCAATAATAATAAGAAGAATAAAAAAACAAATCAGAGTCCTTAAAATAGATTTTTCCAATTTTTTTTTTATATTACCACAATCGGTTATAACCGCCCAGATTCATATTTTTTTTTTGTTTTATTATTATTACTTCATTTCGATTTAAAATATATAATGGATTCGATTCGATACATTTTTATATAATTCGATTCGATACATTAGCTTTAAAGTTTTTATTTATTCTAGAACTGCAATAGAGTGTATGTTTTAAACGTTTCTATATTGGATTGAAAATTTATCCTGTGGGAATATTAATGTAAAAGCAAAAAGGACTATGCAACTTGAGTTTGTTGTTGGTTTTTATTCAACATAATTTGTTTTTTTTTTTTATTATTTTTGGAATGTTTAAAATTTTATTTATAATTTATATTATAAAATGTATGCTTTGTTGCACATATGAGTCATAAGAATCTAATTGAGAGCAACAACAGAATGTAAAAATATTGTATGTTAATAATAATAATATAGGGTACATGCAATAAGGCCAAATGAAATAAAGCCAATTGACTGTATTTCATTATAATATTTGAAATTAAGCCAAAACACTAATTTTTAAAATTTTGGTCTTATTTCAATATGAAAAATTGAAATAAAGCCAATATGATTTTATTTCAAATTGCTAATTTTTTTTTTAATGTGCAAACAATTGAATTGTTATTTTCCAGAAATTTTGTGAAATTACTTTTGCTATTGGTCGTATTCAAAGGCAGGGTTGTACACTTTTTCCAGAATATTTGTGCATATGTGTACTGAGATCCTGAATTAGGATGGATTTTAGAGTTAGATTCAAATTCAGAATATTCATATTTTACAGAATATTTTTAGATATGCATATGTGAAATTTTGAATTAAAAGAGATTTTAGAGTTGGATTCAAAATCAGGATTTTGCCAAAATATTTATGTACTAAAAAATCTCTCCAGATTCAGAATCTGATGATATATTCGCATAATTATAATCTGGATTTTTATATTTATATATAAATATTCTAAAAATAGCTACAATACTAATTTTGATTTATCTCATGTTTAAATAATTTTTGGCTTTATTTCTTTATAATTTTGGCTTTATTTCTTTTTCAAAAATTTGTAAAAATGAAATAAAGCCGAAAATTAAGAAATTATGATTTTGGTTTTATTTCAAATGTGATATTGAGATAAAGTCAAAAAAGTGTAATTTGGCATTTTTTCATTTGGCCTTATTGCATGTACTCATAATATATAGAAATAAATATAGTTAAATTACACTTTATATTTGAATTATATGTTTGTAGATTTGTGCGATTTTAAGAGAGGTAATTTTAAAGATAAGTTACATGTTAAGCTTTAAATTAAGAATTCATCTGTAAAATACTAAAACTAATTTATCTAAAATTTTAAAAATAATCCACGCCAAAAATATAGAAATAGTTAGAGTAACAAACGTGTTTCAGAAGTTAGTTGTAAATGATTATGGGAGTCAGCTAATGTGAGTGATTGTATTGAATTTCTTAATATAAGGTACTCGTATATATGTATATAATAATAATAATTAATAAATGTAATTATTTAAAAATATTTCATTACACTTAACAAGCCTTCTATATAGATGTGAGTCTACATAAACATATAAATGTGTCTTTTAAAATAAATAATACTTAAATTTTAACCTTAATAAAAAATTCTGAAATTTAGAACAAGTGTTATCGGATGAAAAGTACAGAATAGGTATGTGCTATAATTCTAAACGAATTCGATAAAAAAAAACATTAAATAATTTTATAATATAATAAGTTGTTTAGTAATCTTAAGAAAGTACGATGTATTTAAAATTACTTTATTAATATTAGATACATTTGCAAAATTTTTAACAATCTATTGAATTAACAAAATTTCACCTTTATAAGTTTTATCAATATCCTGTAAATACACCATTTTCGTCTAAAATTTATTTTCAGTAAAAAATTAATTTAAGTGTTTCTATTTTTCATTAATAAGTCCTTTCCAAGGATAATAAATCTGATGTCTCAAGAGTTTTGTTATTAACTGTACTTGTAACAGTATAACAGTGTTTTTAAAACATACAATTTAGTTTTTAGTATTTATATTTTTTATTTCATTATTTTTTATTTTTTTTTTAATGGACCTCTTTTGGATAATATGATACTCGATGAACTAAATTTTGTAGAAACAGGCGGGAATTTTTTTTTTTTTTTAAATAAATATTTAATTTATGAATACAGATGTCCTATTTATTTATTGCTTTTTTATAATCTTTTTCTATTTTTCTGATTTTTTTGCTTTTCATTTTTCTCTAATAAGGGAAACTAAAATACATAATAAAATTTATTACTGACGATGAATAAGATATGGGGCTTGAATGCGTATATTTATAAATGAACATTAAGGAGGTTATACTGTTACTTGCATACATTAAAAGTTTAGTAATAGTAAAAAAAAAAATAAATTGTTTATATTAAATGAGGCGGAGAAAATTTTTATATTGCGACGAGTTCTTTAGTTCAATTTAAACTATTCAGAATTTTATGAATAAAATTTTAGTTGTTGTAAAATAGTATAATATATGTGAACTGGGTGAAAAATATTTCATTTTTATATAAAATCAATAATTTTTAGATATTTTTTTTATAGTTATTAAATCAAATTATAAACAAAATTGTATATTTTGAAACATAAAAGAAAATTTTATTACTGGGACGCGACACTTTGAAAGTATATATATACTTTTATACTTCTTCTGGTCTTAAATAGTAGTATAACTGTGACTTGATGTAGGAAATTATTAAATTTAAAAAAGGTGTTAATACTAGTATTAAACTATTGTATTAACATATAAATAAAATATAGTATGTTTTAAAAAAAAAAATCATTTAAAATGAATGGCCTGAGTAAAATCATTAATTGTACCAACGGAAGTATTATTGCAAAAGGTAATTGTATTGCAAAAGGCAATTGACTATATACGTCAAAAGTGTATACAAAATTTGCCATTACCTTTAGGACGCTGTGAAGGAGCAGGGGTAGATATAAACTCAAAGGTATCCGAATGGTTTGGTTCAAAAATGAAAAGTAAATCGATTTAGCTATGTATGTCCGTTCATCCGTCCGTTCCCACGATAACTCAAAAAATTAAATAGCTAGGAATTTGAAATTTTTACAAATTGGTTTTTATGAAATAGCCGCCATCGCTATTAAAACCAAACCAGTCTGTTCTACGGGTTTGTGTATAAGCCATACAAATTCTCTTTGTATATGAGAATTACTCTATGCCTATTGAATCTGGGTATCTGAAATTTTGCCAAAAATAGTTTAGATTTATGGCCAAAGTTCATGCAAAATTTAGTTAGGGTGAAGTTTGAGGGGTTGCGATACAACATCATCTTTTATATGAGCATTAATTATTCTATACCTAATAAAGGTGAATGTCTGAAATTTTGTCAACCGTAGTTAACTTTAATGGCCAACGCTAGAATAAAAAAAATTGGTGCAGTGGAAGTGGTTTGAGCGGGGCTGCCTTTCGACTTGTTTTTTCTTTTGGATGATATATGAATTTCTAACCGGATAATATGATGTCGATATTACGGTCATACGGGTATCACACATATGACACAGTTTACTCTACTGCACTTTTCCTCGTTTTTAACTGAATGCAATTTTTAATAATTTTTTTTTTATGTTAAACATTTTTCCATTCGCAGACATAATATCGAAAATTTATTGTATAAGATTTCAATATTGTTTATTTTTCAGTCTTGGCTTTTGTTCAAAGAAATAAAATTCATGGTTTTAAATTTAAAATTTTATTTATTATTTTGGAAAGTTTCTCTTTATTTACTTGTAAAAATGTGTTTTACATTACTTGAAGTGTTTTCGCAGTAGTATTAAAGATAAAAGGTTTTTGAATTTTTTCTAATCATAGATAAAGTATTTCTAATGTGTGTAGCTAAATTTAATTTTAAGATATATTTATAAAAATTTATAATATACTAGAGTTCAAGATACTTTGGGTCACAATTATATTTCGAAACTTAATTATCAATATAGTAACATCTTTCTATATTATTCAAATTTCCGAGATAAGTTTAATATTATTTGTGTATGCTACTACAAAAAAATTAAAATTAAACGACAAATAAATATATACTATATTATAAACTATATTCTTCAATTTTAAAAAACAAATCATAATTTAGATTTCAAACAAGATTCAATTTTGCTGTTTTATGTATTTTTTAGCAACAAAGTTCTTTGTTGCCAAAAGAAAATGGCATTTTGTTATTTTCCAATATTTTATATGTACAAATATTAAATAAAACCAAGAAATCATATATAAATAATCTTTAAAAGATTTTTTTAAGAAACTTAAAATCTCATTTAAATGTGAAGAAAAACTCTATGATCCTAAATTTATGCAATTTCTTTTATTTTATACAGTATAATTTAATACAGAATTTTTGCCAAAATAATAAATTGAATTCAATATAACTGTAAATATAATTATAATAGAAATAGTTATGGTAAAAATTAAAGTAAATGATCTGGAATTATCGCTCTCATAAACTAAAAAAAAAAATATTTATAATATAAAATTTTAATATTAAGAAAATCTTTTAAATTTCCATAAAATTTTGCTGACATTAAATATATATTATAAAAAAAACTTAGTTATCAATTAAATCAACTGCATTAATGCAACATGATCTGAGTCGTTATAATCAAAAAAGATATTATTGAAGCAAATATATACGTTTTAAGTATCTTAGAAATTATTTTTGCAAATTAAAATTTTGCAACAAATTTTTTTTATATAAATTACAAATTTGTTTTTGAATAAGTCTTAAAGTTTTTGTGGCCCCTTTATGAACTTTCAAAAGTAAATAAATTGTCAAACCTAAAAGTTTTCAATATATAATAACAATATACTTAATACAATCTGAATTAATGAAATGAAAATCTTTAAGATATAGGTATATATATACACATTTGCTTTTAAACGAATTTTCCTAAAATAGATTTAATTTTCTTATTTACATATTTATATATATGAAAAAATCTAAATTTTTAACCAACCGCTATGTATCAAATATAACAAGCGGTAGGTATTGTTTCCGCGCCTGAGACTTTTTTCCACTTATTTTGTAAATCAAAAAATAGTTCGAAAACCATTATTAAAAAAGATGTTACAATAAAGAGTTCCAACTGTGCCATAGGTTTGTTGGGGCGAAGAACTTTAGTGTCCTAAAGCAATATGGTGACGCTCAAATTTCATACATAATATAGTATTATTTGCATGTTAAACAATTTTTGGATTTACTCTCGGTGATCACGCATTGCAAAATTCAAACCAGAAAAAAATGAAAATAATCAAATTTTTGTATATATGAATAGAAATCTTTCAAATATTTTGATGGAGCTTATTGACGCAATAACAAGTTACTTTATCTTTAATAAATATTTAAGATAAAGCATTATTTACTTTATTATTTATGTTCAGACTCTTACTACATTCAATTTGATAAATGAGCGAATCTGCCTTTACTTTTCAGGTGCGACAAAAAATTTTATTTTTTATTATAATGTAAACTAGTATGTTATCAGTTATAAATTATATTTTTTTTAAATAGATGAGTTCACCAACGTTTGAACCTGAGACTTTTCGCCTGAAAAGCCGCTACTTTAACCACTGAAATAACGGGTTGGGTACAAAATATCGCGTTTCACTCTTAATTTAGAATCACACACATCCATTTATGTAAATATTCTGGAAAAGAGTGTTAAAACCCTGAAACCATTTCTAAAATCGCTTCTAGGTTTATTTCCTACATATATATAGAATTTCAACCACAAAATTATAAAGAGCGCGAGATTTTGCAACACGAAATTTTGAAACACGAGATTTTGACACGCGAGATTATGAAGCGCAAGATTTATAAAAGCAAGAGATTTTGATACACGAGGTTATGATTCACAAGATTTTGATATGCTCCCCTGAACTGCCGCTCAGTAAAAAAAATTTATTTGATAAAAATAATTATCTATGGATATTAAAAAATATTTGAAAGAAATTTGACATTACGCTTTTCCTGTAATAGAGGTTGGTTCGGTGATTGATACAGCATATTTTTTTTTCAGGTCAAAATTTAATTTTTGTTTAATTTGCGTTTTTTTTTTATAGAAATTTCTTTATTTTTCAAACAATTCTTTCTGAAAACTTGTTGTAACTTAATTTTATTTTAATGATATATTTTGATTTCATCCGTTATTTAATTTCCATTTCAATTTCAATTCAAAAATTTTTTTTTTTAATTCCTTGAAAAATCCCAGAAAAGCTGAAAAATATTGAAAGAAAAGTTTAGAAAAAATTGTTTTCTTATTCCCTAAAAAAAAATTATTTTAACTAAAAAAAAAAGGACATCCACACATTCCAACATTCCAAAAAAAAAAGACAAAAAAACATGAGAGTTAATACATTTTTCCTTCCTTATAATATCCTTCCGCTCCATGTTAATTTCAAACTTTTACTTTTGAATATAAAAAGAGAACGAAAAGAATCTTAAAAATCCAGATTTTTTTTATTCTTCATCACCCTCACATTTCTTTCATCCCCACATTCTAGTGATTTGAATTCCATAAGTCAGTCAATAGATTTGCATAATAAAATTACACAAGAAAAAAATCAAGTTATCCAATTTTCTGAGAAGAAACAAAAGATCCTGAATCCTGGGTGTGGGATGAAGGAATAAAAAAAAAAAGGGAAAATTGAAAAATTTTTCAAAGATATGGGATTGAGATAAAAAACAAATTTTGGCAACATGATTTTAAAGTAATATTGATTGTTGTTTGATGAAGGAATATGGCTAAATGAGAAGGAATAGAATAGCAAAAGAAACTATAACCAAAAAAAAGGGATATCGAAAATAACAAATTCAATATCTTCATCTTAAACCAGAAGTCTTAAAGTTATTTGAAAATTAATAAAGTTTGAAGGTATTTTATTGAATTTTAATGCAAAAATTTCATTCCTATTTTATCTAAAATAACTCTACTTTAAATGTGTCAGTAGCAAGATGCCAATGTCAATAGTATTTATTAATACACAAGTTAAATATATTTAATTAAAGTTTTTGATGAAAATTAACTTGGTTTTAAACTTATGATTCAACTATTTTTTTGACATATTTATTAATTTGATGAAAATTACTTTGGAAAGTTCACAAAAATAAATGATAAGTCAAGTAATAACTTAATTTTGATTTTATTACTATCGAAGTAAAATATTTTTGTATGTTATTTGGCAAAGGGTGTTTTCCAAGACTCTTTGTTCGAAATTTTACAATAGATTGTATTCAAATATTAATTTCAATAATGAAATAGGCTTAGTTTTGGATAGTTAAATGCACTGATTGCGTTAAAATTAGTCGATTTTAATATATTGTGTGATTGTAATTTTAATAGATAATAATATGGGATTGTATTTTACCATGTACACTTCTTAGAATAGCTGTTTAATCCGCTAACTTTAGCTTTTTTCAAAGAGAATTAGTAACGATAATGCATCATAACATTATATTAAATAAAATATTAAATTTAATAATTAAAATAATTATATATTTAAAAGAACAATATTTTTTGAATTTCTGTAAAGTTTTGACAATTTCTAAAGATTTTATTTTACAAGATTTTATTAATTTTATTATTTTAAATAAAATTTAAACTTTTATTTTAAACTAAATTCTATTCTTTCTCAAATATAAATTTTAAAGTTTTAAATTATGAAGTTTTTCATAATCTAATTAATTAAATAAAAATACATATTTTAATACAATAGCTCATTACTAAATTTCTTTTACTGCATTTTCACAAGAAACCCAAAAAATATTATTCTAATTAACTTTTCATAAAAATTTAGAAAATAATTTTATTTTCCAAAAAAAAAAAGCAAAAATACAAAACATTGTTATAAAATCTTAAGAATAATATTACAATTATTATTAAAAAAACAAACAATTTGTTAAAAGTACAAATAAAACATAAAATTCATTCCGCTTAAGACAAGCAAACGAAAAACGTTAAAAAACAAAAATGAATTCCAAATAAAATATAATTAATTCTCTTAGAATTTAAAATAAACACGAAAGATTTTCACCACTCCGTGATGTTTTACCACTCATCACAACAAAATTAATAGCGAAAAATGCAGGAAATACTACTATCATGTATTTCTAGAAGCTATCTGAAAAATTTCAATTGAAAAAATAAACACAGTTAGTGTAACAACAACAACAACAACAACACACAGAGAAAAAATACAAATTGTTTTTCTATATAACAGTCATTACTTGTTCATTTTTTTTTAACAAACTTTTTTTTTAGAATTGCAAATGAATACTTACAGGGTTGACATTAATGACAACAGATACTGAAATTAATTGTTTTTTAAACAATTGATGCAATTATTTAAAAAATGAAAAAAAAAAAATGCAACTCATTTGTTTTCGTTTTTAATTTCGTTAATTCAATTTTAAACTACAATTTTTAAAAATGATTAAGTGATAGAAAATCTATTCACCTGCAAAGGAGCAGGTGCTATTTTACAAAACTCTGAGCTGATTAGTAAAAGCTCCTCTGCGCTTTTACACCACACGACAAAAACCAGCAGCTCATCTACATTTCTGTTCCCTGTCCAATAAGAATAAATTGTAGCTGTAAGATTTAATTACCATCAACTGCTAATATATTTTTAAAATGCAAGCTTCAACAAAATATTAACAACGCAACGCTAGCTAAAAATTTTTGGAATATAAATATTAATATTATTAATATAATATTATTCCTTATTTTTTACAATAAAAGCCGCGCATTTTAGTCGGTGAGAGTCTAATTTGTTATATAAATAAACTCTAAATAATATTCTGTATTAAGAAAGCCGAATCTACTAAGTGTAGTTTCAACATAGCTGATAAGTTTTTTAAAATCATCTACAGAAACTTAAACCACAATCAGTTAGTTATTACTTACTGCATTTCGAATAATTTTCTAGATAAATTTTTATTTCAGTGAATAATTTTGATAACAAGATGTACACAAAAAAACCATAATCCAAAACTGATTTGAGCGTTATAAAACGCGCGAAATAACAAAAAAAAAAAACAGAGTTAAATGCAACATTAAATTCATTTATGTTCTGCATCATTCAATCTATTTTTGGTTTTTGTTTTGTTTCCTTTTTTTTTCTAAAGCTGTTATTTTCTCATTTGTAACGGTACATGTTTTCAAATAATATATACATAGTTATTTAGTTGTAGAGTTAATGATCCATCTGTCATTCATCATCATGATTATACTGGAAAAAAAACATTATTTTCTAAGATTTTCTATGAAATTGAATGCAGGATGCCGTTTATTTTATTTTTCTATACACATATATATTATATATCTACCTATACATATAATTTAGTTTTTAATATTTATTTTATATATAAGAAAGAGGTAGAAAATAAAAATCTTATTTACGTTTTCAATTTAATTAAAAGTTTTCCATCACGAAAAGGATGTGCTCAACACAAAAAAAAAAAAATTAAAAAACTAACAATTTTTTTTTGAATCTTGTATGTACAGATTTTCTGTTTTTTATTTTTGTGTGAAATTTTGTATTAAAAATTGCAATGATTGTAATAATGACATTCAAGGTTTACAGTTATTTAAAAATATCTGAAGGATTTGGAAATATTTTTAATATTATTATAAATTGATATTGAGTAAAATTTTAATGATATATAACGCTCTATGAAAGTGTGTAATTAAATTTATGAAGTCTGATTTTTTCACTTCAGTTAAAAAATTTATTGGAAAACATAAACTGATAAAGTCTGGATTGCTAGACGTCCTACTCCTGTTAGTAAAAATTCGAAATAAAAAACATAAATTTTAAAATCCTCAGTAAACTACAATAACCTTATAAAGTTTGACTTTCACCTAAGTTGTTATATTAGGATAGGATACATTTAATCTCTTAAACAGAATGTAAATACAATATACAATTTTTTAACACATTTGAGCTAAATAGAAAGTCTTTTGTGTTAAGAATTTATAAAAAAAAAACAAATAATGAAAACAAAAAAAGGTTTTTTAAAAAACACATTTTCAAAACTTCACAATATTTAATAATAAATTTTGGGTAAATTGAAATTTCAATTGTAAATAATTGATATACGTCATCAATTCATTATTAATTATGAATAATAATAAAATTCAAATTTAGAATATAAACCTAACACGTGTCAAAATATAACGTTCGAGCTTCAATGTTAACATTTAAAACGTGGAAATATTATTTGCATCGTCTAAGTTACTGATTTTGAAATTTTTTAATTTTTATCTCCTAATGGTGCTTGTATAGAGAAGGTTTTGAAGCACCTTAATAGGGGGCAGCACAAATAATTTTCTTAGTCTGTCGTTGAAGTTAGTATAGAATTTTAAATTCCTATTTGATTTTTTCTTTGAATTTAGCGAATGATTCTAAAATGTTTGGTTGTCCCGGTGTTTACAAAAATTTTAGCAGCATAAGACTATTTTTCAATTTAAAAGAATCCGTTTTGAAACTGTAGCTCTTTAAAAATTCTTGTAATCAATTATCGATAGATTTCCACTTTAAAATATTTAAAACTTGTACAAGTACTTTTAGTTTATATCTGTAACTCCTTAACGCTTCATCTAAAACTTAGGCTGAAACTTTAAATAATTTATATTGTCCTTTTGAAAAGTGCGTTTTTTAAACCTTTATGATTTAACATTCTTTATTGTTTTAATTTAACTCAAAATTTAAGAACTTTAAAATATTCGAAACTTTTATTTTTCATCCTCCAAACAGAGTAATGATAGAATTTGATTTAATTAATAACGAACATGTGATATAACAAAATTTAGTTATAAAATTAACGTCGTATAAAATAAATGTCGCAACAAGAATTAAATTCTAACATTAATAAATCATATTGTGTTGTTTTAACTAAACTGTCTTTACCTTAGCATGTGTACCTGTTAAATTTCACACATTATTATTTTCGATGTTTCTAATTTTAGACATTTTCAACTTAATTTTCAAAATTATTTTCTTTTTCTAGTGTTGTCTATGCAATGTTCGTTAAATAAAAAAAGTATTGTATTCGTAAAAAAAATCAGAATCGAAATTTTACTGAAATAGCAGCGATTCGTGATCGCCATTATAAATGATACAACAATTTTATTTCTAAATCGCCGTACTCACTGTACTTTATGGATGTCATTGATGTGTGCCAAATTTTTTTTTAATTTTGACATCCACTTTATGCATGTATGATATACATGATTTTGATTTGAGAATTAATACAAGATAGATCGGTAACCACGGTGCGTATGTTGAAAAATAAATACAGAATACATTGTAAAATAAATATAATAAAACAAAAAATATTCTATAAAAAAATCTAATTAAATAAATAAGGAAAAATCAAATTGAGTCAAATTGCATTTGCAATACTTATACTCAAAACCCGGAAGTGCATGCACCTAAAAACGCAGAATTTAAGCGTATTTACGTCCTTAAAAATATAAAATATGCAAACATATATATGCAAATACCTTATTCTTAAATTTCTTATATTATCCTGAAATATTAATTAAAAAAAATTAATTGAAAATGATGTTCCGTGTTTCTCCTTCAAAATTTACATCAAGAATGAAGAAAATATGACAGCAACATAATCCTCTGTTATTCATGTATGGCATTCCGCGTGTAATAGGAAAATCTCAAAATTGGAATCAGATTTAATTTTATTCTTACTATCATGTGTGACATACATTTATTCAATGTCGTCCATTGTGTTACATGGTATGTCTTTCATAAGTGGCAACAGCATAGTGGATAAAGCGCTTAACTAATAACGAATACTTTGACAGTACAATATTATTATATCCGATGTATAAAGTAAACCATATATACACAAATTAATATTGGATCATCTGAATATATTACGAGAAAGTTCAGGGGAAAACAGTTTTAATATTTTTTTATTTTACAGTCTGCTATCGTGATTTAAAATCAATGATTACAACGAATGACATGTCATTTATCTTTTCATCGCAACAATTTTTAGTTTTTTATTTTGTTATAAACTGATGTCGCGTGTCATCAGCTATGTTGCTATCGATATTTTTCATATAATATGTATGTAGATAAATACATATGTTTTTACTCTTTATACCGTTAAAAATTAATGGAATTCAATGAGACATGTATTTGTCAATTTTTAATTTTTTTTTTTGTCTTTTTGTTTTCTATTTCACGATAATAACGGTACTAATATGGCATTGAAATTTTCAAAATAAAAAAAAATGTCAGAAATTTGAAAAAAAAAAATATCGCCTTGCTTGATTTTTACACCTTGAATACGCGCTTCTATATTTTAAGTTTGTTATTATATTTATAATGATGGTATATCGGTATTCAACATCAATAATGTCAATGACATAGCATGCTATCAAGCGGTTCTTTTTATTTTTAATTTAATAAAAAGATAAATTATATATAGCAGAAGTACCAATAATGACTGCACGTTAGAAAGAGAAAACTATATATTAGATATATAGAAGAAAAAAAATTGAAATATGTTAAAGGGTTAGAGCCTGAAATATTTGTAGACGTTTCAGTATAATAAATTTATGTATCTATCTATGAGATTTTTAAATGGGGATAATAACTGTAATGAGAATAAAATATGAAATGATAAAAAGTTGTTATCACACCGGTAATGATGCAAAAATAACAGCTTTTCTTTTCTTTTTTCTACAAAAAAAAATTAAATGAAAAAATAAGATTTAAAATAATGTGACAGGAAAGAAAACGACCGATTTTAGATTCATCACCTGCAACAAAAAGAACAAAAAACAGTTATTAGTTTTCTTTTCCCGTGTAACACATCCTTTGTGAACTGAAAAATATATAAAAAATATTTTTAACAAAAGAATTAGGGTAGAACATCCGATTGTGGAAATTTTTTTTTTTTAATAATCACCTTAAACTAAGGAAATTGAACATTGTATTTCTAAGAAGCTGCAAGGATGACATTATATCCAACTAGCTTGATTAATGGGCTTACTCATGCATGCAAAATATAGTATTGAATAATTTGCTCAATTTCAAAATTTTTCATGTATCCACTTTTTGGAATTTCAAATGTATTTTTAGCAAAGTGTCATTTGTTCAATTGTCTTAGTTTTCAAGCGCTAAAATTATGTTTTAATGATTAAGTCCCCCTACCACATACAATGTGATAAATGAATAAATCTGCTTTTGCTTTTGAGATGTGGCAGTAAAATTACCTGATAAATTATCTAAATTATTTTGGGTTATGGCCATTTTATTTTATAACAATTAACATGGACTTTGGATCATTAGAATAGATGGCTAAAGTTTAAGTACTGTTATAGTCTGCTCATTAAAAATTCTCGCAAGTTCTTCTCAACTGAGAGTATATATATGTACTTGGAAGTTCTTCAAGTTATAAGAATATATTTAAAACAAAAATTTTTTATGGAGATAGAAATTTCCTGAACATTTATAATACCCCATCCAATTTATAACAACATCGAATTTTATAATGTATTTTTCAAATAAAGTACTCATTATTACAATAATTTTATAAAAGACAATTCTAGGCAAAATTAACATTCATCAAAAATATGTATATATTGTAAAATAGATCTACTAATGTACCGTTATAATATCTTTAGTTATATAAAATATTGGAAGTGGAATGAAAATTGAAAAAGATGTATTTGAATAAAATATTACGTTATTATATTACGTTAGAACATGTATAATTATTTTTAGAAAAAAAAAGAGTACACAAAAAATACTGCATGCTGTAACAACGTTAATGACATTATAATTTTAGTTTTTTTTTCTTTCTGTTATTTTCCGACTTTCAAAGAATTTTCCTTTAAATTAAATATGTTTCAAATAATTATATTCTATAAAGGTTTCTTCTTCTTGGTATTCCTCAAAACAAAAAAGGAACAGTAATTAAAGGATTAAAAAAGTGTAAAAACATAACGGTAGTAAATACAAGCAAATTTTATTTTCGAATTTAAATTTTATGAAAGTCTAAAAGTTTCAAGAATTATTTTCAAAATAATATCTATTCCTATTTAGGAGCCTCGGAGGTGTAGTGGGTAAGCGGTTTATTAAACGGGCTCGAATCCCGGTAAAATTTCTCGAATATTTTAATTGAATAAAAAAAATATTGAAAAATAACTTTGGTTTCTTTCCAAATACAATTTAATTAAACATACTGGCAAAAACATAGTGCGCGTTGCTGCACGTCTCAATGTACACATGATGTAAATGTTATTCTTAAAATGTATTAAAGCAATTTTTAAAAAACCATTTTTCTAGGATTATTCAATTTTTCAACATATTCATCAAATTTCACTTTTCATAATTAATAATAATGTGCAGGAATGTTATTTCAAACTAATTGGATTTAGAGCATATTCTTTGCACATTAGATAAAATATTTCGTTTACTTCGTCAATTTGCCTGCATGTCAAATATTTTAATAAAAAATGACTCAGAAATCACAAATCTTTTGACTTACAAAAATACTTTCATTTGGAAAGATCAGAAAATTAAAATTAATTACCTTTTGCTGGAATTTAAGTCCGTACTCTCTCAGTAATTATGTGTTGAACTACTAAACCATGGCTTGTGTTTTTAACATACCTTCAATCTTTTTTAATTTACATATGAATTTTTTTGTTCTATAAAAGAACAATTTCTTGAATAAAATTTATAGAATTTTATTATTTTTGATTAATTTGTGTTTTATTTTGCCACATTATTTTACTGGAGCAGCTTTGAAAACACCTGAGATATATCATCAATACAAATTTGAAAACAAAATAAAATATTAGCTTTTAAGTACATTACTTAACTACAATTTAATTTTATTAAGCTGTAGGCGACAATTACAAAAAATAAAAGCCTTCAAAAACATAAACAATAACCAAAATCTCGTTAGTTTAATATAAGATACTATATAATTTCGTTAAAATATTAATATTTTATAGATTCAAAAAAAGCTTTCTAAGATTTTGACATTCAATTGAAAGAAGGACTGAAATTATATTTTGAACTTTATCATATTTAATTTAAATATTTTGTACAATTGTACAATTTTTACCAAAAGTTCTGTTTACCAACAATATATATACTTAAACCCAATAGACATTAATATAAAAAACAAATACAAAAGCCTATTCTTCACAAAGGACTAATAAAACTTTTATGTTACATAATATTTAAATGTACATTTAATATCCACATTAAAGTATTTCACTAACATTATCATAAAAATTGATGACATTTGAGTATTTTTAGTTTTAATTTATCAAGTATTACTTTCTAATTTTTCAAAATTTTAAATTACAAAAAAAAATTTCATTCAATCCCTGAAATCCTTTTTTAAGGACCTAAACTGATTATAATGTTTCCTGTAAATTATAAAAGTTACTTTTTTTCTTTTTCACCTTCCAAAATTTTCTCATTGATGCCATACAAAAAGGAGCACAAAATGCACATACATGTATTGATACATTCTTTATTATAAACAGGATATTCAGCCCATTTGAAAGTGTAAAAGAAAACTAAGAAGAAATTTTGGATCAACTTGGGGGTTTTAAAAATATTAAAATCTTTGTTCAGTTCTTAGTTAGTTACAAAATAACTTCCTACAGAAAATTTTTTTAACTTTTCATTATAAAAATCGGAAGGGATTTTTATGTAGGGTACTCTATACAGTTTCAAATATCCTTGAGATATATTAAAAGGATATTAAATCGAATTTAATCACACTAATATTCATTAAAATTTAAAAATTTTTATCATTGCCTTATCCTGAAAAAAACCTGGTGAATTTCTTGTCCCAAAAAGACCTAAATCTTTATCCGATTCATTTTTTGCTTCTTGAAATATTAATATTTCATAACACAGCACACATCAAGAAGTAAAATGGCATAGATCTCTTCTACTTTACCCGCAACAGTATTATGTATAGAACAGTTTCTTATTGTTAAATGGATAAAAATCACGTATAAAAAAACAAAAGGAAATTTCAAGAAGGATAAAGTCATATTCACATTCGTTACAATAATCAATGTTCAACTTACATACATATATTCTATCTATAAAACAAAGAAAAAAAAAAAGTGTTTTTTGATATGTTGAAGGCATATTTCCAATGAATTTTATGTAAACGTATTACTAACATATTATAAAAATAC
Organism: Dolichopus griseipennis; assembly: GCA_963082915.1. Taxonomy (NCBI): domain Eukaryota; kingdom Metazoa; phylum Arthropoda; class Insecta; order Diptera; family Dolichopodidae; genus Dolichopus; species Dolichopus griseipennis. Next base: position 35,128,352 of record OY720444.1, on the reverse strand, counting down.
AAAAAAAAAAAATGGATAAATTGCTTTGCCTTAACTGCTTGAATTAAAAATTGAGAAAATAAAGTAATAATAACGAAAATTGAAATCACAAGTAACTGTAAAGTATCCTAATATAAGATTTATCTGATGCTCTAATGAAATACGATTTTCTGGACACTGGATATTTTTAGGTACCTTACTTATGAATGTAAAAATATTGAAAAGAAATTTCGTGTCCTGAATTTATAAATAAAATAGGGTTTCTTACGTGTATCCTGAATATCCCAGGATTAAAAAATATATAAAGCAAAATAAAAAAAAAAAAATAAAAATAACGTCTCCTTCGATTTTATATTTTGGCAATGCGTAATAAAATATTTATTTATATAATAAAAAAAAAAGAAACGGTTTTTTGTTACATGGGTTTAATTTTTTATTTATTAATCCAATCGTTATAATTGGATTAATAAATGAAAATTGAACCTGCAAATCGCGATACTTAAAAATAATTAAAAACATTCTAAACATTCATGTACTGTTTTACTTAATTTAAAACTTAGCAAAAAAATAAATCGAACTTAATCTAACGAACCTTATAATGGGCAGAAATTAAAACCATTCCCAAAACTTTATTTATTTCTTGTTAATTACAATTTGAAAATTATTAATGTTTTGCACCTTTCTACTATTACACTTATGCAATTATAAACTAATGTACGAATACAATTTTATTCTCTATGTATTATATTACATATATAGCATATTGTATACAGCTTATACTATTCTGTACAGGGTATCTTGTACTCAAAGGCCAAGAAATCGTACGTGATCGAGAAGTTCATTACTGTCAAAAAATTTTTCTAGAAGAGAGGAATACTAACGGTTTCCAATAACGGCCTTCAAAGTAATTTCCCTAACCTCTTAAAGAAGTAACAAAATTTTCTCGTTGCATTCTATACAAGTTACATTTTAGTGTCTGTAGCTAGCTGTAGTTATGAACTTGTATACTAATGAATTAAAAACATAACCAATGGCGTAATGACATATTTTGACCAAAGGCGTAATGGTAAAGAAGTCGTGTTTCATGTGGAAAGCTTCGGGTTTACCCGGTCAGATCATTTCTAATAAAAATTAATCGTAAAATTGTTTAGTTATATCGTAATATAAAATAAGATTTAATAAAAATATATAAATATCTCTTGTGTGAGATAATAAATTGCGCACACAACTAACTTTTTGATTTCATAATCTTATACAATAGATACAGCAGAATACTCAACGGTTCATTGAATATTACAATCAAAGAAGTCCAGTCTAAATAGACTTAATGAATGCCCTATACTTCTTAAAAAAGTGGAAAAGAAATAAAAAAAAAACTCTAAGACATGAAAAGCTAAAAGGTTTCAAGTACAAAAAACTATTAATATTTTTAACATCATCTATTTCACGGTTTAACATATTTATTATTTCCTATTTCAATCAAAGTTGGTATCACCTCCATTCTTCGTCAACTTTGTGTATCAAACACCCTGTATATACTAAAGCATCCATATAAAAAAATTAACATTGAGCTACATCCCTAATATCTGCAACCCTTTTAATATAATCAGATTTACATTTAAACAAAAAAAAAAATTCAAAATATAATTATAAGAACTTTTATTATACTTGGTGTAAAATGTAATTTTATTACATTTTTTTTATTCATATATTATCTACACTCTATTCAAACGCCATTTTTTTAACCAAATGAGAAATGAAAAATATAATTATAAAAAAAACCAAAATATAATCATTCACATATAATTAAAACCGTTAATTATTGTGCAAAAACTTAACGGACCCTAGAATAAATTTTTACTTATATTAAAAGGAAAGCGGTGAAGGATTTCTGAAAATAAAAAAAAATATTACCATATAAAATGTCCTTATAAATTTACATAAAAGATTCGTTCTGTTTTATGTGTCCTTTACTACCGTTTTTTTACCTTTATTTTCCATTAAAGGACCAAGAGAAAAGAAAATAAGAAAATTTGAGCCAAAAATTCTTGTATGTGTTTATTAAAATCTAAATTTTGTAATAATTATGTTATAATGCATATGTATATACAGGGTGTTCCCGACTCGATGGTCTTCCTTCAAATGGGTGATCGGGCATATCGAGCAGAACAAAAAATTGTATGGGAGCGGGGGGTCTATTTTCATTAGTTTAGAAGTTATGGGGCCTTAACTGTTTTTCGACCATAATTTAGTTTTATTTCGATAAAATTGGAACCAAATAAGATAAAACAAAAATAAGTATAGCATTTAAATGCTTATTAATGCAGATTTCTCAGTCTGAGGTTATAAGGGCTTAAAGTCCAATATTTTTAACAAAATATCAATTAAATCCCTTTTATCAAGAAAATAACGGTATTAACATAACAGTTTTTTTACTTCAAAATATTACCCTTTTGAAAAAAATTTTTGAAAAAAATTCAAATTTAGTTAAATTTCAGGTATCACAAAAAAGTTTTTACTTTATAACTTTCAAAGTTTTTGAGCTATAAAAGTGCTAGTATACTCAAAATGCAGGGAAAGAAAAGGGTATTCATCTGCAATTATAAGCATTTAAATGCTATACTTATTTTTGTTTTATCTTATTTAGTTCCAATTTTATCGAAATAAAACTAAATTATGGTCGAAAAACAGTTAAGGCCCCATAACTTCTAAACTAATGAAAATAGACCCCCCTCCCATATAATTTTTTGTTCTGCTCGATATGCCCGATCACCCATTTGAAGAAAGACCATCGAGTCGGAAACACCCTGTATATTATATAGCAATGGTTTATTTATGACACCAATGATAAAAAATAAAAGTATAACTGTAAAAGATTAAAAAAACAGTAATTTTAATTTTAATTCATTTATAAAAATATATCTTTATAGGTATATGAAAGGACAATGACATTGAATAATTTTTGAATTTCAGCTAGAACTGGATAAACCATTTTCTTTTTTTAAATAATATAGATTCATTTTTATTAATTCACATATATTTATATATTGTAATATGAGCAGTTTTAATCCAGAATGGTACTATATGTTGAAAGAACTGAATAAAAAGTGATAAATATTGAATAATAAAATATAATATAAATTACAGAGCAACGGTATCTTCTTTCATAAATTATATTAATTTATTGATATTGTAATTTTAAATACAGTTAATTTAAAGTAAAATTAATATTAGAATGTATGTAAGAAGTGTTTCGTCTCTAAAACACTACTAGACCAATATGTAGGCACTGTAGTGTTGGAATATCTTAGAAAACTCCGGTTAAAAAAAAAAAAATTAAATTTTCAGAATTTTATCTGTGAGTTATTAGAACAAATCAAAAATGTAAAAAGATAATTTGTGAAGTAATTATGAAGTAAAAAAATACTATTTTTGAACATAATTCTACGCTGATTTTAAAAAAGAGAAATAATATATAATCATAGGGTTTATGACTCTTTATGAATAAAAAAATCCGGAACGAAAAAATCGCGAAAAAAAATCCCGAATGATTTGAAATATTGAAAAAAAAATCCCGAATTATGAAACCTTATTCAGTTGGGTTTTCAGTTTCTAAAAAAAACTTTCACTTAAAATACTCGTATACATACATATTTAGTAAAAGGCAAATATAAATACTCTGGAAAAAGCAGCATTCCTGATATTGCATCCAACTCTGAAATCTTTCCTAACTTTTCTTTATAAATAATTAGTTAACAATAAAGCATTTAAAATAATAGGGGCTACCACACCCAAACTCCCACTTAACTAAGCACTAATTATTGGAACCCTGATTTTGTATCCCCCTCTGAAATCCTTCCCAATTTTGTAATAACAAGTTAACAAAAAAAAATTTAATTTAATGTGGGCTGATTTTTGGTTATGAGTATTTTGTTTTCGGGCTTTTGGAACATTCGAAATTTTTTTTACAGAATTAAAATTCGGGATTTTCCTTTTCGGGATTTTTTCATTTGGAATTTTGTTTCACCCAACATGCACCCATCATAATCATATATTCTCATAATTGATCTGTTTTACCAATTTTTTTTATTGAAAATAGTAGTCTTCTTTACACGTGTGTTAAGCAATTATTTAAAATTAATTTTAAAATAAATTATTTTGAATATTTACTGGCTGAATTATACGGTCATTTTAGAAAAGGACTTAAAATAATTTTAATGGTAATGAATAACTTTAGCTTTCAATACAGAAAATATAAAAGGATCGAAGGTACGTTTTATAATGAGAGATACCTGTTATTTAGATAAAAATATTATTTAATAATATTATATTGAAAATATTTACGAAATTTGATTTTATTATTTGTTGAAAGTATTCTTAAATGAGTTACTGATTAATCCTGACCTCCTCTTTCTCTTGTTTCAATTTTGCATATTCGTTTATTGAATAAATGATGAAATGATTTCCAAATCCAATTTATAGGTTCAATAAATTATCATAAATGTATTAGATTTTTCTTGGCCGTAATTGATAAAAAACTTCTTGAAATTATTACATTCATTTTCGTTTTGTTTTCTGAATCAGGAGGTTTGAGGAATAAATATTCTATTAATTTTCTTTATTCTTTCAGAATTTTACTATTTTACAAAAGACATTCCCTACAAAAAACGGAAAAGATAAACCTCTTATAATTGCAGCTATCATTGAAGAATTTCAAAATATTCGTTTATATATGAATAGTTTAAGATATATTTTATGAAATGTATGATACAAAATTATTAGCTTTGAACAAGTCTGGAAAAATCAAGAATGTTTAAAAAAGCACATTTCCAAAACTACACAGTGTTTCATAATATGTTAAGTGTATGCATGGTAAAAAATAGGGTGAGTCGCAAGTAAGTGCCTTGGCATATAATACCCTGTAGAAAACACCGTGAGGACAAAATGTTTGTATGGGGGTTAACTTCTTTTCGAACAAGATTTGGATAAAAGATTTTTGCATTGGTTTTAAATTTCTATCTTTTTTAGATTTTGCAATAAAACTGTTCAAAGTTAAAAATTAAATTCTTTAATGTTCTGTCTAAAACTATTGAACCTGTTAACATGTGCCGAAATATAAAGTTTTTATTTAAATTTAAGAATGAATACACACTCAGTTAGTTTCATGTCCTAATAGCTCTTGAATAAGTTCCGAAATTTTTATGAAATTTTGATTCTCAAAGATTTAACTCCTTACAGCTCATAAACAATGACAGTCACATAAAAAAGTTTTTAATTGACTCTAGTTAATACTAATTTCTAAGGACGAAACTTCCCTCAAAATTTCAAGTTTCTAACTTAAGCCGGCAGTAAATGGAGTAAAATTATATAAGAGGTCAAATATATTGCAAAAATTAAAGTACTATATGACAACCCTACATATTTTCTTTATCTATATTTATAAAAACCAGCCGTCTTTTATCTTGTCAAATTATAAATATACCTCACAGATGTCTGGTTTTAAAATGTAAATATCAGGCTTTTCTGAACTTTGTAGAGATTTAGGTCCGTAGCGGGTGGGAGTACATATTAAAATATTTTTTTCATTAAATTATTAGTTTTGGCATATCTATTCGTAGTTAATATTTCATTTAATTATTTCAAACGGTGTAGAAGTTTTGTAAACATACTGACAGACGAACAGATTGAAACTATAGTCATATTTTTTTCAAATTCGCTAAATGTGCTAAAGAGATTTTAAATATATTAACATTCTTCCTACTTTTTATTTTTTTAGTTTTTTCTTAATTAATTTAATGCTTGATAAGTAGCTAACTATAGGGTCTTAATTTTGCAATTTTAGTTTCAAGATATAAATTGATTTTTTTATCACGAATGAAATAACTTGTAGATTTTATTTTTTTCTTACCAATAAAAAACTAAAATCAATTTTTATTTTACCTTATAGTTAAAATTACTCTAAGATCCTATTTTTGTTTTGCTGAACAGTAAAAAATAAAATATTGAAGTAAGATAGTAACTGATCTTCTGTAATTTTCAATAATAATCACTATTTAGGAGTACAACCGATAATATGATGATGATTATATCCTTATCCAATCTCTTAAACAATTATCCTTTAGAAAACCATATAAACATTTTATTTTTGTAATCTTCAAGAATATCAAGGATTCTTCTTATATTTTATTTTTATTTTTATTTTTTATTCCTGCATTTGAACCTAAAATATAATGAAAAATAATAACGGTACATGAAAAAATTTAGAAAATTGAATATTGAAAGATATGTGAGAGGTAAAAAACGGAAATAAAATGAGATCCTATAAATTGTCTAATGATGCGTAAAAATTGCTGAAGTGAAGAAGGATAATAAGTAAAAAGTCATGAAAATGACCATCATTTACCTTTTTTTGCGTGTGTTTAATGAAAAAAGGATAACAGGATAACGCAACAATATACTTAAATATAACGTTTTTTTTTTTATCAATAAGTACTGCATGATATTTTTATGTACTACTTTTCTTTATAGATTTATATACTACACATACTTATATATCTTTTTATTTAAGGATATCGATAATATATATATATATGTTATATTTTCGCTTTATTTTTTTTAATATTCAATACATAACAAAAAACGTATTGTATTAATAAGGACTCAAATATCAGTAAATACGTAATATTGTTAAAATGCCAGTTATTTTTATATGTAACTTTGTTCTTATGAGAGTAATCCATGTATGATTGTCCGTTATTTTAAGGATAATAAGTTTCCGGACCGATTCAAAGACAAAATAAAAGTAATCAGAAAAAAGGATATATGTTATGTAACTGGCATCTATTAAAAAAAATAGTTTAAAGATGAAACACGCTTCAAAATAATATGCTGACAGAGACATTTTTCATTAACTTTTTTTTTGAATTTGAAAGAAATACATAATTAGTTGCATATTTTGCTTATTTCTGCTTTAAGTATTGAAGACATAAAATCAGGGCCGGCGCTTTCATATGCACAGTATGCACAGTAAAACAGGGCGCCAGAATTTAAGGGCGGCAAATTTTCAATTGAAATTAAAAAAAAAAAATTTTTTATCTAACAAAAAATTATATAATAATAAAATAAGTATTGAAAAAATGTATTCGAAATTTGTTTTTTCAATATCATATAAAATAAAGCATGTTTTATTTTTTACCTATCTACATTTTATAATTTAAGGAACAGCGATTTTTTGGTGTTCATTTGTATTTATTGTGGTTATCAAATTTTTTCCATAGATTAGAGAATAAGAAAATAAAATAATATAAGTTCTCTTTCACAGCAGCTATCATAAAAATATTGAAAGAGTAATTTATTTTTCTCTTTTCTAAATTCTTCTAATAAGTAATAACATTCCTCCTAACATTCATATTAACAAGCTATTGAACAAAATTATCAATTTAAAAAAAGTGCACCTTATACAACAACAAAATCTTATAAGACCAAAAAATAACATTTTTATTTTTGTACTATATTTTCTAATTTAAGGAACAGTGATTTTTTGGTGTTCATATGGCTTATTGTGGTTATCAAACTCTTTCCATAGAATAAGAAAATAATATAAGTTTTCTTTCAACAGCAGCTATCATAAAAATATTGAAAGAGTAATTTATTTTTCTCCTTTCTAAATTCTTCTAATAAGTAATAACATTCCTCCTAACATTCATATCAACAAGCTATTGAACAAAATTATCAATTTAAAAAAAGTGCACCTTATACAACAACAAAATCTATAAGACCAAAAAATAACATTTTTATTTTTGTACTACATTTTCTAATTTAAGGAACAGTGATTTTTTGATGTTCATATGGCTTATTTTATTACAGAATCAGAAATGAGAAAATAAAATATGTAAATAACATACTACTCTTTCAAATTTCAATATAAATTATTGAAATAAGAGCAATTCATTTTTATTCTTTATCTTTTATTCTTTTCTTTCTTATTCATTATTCTCTTAAATTTTTCTTTGATTATGTTGTATTCTTATTCTTTTGATTCTTACTTTATTAATTGAGATTTGAGAACATTATAATAATAGCTGTGTGTAATGTGTATATATAATACATATAAATATAATACTATACTAATACTACATATATTTGTATAAATATACAAATACCATGGTCCATGATTAGAGAATTAGAACAAAAAACATTATTAATTCTTAAAAAATGTTAAATGTTATTATTTTTAGTAGGTACATGAAATATTTTTATATGGTGGAACAAAAAAAAAACACTGTTCTGTGTGTTATTTCTTAAAAAATGTTATTATTTTTAGTAGGTACGTACATGAAATATTTTTATATGGAGGAACAAAAAAAAATACTGTTCTGTCATCTGTGTGTTATTTTCTTAAAAAATGTTAAATGTTATTATTTTTAGTAGGTACATGAAATATTTTTATATGGTGGAACAAAAAAAAAACACTGTTCTGTGTGTTATTTTCTTAAAAAATGTTATTATTTTTAGTAGGTACGTACATGAAATATTTTTATATGGAAGAACAAAAAAAAAACACTGAATTACCTATAAATAATTATATTTATAATCTATAGAGTATAGAAATAATAAAAAAAAAAGTTTTATAGTACCTACCTACTAGATTAGCATGTTAATTTTTTTTAATGCATTTTTTATTTAAACTGCCTTTTTAATGTCAAATCAAATTATTTTTCAAATACCTATTATTAATTAAATACATATAATACATATTAATTAAAACATTTGAAAAATTTAAATATCTAAATTCTCATTTTTTAAAAGTTATAAAAATTTTATTGTTTGATTGTTTTTTTTTTTAAATTTAGTGCAGTAAAGCTTAAAGATATTGTAATTTGTAAGAAAAACCTACTTTCTCCACTATTGAAACATTAGAATTTATATTTGAAAAAAAATTAGAAATATTATTTCCCAATTTAGTTATAGCTTTAAAAATTCAACAATACCTATTACAGTAGTTTCAGCAGAACGTAGTTTTTCAAAATTAAAAATTATAAAAAATTATTTGAGAACAACAATGACTCAAGATAGATTAGTAGGATTAGCAACTATATCAATTGAAAGCGAACTTCTTGAAAATTTGGACTACGAAGAATTAGTTAACGACTTTGCAAAAATAAAAGCGCGTAGAATTAAATTTTAGTATTTTAAATTTTTTCATAATGTTTTAATTAATTTTAACTTTTTTAATAATTTGTTATCGGTTAAAATTTTTGTTATTGAGGATTATACCTCCGTGGGACACCTCTTTAAAAAAAATGCATTGAAAGTTCTACCTCAAGGATGATGTGGAAACGAACTTTTCCAGGGCGGCGTTTTCAAAAAGTGCACAGGGCGCCAAAAAGCGTAGCGCCGGCACTGCATAAAATCTTCCATTATTTAGTTATTAACTAGTTGGATTGGCTAAATTTGAATTCATCCTTAAGCTTAAATCTGAATATGTAGCAATTGTTATTTTTCCCCATACAACATAATATCTATACACATTGACCTGAGGACTGTCTGTTTAATTTAAATAAAAAAGAATAATTAACAAAGCAAAATATTAGTTTTAAGTTCTTACAGACGGATAAAAATTTATCTCCAAAGAATTGATTCAGGTGTTCTAGATTAATATATAGCTGACAAAATGATGCCATATAGAAGTCTCTTCATATAGTGAAATATATATACAATACTGTTATTTTGTGGACTGCCATTCCAAAAGAGGTTTAATCCTAATGTATATACAAGAGACTCAATAATCAATAACTTTAAAATGTTTTGAGTTAATTTGAAATTTTATTATTTTTGTGCTTTCTGAAAACAGGTTCAACTCATACAATTAATTGGCCAAACCATTTATCTTGATTACTTTTTTGCATTACAAATGGCGAATACATACTCGTGTTTATCGTTTTTGAAGGCGTTAAAAGTTTTGTTCAAGTCAACTGTTCATGGTTTACAAACTTTTAATTTACATACCCGACTATATGTAAATTTGCATTACGTTTCTGACACACAGCCAGGGTAGATATAAACTCAAAGGTATCGATCGGATCAGATAGGATCGAAAAGTAAATCAATTTAGTTATTTATGACCTTACGTCTTTATATCGTCCGCACGATAACTCAAAAAGTAAAGGTGCTACGATTCTGAAATTTTCACAAATTCGCCTTGATGCAATAGCCGTCATTGCTATTGAAATGCAGCCAGTTTGCTGCCTAAGTAACTGCTATACATTTTTTTTTTTATATGAAAATAGCTCAATACTTGGTTAGGCTGGATATTTGAAATTATGTCTAAAGTAGTTTAGTTTATGGCCTGAGTTTCTGCAAAATTTATTTGGGGTAGTGCAGTGGGTTCGAGCAGCTGTCATACAACTTCTTTTATATTAGCACTTCTCTATACCTATTAAAGCTAGGTGCCTGAAATTTTGCCAAAAATAGTTTAGTTTTATGGCCAAAGTTTCTGCAAAATGACATAATTAAGTTACGAAGACTTACTATTGACATTTTTTTGGCATTGGTAGGTGTTAAAATGCAAACATGTACAATTATATCTATTTTATTTTTTTATTACAATATTTACAACATTATTTGGCATTATTTTACTGCATAAAACATGTATTAATACAATATTAACCTAAAACTTAACCTAACCTCTAATAATTAACTAAAAATTTTCTAACTTTACAAATTTTTTTATTTTCAGCTCATATTACTGTTCATGTTTTAAAGGATTTAAAGGAAGTGATTGTAGTCGAGGACCACTTTGTGAAAAAAATTATTGTGAAAATGGTGGAACATGCAAGTTAGTATAAATGATTTTTGTTTATATTCTATATTTTTTTTAGTAAAACTTTTAATTTAACATTTGGTTGCAACATAGAAACAATTTGAACATTTTTGAAAAATCAACCATTAAAATCTTGTAGTAATTGTACGTATTTTCTTAAAATTAATATGCGTACATGTATATTAAAATTTCCTGAAATGAATGTTATGCATAGTTATAATGAAAAAATGTTTTCAGAACTTTTGTTAGAAATTTATTGAAAAGGGCAAATTGTAAAAAACTAACAGAAACTCTCATCAATTTTAAGAAAACTCTTTAGAATTGAGAAAGAATATTAGCACTGGTAAAAATATAATATTGGAACTTATTACTTCAAAAAAGATTTGACAGATTTTTAAGCTACACGTGGTTAACATTTTAAAATTATCAGTTTTTGACTCCTTACTGCTCCTAAACGAAGATAAAAGAGGCTCCTATACGAAGGTATTTTTTAACTCCTCTTCAATTTCAACTTCCTAACTGTAATCGTTTGTTAGAAAGAAGGTAATATATAAGAGGTCAGGAATTTACAAACATTAGGTTTCGGACAACAGTAAATTTTAGTATGCTATGGCAACCCTATACATTTGTGTTACATTTTATTATAAAACAAATATAAAATATTTTATTATCTGGCTCGTATCCATAATGAAAATATTCCTTATAGAACTTTTATTATAATAATTTAAATATAGGGTTTTACCGAACTTTTTGGGCTGTAAGTCTGTCGCCGATGAAGCTATAGATAAAAGTTGCAATTTAGCTGTGGTTTAAAATGGTAGAAGTTTGTAAACGCAAGTACGGAATGAAGAACAAAATGAAATTATTGAAGCACAGTTTTTCAAAATATTTTGAAAATGTTCTAATAGATAGTTTATAGGTAATACAGGTACGAGTATATGTTAGAAAAATAATTTAATTTTAAAATCTTTAATTCTCTTAGAAATTTTTCATTTAACTCTAAGGATTTCAAAATTTCTAGGAAAGATTAAATTTAATTGAAATGATAAAATCTAAGATTTTCTTAAACAAAAATGAATTAACATATATCTATATATCTTTAAAAATTATATATATTATGTACATCTTTTTTTTTATAACAAATTTATAACTCTTACAGTCTATGTATAATATACATGCATAATATATATTTTATGTTATGAATTTTACTTTAAACTAAATCTTCTTCCAATCATTCTAAAATGTAATCAAATTTAGTACACATAATTGTATTTTTTATGATTATAATTTAATTTATAAGATGACGTATGCAATGTATAATAAAAAGTATACAATATGTACTAAATATATATATATAGTATACATAAATAAATTTATATCCTTATATAAATTTATATATCTACAATTGAAAAAAGAAGATAAATATCCTGAAAGTAATCCTTAAAATCAGAAACAAATACGAATAGCTTAAGCAGCAATTTCCAAGCATTTCAATTTCCAAGTATATTTTTAGGTCAAGTATTAATCCTTTACTATTTTCGAGGACGTAGGTAGGTGGATTTAATAATTTTTTTTTTACTCTAATCTAAAAATAAATTCACAGGATGAAAATGAAAAATATCTTAAACTCAATCACCTTGAATATACATTTTTTTTTCGTTTTAGTGGAATTTTAGTGAAAGGAAACGGATAATTTTTTTTTTACTCAAATCATACTTGCACTTAGCTAAAAAAAATGCGTCGCCGCATATTAAATTCCATTCAACAAAATTTTCTAGATTTTTTATTTAAATAATACTATTAAATTAATAAAAGCGTGTTGTAAGTTACAAAACTTTAGAAGATTTTAAAAACTTTAAAAGCGATTACGCAAATAAAAATTATGAGAGAATTATTATGTTGTTTCGCTTTGCGTAAGATCAAACAAAATTAATTTATCACAGCTTTACTTTAAAGTTGAATTGTTGGAATGCCTTTCGTATCGAAAAATTCAAGCGTTTAATTTATCTTCGCGTTTCAAATGCTTGCGTTGCTTTGAGATTAAATTAGAATATTTTTGTTCAAATAGGACTTCTTCCACTAATTAATGTTATTTTTTATAAACGTGCATACAAATAAGGCCACGGGTATATTAAAATTACTACTCTGTTTGAAACGCATAGATTTAGTTGAGCTAGATATAGGGTAAAATGTACGTATCGCATCAGAATTGGAAAGTAAAGCGATATAGGTAGCTGTATCTGTTCTTCCGTACGTGAGTCAGCAGTATAACCCAAAAACTAGAGCTTGGGTTTTGATATTCGCACAAAACATATTTTAGACAATTTCCTTATTATTTTAGTTAAAATCAGAGCAAGGTATGAATTTTTCAAAACAAATTATAGGTGGATAAATTTACATACGGTTGCTTATACAATAGGACAAGCATCTATAAATTTTCAAAATGTTACGGGGTCATTTTCGGAGAGCTATCATACAATTTTTTTGAATCAAAATTAATTCCTTCAAAACTAATAACATTGAGAGGATCAAAATTGCACACTGAAAGTAATATAATAGTGTAAGTCATTTTATAAAGTTTCAAAATGTTAAGGCTTTTGAGGAATTGCCATACAAGTTTCAGAATCCTGCTAACATATCTTCAGAACTATTTTAACAACAAAATTGAAATTAAAAGTAGGCAAGTAAATTAATATGGTAAGCTCATTTGCTAATTTCGAAATTTTTCGGAGCAAATTTTAGTGTAGCTACGAGTTGTTAAAGTTGGTCAGTAAAGTTGGGTTATTAAATTAAAGTTGGGTCAGTAAAGTAATAGAGCAAGTAACATGGCAAAGTTGGACATTATTCGGACCAACTTTAAGGGTGAGCCAAATTATTTTTTTTTCTTTACGATTTGAGAATTGGCGTTAAGCTTAACGCTACCATTTAAATGATGCAAGCATTGGAACAGCACCTTTATATTTAAGAAAAGCGGATATAAAAATTTCAAGTTTTCTTCTTTATACCTAATAAAAATATTTTTCATTCAATATTTACTTATATCAGAATAGTAAACAATACTGTTAATAGTCTTTTCATTAAATCTTTACTGATTTATTGTTTAATACAATTGAACTCAATTTTTCAATTTGTTTTTCTTTCACTTGTTGTCTCATATTTTCATTTTCATTTTTTTAATACAAACAAAAGAAAAATCCCAATTTTCTTTACGCAATATTTCCAACTACATACATGACCAACGTAATGTAATCTAAAAAAGTAGGTTTTTAAAAACAAGAAGCAAAAATTATAAAAACTGAATCTGTGTATCTTATTTCATATCAAATATGGAAATTGATACCGTTATATCTGTATTCCTGCACATCCCATTAAAAATTAAAATAAAAAACAAAATATTATATGGTGTTCTATATTTTATATATACCTAGGTAGTAGGATACTCGTAAATTTCATTACAGAATTTTTTTTACACATTACGAATAAAAAAATCCACACAAAATATACATAAATATGTATATATTTAAAGTATGTCAGTATATAATATATGTACACCTATGATTCCTGTGTCTCTCTCTTAAATTATTCATATGTGATATGGCAAAACACAAAAAAAAAAAAAAAATTTCTTTATTAGAATTCACAAAGCAATGAAAAATTAATGATGAAAGCATAAACAATTATCAGAACCATGTTAAAGGTATACAAAATACAATATGCGATCCACATAATATCCATCTGTACGAGTATCCAATTTTTTTTTATTGGTATATCCTTTTTTTTTTTTTTTTTTTGTGTGCTTTGTTTTGTTTGCTCCAGGATAAAATTTACAAATAAAAACAAAAACAAATTTCAATTGAAGTGAAGTGTATTCCCCCCACTCTCAACTTTAATGTCATTATTTTACAGTATAGTACCAGACCATTACCAAAGTAAATAATACACTGTATTTTACTGTACTGATGTACTACTTTCATATCTTATAAAAAACCAAAAAAAAAAACACAAGAAAATTTCGCAAAACTGTAAAATAAAAAAAATAAAAAAAGAACTGTACACAGTATCATTCATATTTATATTAAAGAAGTTATGTTCATAGAAAAGAAAATGTATATCGAGTTTAAGAGTTGTATGAACTTTTTCATTTTTACTATATCTGGAATGTAAATATATGAAATTATAATACTTACATAATGTTTACACATTCATATACATATACATACATATATAAATTAAAACCTCTAGAGGCATACAAAAAGCAATTCTTTTGCTTCAAAGAATTATAAAAAAAAATTTCCACATGAAAATAAAATTAAAGGCAAAGAAAAAAATACAATTTGTAATTCATAAGCTTTGATGAAAATAAAACAAAAGGAAAATTAATAAAAAAACAAGTGATGAAAAAAACCAAGGGTTTTTAAAAAAGCACATTTTCATAATAATATAGTGTTTCATACTGAGTATTTTATCGGAATATAATGTTGAAGCTTCAATGTTAATGTTTAATTTATTAAATATATACGTTGGTGACTAAGTTACTACTTACTTATAAAAATCGTAATTTTTTTAATTTTTAATTTATTAATTCCCCCGGCTATTAGAACCCCTCTATAGGGAAGGTTGCCCAATTTTTCAAGGATCTAATCCTCACTACTCCCCTTCTCCCAACTTTTTAGGTTCAAGGAATTAAATTGTGAACTCTAGCAAAATTTGGAATTTTATTTAGAATTTTACTATATAAGCAAAAATGGTTAAAACTGACAGACACTTTCTTCAATTTAAAGAACCGCTTTTAAATTTAAGAAAATCTTTTAGCATATGTTAAAGTATAATGTTGGATCTTAAAATTTTGTATATTAACAAAAAAAAATTTGAACAGGTATTCAAGTTACAGGTGTTTAAAAATAGCAAAATTTCAATTTTCGAGCTCTTATAGCTGCTGAACAGGGGACGTGACAAAAAAATTTTGTTAACCCACTCCTACTAATTCCTGAAGTTCTAACTTCTCCCAAAATTTTAAGACCCCAGCCAAAAATTTTGCAAAAATTGAGTTTTGCATAATGGTAAATTTTAGTAACGTATGGCAACCCTGTTCATTTGTCTTTTAAAAATTTATAAAGTTTATAACACCAGCTATCTTTTGCCGTTTTCAGATTGAAAATACACCTAATAGAACTCTTGTTATAACAATTTGAATATAGGGCTTTTCCCAACTTTGGAGGGCTGCAGCTCCGTAACGGGTGGGGCTACAGAAAAAAATTCTTCTACGAAATTATTTTTTTTGTAATACCTACTCGTGGTTAAAATTTCTTTTCTCTATTTCTAACGATGTAAAAGTTTTTGTAAACATACGGACAGGCAGACAGACGGACAGACGGACAGACGGACGGACAGAGTGAAACTATATAGGCACATTTTTACAAAATTTTTTGAAAATGTGCTAAAAAGAAATGGAAAATTTTTCCATAATGTTTTGACTGTATAAAATTCTTATTTTAAAATTTTGCAAAAAAAAAAAACAAGTAACACTAGAAGACAAACATGTACCAAACATATACACATATACATTTAAAAAAAAAAATCTTAGTACCAGAACAAGCTTGATTAACATCTTTGGTTTTGCATTTTGTTCTGGTTCAATTGATTGAACTTAGACAAAAACAAGAAGGAAACTATAAAATGTTAGAAAAAGGAATAAATTTCCCAAAAGGATATTCAAGATAAGAAATTTAAGAACAACAACAAAATATAAAAAAATATTAAAATCATTCAATAAATAATTCTCAATGAAATTCACAAAATAAAAAAAAACATATTGAATGTTTTTGAATACATTTCAAACAATTTTTTTTTTTTTTTTTTTTTATTTTTTGTTTTGTGTCAAATTGTCATCCAATTTATGAATATCAGAATAAACTAAAACATACTCAATGGTATGCTTCAAAAAAATTTTAACCATCTTTTCCACCACAACAAAACAAAATTTTAACCACATTTTCTCTATCTTTCTCTTTCTCTCACTCACTCTTTGAAATATAAAATTACAAAATTTTTCAAAAATTTCTTCATTTTCTTTTCATTTAAAAAAAAAACAAAAACTCTTCATCATTCGTTTTTATTTTTTTTTTTTTGACTTTGTCTAACTATTGTCAGAATTTCATGAATATAAAGTACAATTTGATCGATTACTGAACAACTTAACTGACATAACCGCTACTTTCAAAGTACCTAATAGCAAGGAATCACCATCGCAATGTAAATTTTTAACAATTTAGAAAATATATTTCTTTTTGTTTGGTTATTTTTTTGTAACTGAAATTGTACACAAAAGAACTTAACTTATAGCAAATTCAACACGTCACTCAATATTGTGTTAAAAATATACAACAATAGAAAAATAACGTAACTAAATCTAATGAATGAAAGATGATGTTGCTGGATGATGAAAAATGCATTTTTAACAAACAGAATATTGCATTTCGTCGGGAAATTTATTAGAAAAATTTTAAAATTTTTAGAAAATTTGTTTTGTAAAATAAAATATATTTATTAGTCTAATTGTCTGTCTGGAGATTAGGTAATTAATTCTTTTATATTTTGTAAAACTTCGGCACAATTGGTAACGCACTTACATTTTTCATAATAATACGAGGAAGTGCATAGGGTAATTTATGCCAGCTCACAGTTACTGTCACGAACATAATATAAATTCGAAGTGACTGTTAAAATATTAAGCAATTCAAGGGCATTTAGTCGAAGCTTACATCCAACTAAATCTTTTAAAAGTTTTTACTGTAAAAATTGAATGGACCAGTTTGATTATAGGAATGTGAATTTCACAGTTTTTTCAGTAAAATGTGTTGTTATTTATTGTATATAAACTTTTATATGCTTATAAAACTTAATTAGACACTAAGTAAAGTAAACGAAAAGACAAAATTGTATGACAGCAGCTATTAAAATTCTAATTTCGTGCAATACATATCAACATTTGTGGAGCACTATTTGTGTAATTCATTTCTTTTGGGAGAGTGAAGATTTCTACTCTACTTCAAACTCGAAATACTGAATATTGAAATCATTATAATATTTAAATACTTTTATATATTTCAGTTCTAAAAACTTAAAGAAATAAAATTTTAACTTAAGGTGCCAAAATTAGGAACGAAAGCATTATTATTCTTAAAAACATGATGAGTCCTTCAATACGCAAAAGAAATATTAAAAGGTTTATGGGAAAAATATTCTTCAGACTTTTGAAAGGCAGACTTCTGTCTATATATATTAGATATAATAAGCATACAACATTAAAATAAATATAATAGAAATTGTATTGGAAAACAATGTCAATTCATATTTCACCTTTATCTTTGGAGCAATTATAAAATACGTTAATAAAGGAAATTTGCTCTTAAAAAACCTCTAAATTTTTACACTATCGTTTTTTTTTTTAAATTTTCATGGAAAAATAATAAATTTTATGAAAAATAGCAACAAACACAAATACATATTCAGATATTTATTGTTATTAGTGGAAAATATATGAGATCTTCAAGCTAACAACAAAATTACCATTCACCAGAAATGGTTGTAATTTAATGATAAATTGATTTTAAACTTTTTCACGTTTTTAATGTCGGAAGTAATTACTATAAAGTGTGCAATAGTTTTCTTCATAGTTTGTTTCAATAGATATGAAAAATTAATATTACAGGAAATTATTGTGATCTATTTTTCTGACTTTACAGAATAATAATGGTACGATTTTATTTTATAAAACACCTGTAATAAATTACTTTTAAGATCAAAGTGTTTATTGCTTGTTTTATGAAGTGAAAATTTATAAAAAAAACTTTTTAATAAATTTTCTTTTGAAAAAAACAGAAAAACTTTCTAAAATAAAATAGAAAATTATTAATTTATAATAGAACTGGACTTTTTAATGGAAAGTGATTTTCACTCTTATGGAGAAATATGAACATTTTATCTAACAGATTGAAAATTTTTAGATTCTATTGGAATAATTTCGTATTCAACAAGGGCGTAATGAAAAGAAAAATATGATATAAACAGAAAACATGTGATAAGTACCTATATTAATTTGTTATTATTAATTATTTCGATAGGTGTTTACTTTGATATGCAATCAAATGGAAGTTAAACAGGAAATATTAAATATCATAAATCACGATAAGCTAAAAAAATAACTCTCAAACTATCATTTGTAGTTTTTGCTGTATTGATAAATGCGGGGGTTAGTTATTAAGACATTTAAGTGTTTGAATAGATCTTTGAGAAAATACAGGGTGTTTCAAAAGTCACCATGGGACTTAAAAATTTAATAACTTTTTCGTTTATATATTTTTTTTAAGATTTTATTTATCGAAGCTTGTTCCACCAACGAGCAACGGACCAAAGTATACTTTCCAAATGGCCATTCAATTTTACTGACTTTTTTTACAAAATTACTGAGTAATTTAATTATGAGTAATGAAGCATATTTCCCATCTTAATTAATGTTATCAAGCTAAATATTTGCGATTTTGGGGTACTACAAACCCCAGAGTTATTTACCAGCGACAATTACACTCATTCAAATGTACATTATTATGAGAACTGGCATCACAAAAAGTTATAGGGCCTCATATTTCTTTAAGAATAAAGTTGATAACGCCGTGACAGTAAATAGGGAAAGGTATCGTACTATGATAAATAATTGTGTGCGCCCTGCAGCTTCCTACAATTGGTTCCAACAGTATGAAGCACATACGACCTGTGCCACAATTACTCTTCTAAATGTAATTTTTGATGATCATAATGAATTACGTCAAGAAATTCAGGATTTAATTTTGACTGAGCCAGATTATTTCCTATGGAGTTATCTCAGAGAACCAGTATATTTATACAAGCCTCAAAGTATAGAACAACTAAACTATAATATTAAAACTGTGAATAGGACAATAGAACCTGATACTTTCCGTATTGTTATGCAAAACGCCCATTTAAGAGTTCAATTTTGCATTGATGAAAATGGTGGTCATTTATCTGACATTTTTTTTCATTATTATAATTTAAATTATGCTAAGTTCATATTATATTTAAAAAAAAGAACAATAAAGAACAATAATCAAAAATGTTATTATTTTTTTTTAACCCCATGGTGACTTTCGGCTTATCCTGTATATCTTCATTAGAGTAAATTAATACCTAGAAGTTAAATTTAACTAAACCTCTTCATGCATGAATTATTTTCCGGTGGAGGAAAAAAATATTTATTTTGTGTAGTGATTTAAAATGGTTCTAGAGGATAAATTGCATACTCAGAATTCGATTTCGTCAATTCTGGGTCGATATAATCATCTGTCCTCATATGAGGACATCATGCAAATTAGACAATATTTTTATTAGGATTTGAAATTAAATTTTATTTCATTTTTAAATTATTATAAGGTATAAAAAAAATCTTATATACAACAAAACATGAAATTAAAAAAACACATTCGAAATTTGTAACAGTTGAATTCTTTGTTACGAGAGCAACAAAATATTTACATAAAAAAAAAAAGAAAAAACAACAAAATATTTACAAAAAAAAAAAACAGAAAACATTATTTTTCATGATAGCTTTCCATACATGTTGGGCACAAGGGAACCTCACAAGTACTGCAAAAGAACCGAGTTTTACTGCTGCAAATATCTAAACGACATCGAGAAGCATTAGGTTGTTCACTTTTTTTTGGCCAATGTCCTCTTCCATTATACCGTAAATTACTAATTGGATTGAAATTAGTTTTCCTTTTAGGAGAAGAACCTTCTAAAACTAAATTTGGCCTTCCGCGCTTTTTTTGAACAGAAAGTTTAATAAGTGCCAAAGCTATTTCTGCTTTAAATTCAAGCAACGGAACCTTATTAAATTTCTCTTTATAGCATATCCATGCATTCACTAATGACATATTTATCACATGAAAGAAAATGCGGAGATACCATTTTTTACTTTTAAATCCATGTGGATAGTGCGCTATCATGCGATCCATCAAATCAACCCCTCCCATGAACATATTATACTCTTGAATACAAAATGGTCGCTTGATATTTATATGTTCTTTTATTTTACTGTCCCATCGTTTAACCTCATCTTCAGGTTGCTTTCCAGCATAGGTTGATATCATGTGTACATCCTTGCTGTCTTTCCAGCGAAGAACCGTTATATTGTCGGATGATGTAGCAAAAGTTGAACCTCCGCGTGAAAGTTCTTTTGAATTTTTTAATTTTTCCTATTTATTCGAAGTGTTCCAATTACATGTATATTTCGATCTTGTAAGGTACGAAGAAGTGGTAGCGAAGTAAACAAATTATCCATAAACAATTTATAGTTCATTTCCTTCATATCATGGCAAAGACGAATAACCGTATCAGCGATAGGTCCAATAATACATTTATTAGAGCTCTTTCCTTCATAAAATTCAAAACAATTTACATATCCATTTGAAGAGGCTCTAACCCAAACCTTAAACCCCCATTGCTTTGGTTTATTGCGTAAATATTGCTTCATAGGACTTCTACCTTTAAAAGGTATCAACATCTCATCGATCGACTGTTTTTCAGATGGAGTTTTGGCTTGATGAAAAGCATTATGCAAAATATCAAGTATAGGCTTAATTTTCCAAAATCGGCCTTCATTATGCTCTTTGTCGTTGTCTGTGAAATGAAGATATCTTTTTATTTCTTCGAACCTATTAACAGACATACTATCAGCAATTAGATCAAACCGTAATCCTTTAATAGAAGACCAGTACATCCGACTTCTTGGATATTTTATATAGCTCATAATGATATTTATTCCTACAAATATTTTAACTTCATTCACAGTAATTTTAAAATTGATCTTTCCTTTTTGATGTGCGTATCGGATTGATTCTTCCATAATTAATTCAAAAATATCCTCAGGAAACATTGCCATAAAAAACTCTAATGATGTATCTCCAGCAACAAGGCAACAATCGACTCCTCGGAATTCCGGAATATTCTGATTATAAACATTTTCTTTTTCAACATACCATATATTATTTCTGGTTTGGGTATCATTAGTTTCTACATCATCTAGTCGTTCTACATCTTCATCTATTAGTACGTTGCTAATATCATCGTTATCAGCCAAATCATTTTGGATGTTCTCATATTCCTCATCATCATCAATCGAACTGCAAAAGCTAGCTTCAGAGTCTGATGGATAATTAATCAGTTCCAGTATTTCTACATCATTTAACTTCGAACCCATCTACCAAAAGAAAAATTTTTAATGTCTAAAACATAATACAATAATAATAAAACAAGCCCTTGAGAAAGCTAAAAATGAAAAAGATAAAAATTTTGTGTACCTACACAAATACCTATATTGCTATTTTTATTTATAAAATCCAACGGATATATTGCAATATTACAATTTAGGTACAATATAGTAATTATCATTTGAAGATACAAGAAAACTTTCAATTTTCAAAGCTATTTTACAATATTATAATAAATTTTTAGTATACCTACTTATAGGTTTTTCATTTTCATAATAAGATTTAGCTATTCATTACTTTATTTTAGAACAATTGAATCGAAAAACAGGTAGAGCAAATGCATGATGTCCTCATATGAGGACACACACATTTCAAATTTTTAGAGTTAGTTATTATATTTATTTTTTTATGGTTGTTCTTTTTCAATATTCTATATGTATTATATTAACGAAAAAAATTTTTCTTACCTTTGTAAATTGTTATATAAGTCAAAATAAACACAAAATTTTATTGCACTTTTTAAAAAATTAACTTTTTCTAAATACACTTGACGTTTTGTACTTTTTCAAATTTTTATAACCGTTTTAAAGCGACATCTATTAGAAATATTGCAAGTTTGATATTTATTCTAAATCACTATTGCGGTAATTTTTTGAAACTAAATTGGAAGATAAAAGAAATAAACCAGAATAATTTTGTCCTCACATGAGGACATTATGCGTGAAGAGGTAAAGGAATATAATTTAATGCCTTACTCAAAGTCAAGATAAATAAGAAAATCATCCCCAAGGTAAAAAATTATTAAAATGGCGTAAATCAGTTTTCTAGAAAATCTTTAATATGCCTTTATTATCTTAAGAACCACATGGAATTACATGTATATGTAGTCTATATTTTTGTAATTAGTTTAGATGAAAAATTATTTTATAATTTTTAAAAATCTTGTGTTTAAAATTAAAATAAAAAAATAATATTTAATTATTTAAAGAATTACTTAAATAAAAATAAATTAAACATAATTTAAAATATTTTAATTAATTTTTTAAATAAATACACCATTTAATCATTTATAAAATTATCATTCAAAACTCTAAAGTTTAAACTTTTAATTCAATATTGAAAGGTTCAAACTTTAAAAAAAAAAAAACAAATCACTCTTTTCATCACATTTGATTTAAAATTCCAGTCCCATGTGTCTGAAATTATGATATAAATAATAAGATATTTTTAGTATATCATTCACTCAATTTTCAGTTTTAATGGAAATAAATCTGAAATGAACAACGATGTAAACAAAAACAAAAAAAAAAAATCTGAACTTTTTAATATAATTGATCCCAAAAAGTTTTTCCATAAGGGATTACAAAATGTTATTCCATTTAAAAATTTATTTCAGAATCGTTTAAAATTCAAAATGATTATCATTTTATGAAATTATTAAAAGTAAATGATGATCACTGTGTATTATCATCAGTATAGCCTATCCACACTCATTTGTTTTAAAATTATCATATTTAATCATTCATAAAAGCAAAAATTAAAAAATTTTATTTAAAATTGCATTCCTTCAAATGACTTTTAAGTGAAAAGTTAAAAAAAAAATTAAAAAAAAAACAACAACAAATTACAATTAATTAAAAACAATAAAAAACGCGCACCGCCTGTCTCAAAACTGTAAAAATTTTATTACAACATATTTTAAAGGACTTCATTTAAAATAAATTGTGAATTCGAATTTATTATTTAATAGTCGAATTATCCTTTTTTTTTTAATAAATTTTTTAAATGAAAATTCCCAGACAAAAATTTCCTTTTGTTTAAATTACGAAAAAATATAAAAAAAACGAGGAAGAGTGTAGTAGAGTAGACTGTGTCAACTCTGGGATACCCGTATGACCGTTATATAAACATTATATTATTATTATTACAAACATTAATTACTTTTGGCAAAATTTCAGACACCCAGCTTTAATAGGTATAGAGTAATGCTCATATAAAATAAGAAGTTGTATGGCAGCTACTCGAACCCTTTGCAGTAGACCAACCAAATTTTGCAGTAACTTTGGCCATAAAACTAAACTACTTTTGCCAAAATTTCAGACACGTAGCTGTAATAGGTACAGAGAAATACTCATATAAAAAAAGAAGTTGTATGGCAGCCACCCGAGCCCATGGGCCAAAATGGCTGGATTTAAATAGCGATGACGGCTATTGCAAGAAAACAAATTTGCGAAAATTTCAAGATCCTAGCTCCTTTAGTTTTTGAGTTATCGTGCGGACGGACGGACGGACGGACATACATAGCTAAATCGATTTTTTTTTCGATTCTGATCCGATCCATACACTTGAGTCTATATCTACCCCCCCTTCTTCTCTGCGTCACAAACGTAATGGCAAATTTATTATACCCTTTGACTATATAGTCATACGGGTATAAAAACCTTGAACATATTTTCTCTCGTCGAATAAATTTAAACGAAAATACCGTCAAAAATATTAAAATGGAACTTTTAGCTTAAAGCAGTCTCCGATGATAATTTTTGTTTTTCAATTTTTTTTTTTTTTTTTTTTTTGAAAGGAGTGATGATAAAACATAAAAAAAAAAAGAAAAAATTATGTTGAATTACAGTTATATGTAATTTTATAATTTTAGGTCAACTCTGAAAAAGATAAAATTTATTTAAATTTTTTTTTTTTAAGGATCCTTAAATCTCATCCTGCTGTTCCATATCTTTTTTTTGTTTTCTGTGTTCTTGTTTTTTCGATTATGTTTATTTTGATAGAAAAAAAATGAGTGAATCAAAAAATGGAGAAAAATTTTCTCTTAGATAATTTTTAAAGGTCAATAAATTTTTTTTTTTTTTTGTTTAATTTTTCTTGTTTTTTTGACTGAAAACTGAGAAAAACTTTTCATTCATTTTCTGACTGTTTTGTTGTTGCTTTTGTTTTTTAAATAATGTTTTCACTAAATTGCCGCCATAGGGATTATTCAAAAAAGTTTATTTTATATATATGGAAAAAAAGTAAAAGAAAAAGGTGAATTTTTGTAATTAAGTTGAATTGTATAGTTCGTATATTTTGAACACAAGGGAACCTAAAGATAAAAAGTTTGTTGAAAAAAAAAATAAAAATAAAAAAAAAAATTCAATTTAACGAAAAAACATTGTAATTGAAATTTAATGAATTTTAAATGTCTCATATATGTTGTATTAAAAAAGGAATAGTATTGAATTTTTAAAAAAAAATTATTAAACTTGCTTGATTTAGAATTTAATATATATTAATATGTGAACACCATTTTGTTTAATAAAATTACTGAGAAGTTTTATAATTTACCAAAATATTTACCTAAAGTCAATGTTATATTAGTGAATAGTCCTAACATTATATGAACAACATATGTTCGATAAAAATTATTACAGTTGTTCGAAAAAATTTTCTGTTGAGGTTATAATATCAGTATGACTATAGGTCAAAAGGGTATAATAAATTTGCCATTAAGTATTCATCATAATATCAGTATGACTATAGGTCAAAAAGGTATACTAAATTTGCTATTACGTTTGTGACGCAGACAAGAAGGGGATTAGATATAGACTCAATGGTATGGATCCGTTCAGAATCGAATATTAAATCGATCTAGCTATGCAAGTCCGTCAAAAACTCAAAGAGCTAGGATTTTGAAATTTTTACAAAATCATATTTATGCAATAGCCGTAATCGCTATTGAAATCCAGCCAGTTTGCTGAAATTTTGGGTTTCTTAAGTTTTGCCAAAAATAGTTTAGTTTTATGGTCAAAGTTTGTAAGAAATTTGGTAGGAGTAGGGCAGTGGGTTCGAATGGTTACCATACAACTTCCTTCTTTTATATGAGTATTAGGTATTTTATTCCTAATAAAGGTGGATGACTGAAATTTTGTCAATAGTAGTTAGCTTTACTGGCCCATTCTGAATAAAATAAAGATGGTGTAGTGGAAGTGGTTCGAAAAGGTGCCCTTGAACATATATTTTCTTTTGCACACAAGTTATGTATTATGCCTGATAAGTTATGTATTTACAGTTTTGTGAAAAGTAATTAACCGAATGATATATTGTCGATTACGGTCATACGGTTATCTACTACATTCTTCCTCGTGTTATTTCTAATTTTAATAATTTTGCATTATGTCAATTGATGTTGTGATTTTTTTATGAAAATGTAATCCCATCTTACAAAGTGTCAAATAACTATAAAATCAAATCAACTATGAAATCCCTCTTAATGTATGTTTCTACGGACACATCCTGAAAAAATACCTTTTTTTTTTAAGAAACCGGGTAGTTATTGTCTATTCACTTTTTAAGAAACACAAATTATTAATTAATAGTAGGTATGTATCTTTTTTCAATATTGACAATATGTATCTTTTCAAAACGTGTTTAATGTCTATTCACATTATTTTCATTTCAAACGTACATAAAAACTATTGAAATTATGCGCGTTCACATTGTTTGCGAGCACTGCCCTTTATATTGAGCTTATTTAGGCACGAACCTTTAAATAACTGAATGTGATATCGTTGAAAACGGAATTTATTTACATTAACTAAAGTCTTATCAATTTTACATTAGAGTATACGTAAAAGTCTAGTGGAGAAATAGAAAATTCCCTTATATAGAATATGATAAAATTAAACTTTATATAAAATAAAAATTGGATAAAGAACACAAAGTTCAAAAATATTTGGTTTTTAATATATGTATTAAAAAATAAAAAAAAGGTCAACATCAAATTTAGTACAATTAAAAAAGTTTTATAAAAATTTATTTTGACTAAATTATAATAAAATAGAAAAGTTTTGTCACTTTATAATAATTTAATAGAAAAATCTAGCAACCAGTAAAACTAATAAAAATGTGTTAATAGAAGACTGTTTAAAATTATGTTCATTCAAAAAAAAAAAAACTTTTATAACATTAAAATGAGAAATCTCTACATTTTTGAACGTTTAAAAAAAAAATTCAGAAAAAATTTTAAGTTATTATGATAATATGATTAAAAAATTAATCACTTTAAGCTATTTAAAAAAATTTGTGACTAAGTAATTAGTTGTTTCCAGAAATAATTCAGATTTTCACAAATTTTGCATTTGACCTTTTAAAAAAAAATGATGAAAATACTGTTTTATACTTCTTAACTTTTGCAAGTCAAAACTGATTTTTAGTTTTAAAATAAATAATATTATCAGACTTTTGGTTAACACAATTATTTTAAATGTTTTAAAGTTAATAAATTTAAACATTACATGATACTGTTGTGTGGCAACAATTTTAGCTATAGAGTGGCTGATCCGAAATCTTATATTTAAATTTTAAGTACAAAAGTTTTAGCGCTTAAAAGAAAGACTACTAAGCGCTTAAAAAAAGACTTTTTAAATGTGTATGTATCACAAACGTAGCACAAACTTAACGTTACGTTTAAAAATATAATGGGTTGTCATACCGTTAAGTTCAAACTCAAATTTTTGCAAATTTCTTGACCACTTATATCTTCTATATGGTATGAGTTAGGAACTTTAAGTTTTAAGAGGAGTATGATATGAAAAAATATATATGAATCTAAAAATAAGACTTTTTAGTATTGCCCTCCGTTGAGATTGCTTAAGGGCAAAATAACTGGAAAATGGCAGTTTTCAAACATCTTTCACTTAATTGTACCAATATCAAAGCTACAAGAAATGTACTTTGAAATGATTATACTTGTTTATTTAAAAATCATATCCATTTCTTATTAATGCAAGTATTATTAACTAGTAATAAACGCTCAGCTCAATCTAAGTCGAAATTGTAAGAAAGTCTTCAATTTAAATTAATATTATTACATATTTATTATTATTAAAAGATAGTAACTTGTTAAACATTCTAAGATAAAAAAAATTTATAAGCCTTAACTTAATAAAAAATATTCTCTTAATAAAAGGCTAAAGGATTTTTTAAATATACGAATATGATTATATGAACTTACTAATTTTCCTAAATTTGTTCAAAGTTGTGTCAAATTTTTATTCAACTTTAACACTAACGTTTGATTGATTTTAAACGTCTGAACTAAAGGTGATGACTCAGTAGTCGCTTCGCTTCCAGCGTCGTTTCAAGCGTCGCGTTTTAAGCAAAAGAAAGACCAAATGCTAGCGTCTCTTTTTAGTTGTTTGTCTTTCAAATTCAATAAATTATAAAATAAACATAAAGTATATTTAATTATTTATTTGTAGTACCAGACAATAGTAAAAATATTTGACATTTGACCAGGATTTGAAGGCGAGACTTTTCGATTGAAAAACCGCCACTTTACCACCAGCTATCGGTTAAATATAAACATAAAATTTTTGTATATTGAAAAATAATTTTAAACAAGTGATGAAAAAAACCAAGGATTTTTAAAAAGCACATTTTCAAAACTATATAGAGTTTTTTACTGAGTATTTTATCATTTATTTTTATAAAAATATATATAAAAATAAATGACAATATTATAATTTAGTTATTTCATCAATTTATTAATTATGAATAATAGTGAAATCAATACTTAGGATACAATCCCTGTTAACAAGTGCAAAATATAATGTTGGAGCTTCAATGTTAACGTTTAATTTGGAAAAACATACAATGCTGAATAAGTAACTGTTTTATAAAAACATAAAAGTTTTAATTTTGAAGACCTAGTAGCCTTTCAATGGGGAAGGTTCCCAAATTTCTACTTAGCAAGCTTATGATGTATTTGTCCACCTTACTCCTGTCCTCACCTTTCCATTTTTTTAGGTTCTAGGAAATCAATTGTGAACTGCATCAAAAGTTGGAGTTTTACCTAAAATTTTATTATCTAAGCAAAAATAGTTAAAACTAAGAGACAATTTCTTCAATTTAAAGAAACCCTTTCAAATTTAAGAAAAACCTTTAACATATTTTGAAATATAATGCTGAAGCTTCAAACTTTATATATTTTTAAAAAAAAATTGAACAGGTTTTCAAGTTACAGATTTTTAAAAATAGCAAACTTTCAATTTTCGAGCCCTTTTAGGTTCTACGGGGCACGTGACAAAAAAATTTTGTTAACCGACTACTACTAATTTGTGAAGGTCTAACTTCTCCAAAAATGTTAAGACCCTAGCTTGAACCGTTTGGAAGATATGTGGGGCCAAAGCCACATTGTAAAAGTTTTTGTAAACATACGGACAGACGAACAGACAGCAGACGAACGGACAGAGTAAAACTATATAGGCACATTTTTACAAAATTTTTTTGAAAATGTAATAAAAAAAGAGAATTTAATTTCAACATGAGCAAAAGTACATTTATTTTAATCAATGTATTATGCACTTTAACGTTACAGGGACGCGGCTATTGTATCACCGCCTTTAGTAATCAAACATTATTTACACAGAAAA
This sequence comes from Dolichopus griseipennis, assembly GCA_963082915.1. Classification (NCBI taxonomy): domain Eukaryota; kingdom Metazoa; phylum Arthropoda; class Insecta; order Diptera; family Dolichopodidae; genus Dolichopus; species Dolichopus griseipennis. The sequence goes on along the minus strand of OY720444.1, from coordinate 35,098,842 downwards.
TATTAAAATCTTACAAGTAATAAAAAATTTGTAACACAATACTGAAAACATGCAAGCTTTAAAATAAAAAAAAAATATATAAAAATTAATATTTCGAATATTTTTATAAAATAAAATATAATTTTTAATAATTTCCAATTAAAATAATTCTTTTTAAAGAATTATTGATCAATTTCATGTTACAATAAATTCTTAAAATTCTCAATTACTTTTCTTCACGAACTTAATATATTTTATTTTCGAAACTTTCGAACTCTACAGAAAGTAACTGAAATAAAAATATATATACAAAAATTTCCAATAAATTTTTTTATCTTCAAGGATAATTTTTTTTTTTATTTTTATTTTATTTTTTACTTTTTAAAAAGTTTTTCATTCAGGTTTATATGCTTTTTATGTCCATATTCTTTAAATGATCCCTGCAGTTGTAATTTAATAAATTTAAGAACCGGATATTTTTTTTTAATTTTTTATTTTTTTTTTTTTTGGAAAATCTTTAAACAAAGTTGGGATAAATATTTTTATTTTTCCAAAAGAGTTAACAAAGTGTGATAATTTTTAACTTCATTTCATACCTTTCAGTATTAAATTGTTTAAACGAAATTTGAAATTATATTTAAAAATAAAAATAACATTGAGCTATGAGGTGTTATATAAAAACTTTAAAAATTGGTTTTTATATACATAATGTAGAAAATTTAATGGCAAACGATTGACAGTAGATTTCCTCCAGTAATTTTATAAAAACTTTCACAGAATAAATTGAACAAAAGAGCAGAGAAATTGTTTACCACAAGCAATTTTATCACAATATTTAACACCACAATATATGTTGAAAATAATTTTTTAATACAATATGTTAAATTAATAAAAAAATCTACTTTTGCATATTAAAGAGATATAAAAATTTTAAAAATAAATAAATTAAAATAACAAAGTTGTTGAAACAATTAGTCCTTTACGAGTATACAATCAAGTTTAATTTAATAAAATTAATTAAATGGGTTAAAATAAAATTCATAGTTTAAAAAAAAAATATATGTATAAAACTTTTTGGTTTTAATCAAATCTAATTAATTTTTTATAATATTAATTAATATTCTAGACGAAATGGACCAACTTTTTAAATAAAATTAGTTAAGTAGCTTAAATCAATTATGATAAAGATAATGTTATTTCGTTTGTAGTAAAAAATTTAACTTTGAACATTTAAATTATTTTTAAATAGTATTTTGATAGAATTTCTCATAGGTTTAGTACTGAACAAGCACTTAAAAATAACTTTAAATATTTTATAAAGTATGTAAAAGTTAATGACTACAGAAAAGGTAAAGAAAATTCACTTGCAGCATTGCAGATGGCATTAAAAGAAGTACCTATATGAAGAGAAAAACTTGATTAATATATCTTAATCTATATAAAAGCGAAAGTTTGTTTATTTGTTTGTTTGTTTGTTTGTTTGTATGTTTGTTTGTAGCGAATAGACTCCTAAACTGTCCAGCCGATTTTCATGAAAATTTGTATATAGGGGTTTTTGGGTACGGAAAGAAATCGTGGCCCAAAAATTTTGCTCTAACGAACCGCCAAGTTGGGGCTGTGGTGCAAGTATTTAAACTTCTTTGTTCTAAAATGAAAACGGTTTGACCGATTGACTTCAAATTTTGTATACGTGATGCTCTTTGAGAATTGAGGAGACACTATTAACAGTTTTGGAATTTGTTAACCCATGTCGGGCCGACGGGTGGTTAAAAAAAATTTTGGGTCCAAATTTTGTCCGATTTTACGAAATTCTGCTTCGGCTTAAAAGAAAGCCCCAAAAAAATTTTTGTTGAGTTCCATTAACCCATTGTGGCCCAACAGCTTTTTATAGGTTTTTTCAATACTTTACTCTAAATTCGAAACGGTTTAACCGATTGACTTCAAATTTTGTATACGTAATGCTCTTTGAGAATTGAGGAGACACTATTAATAGTTTTGGAATTTGTTAACCTATTTTGCGGCCCAACAGCTTTTTATAGGTTTTTTCAATACTTTAATCTAAATTCGAAACGGTTTGACCAATTGACTTCAAATTTTGTATACGTGATGCTCCTTGAGAATTGAGTTGACACTATTAAAAGTTTTGGAATTTGTTAACCCATGTCGGGCCGACGGGTGGTCAAAAAAGAATTTTGGATCTAAATTTTGTCCGATTTTACGAAATTCTGCTTTGGCTTAAAAGAAAGTCCCAAAAAAAATTTTGTTGAGTTCCATTAACCCATTGCGGCCCAACAGCTTTTTATAGGTTTTTTCAATACGTAACTCTAAATAAAAAATGGTTTATTTTCTTCAAATTTTGTATATGTGTTCCGTTTTGAGAATGAAATTAACTCTTTTAAAAGACTTGCAATTGGTTAACCCATGCCGACCCGACAATTGACAAAAAAAAGATTTGGAAGCAAATTACGTCCAATTTTGCGCAATACTGCTTTGCCCAAAGAGAAATTGTAGTTCCGTTAGCCCAATGGGGCATAGTGGCTTTTAATAGATTTTTGCGTTACTTAACTCTAAATTAGAAACGATTTGACCGGTTGACCTCAAATTTTAGATGTGTGAAGCAACTTGATTGGTCAAAAAATATTTTTTGGAAGTAAATTACGTCAAATTTTGGAAAGTAGTTTAAACTGCTTTGAATTACAGAAAGTTTCAAAATTACTAGAATAATGCTAGAAAAATCGTTTTAAAAAGATTGCTTTCATACATTTTAAAATTTACATGTGTAAACCGTGTGTAATTTTTGTGTTAACTTTTTGTAGTAACATCACCTTTAATTAAACCTCCATGGAGAGGTGCAGCAACGTGCACCGGGTATTAGCTAGTATTTCATAAAGTATTCGAATTGAGTTTCATGCAAGCTTTAAAAATTGAAAAGAACCTTCTTGCGCCATTTAAGATATCATCTACTTGATATAAATATGCGTTATACAAAAATATAATTTCATATTAACATAATTAATAGAACTACGGGGATTAATTATTACGATTTATTCGGTACATTGAAAATGTTACCCTAACAAAAAACAAAAGAAGTCCCCAACATTTTGTTGAATCCAAAATATGATGGCTGAAATCGTTTATTTTGATTGCATTTATAATAATCATATTTGGGGGTATTAAAAGATTCGCAAAAATTATACCTATCTTTATTTTCGTGACATTTTGCACGGAGTCTATTTGTTATTTGATACAAGAAGGGTTAAATAAAAATATTTTTCGTAAAATAAAATTTAAATTAAAAATAAGTATTTTTTAAAAACTAATTTTAATGTTAATTCTGTAATTTTATTTTTATTTCAGACAAATTGGTGATGTAGCAGTTAAATGTATTTGCTCAAAAGGATTTAAGGGGAATAAATGTGAAATAGCAGAAATCACAGAAGTTTCAACAAGTAAGTATCCAATGTATTTCTGTAGAATCATTTAAAAATAAAAAAAAGGTTTTAACATTTTAATACCAAAAATTTAGATGACTAACGTCTGCTAACGAATCATAATACCATTATTCTTTAATTTTCATAGTTAAAAATGTTTTAAAACGAGGAAGAGTGTAGTAGAGTAGACTGTGTCAGCTTTGGATACCCGTATGACCGTAATATAACATTATGTCATCCGGTTAATTACTTTTGGCAAAATTTCAAACTTTCAGCTTTATTAGGTGTAGAGTAATGCTCATATAAAAGAAGGAGTTGTATGGCAGCTACTCGAACCCACTGCAGTAGACCAACCCATAAAATTAAACTATTTTTGATAAAATTCAGACACCCAGCTTCATTAGATGTAGAGTAATGCTCATATAAAAACGAATTTCAAAATCCTAGCTCCTTTAATTTTTGAGTTGTCGTCGTGAAGGACGGACGGACGGATGGACATACATAGCGAAATCAATTTTTTTATTCTGATCATATCCATACCTTTGAGTCTATATCTACTCCCCCTCCTTCTCTGCGTCACAAACGTTAGTATACAAATTTAGTATACCCTTTGGACTTATAGTCATACGGGTATAAATACAGGATTGAAAATAACCAAACACCAAAATCTAAATTTATCGTGTTGTATGTTTTTTTTTTGGAAATTATTTAAAATGAAACATTTAGGAAATCTAGGTCTATTGAAATTACTGTTAAATCTATATTTTCCATTATCATTAAAAACTTTGAATCTGTATTTATCTCTGAAACTTGTTATAAAACCGCATGTAGTTTTAAAGGAATTATTGTTTTTGTAGGCGAAGTGGTAAAAAACCCTGGATCAAAAATACCCATTGGGGAACTACGGTTCAAAAGTAGTGGGCCAAAAAACTCTGAAAAATGAGACAAAACTCCCTAAATAGAGAATTCTTTTGTTCTAATTATTTAATTATAGATCCTTATATACAATTTAATTTTTTTAAAATATTTTTTTATTGTTTTTAATATCCAAATAATTAAAAAATATATTGAAATCTTAAGCTTCATTACTTTTAGAAATTATATACATTATTTCCTGACTTGCAATTCGAATACTTATTTTAAATAACTAAAAAATATAATTTAAAAAAACAAAATTATATTTTAATCTAGATACTAAATATCTCCTATAAATAACTTTAAATTTAATATTATTAAAAAATGAAGAGAGCAGACAAAAAAAAATTATTTTAATAAAACTTATTTTTATTCAATTGCCTTTTTGTTTGTTTTTATTTACCAACAAAACACCAATTTTATTTTGTTATTGTTTAAATTTTCCTTTTAATACAAATAAATTTTATTATTTTGAAAGAATTTATTTTATATATTGGTAACCTATATTTTCTATTGTTTCTTTTGTCTGAATCATCAATTTTCGAAAATTTTTATATTTTAGGTTTTTGTACATTTTTATACCCATATGAACGTAGGTCAAAGTGTATACTAAATTTGCAATACCCTTTATGAAGCTGTAAAAAAGTGAGATAGATAAATAGACAATGGTATAATTTTGATCAGAATCAGTAAATCGATTGAACTATAACTCAGAAACTAAAAAGGAACTAGGATTCAGAAATTTTCACAAATTTGTTTTTATGCAAGAACTGTCCTTCTATTGAAATCCAGTGAGTTTATTCAATGTATTTGAGTAGTTGTCATACAAATTTATTTTTTTGACATGAACATAACTCTATATTGCCATTAGTAATTAAGTTTTATATTCAAAATTATAGCCATATTTCCACACAACTTATTTTTTCGTACTTAATATCTAATGACGCTGATCATTTGAAAATTTAGCCAATTGTTAGGTCCAATTGCCATCGTTCGCACAAAATACAGCTGGTCTAGTGAAAGGGTTTCGAATAGCTGTTATACAACTTATATTTAGTTTTATATATCAAACTCTGAGTCTAATAAAAGTTATGTAACTATTTGAAACTTATTGCAAAAAGTATTCAACCAGATGCTTTAATATCTATATTACCACAATGCGAATATCCTAGAGTTGACATAGTTTACTGTACACTTTTCCATTTTTGTTTTTAAATTATATCAAAAATTAAACTTTTCACAAAATATATTTTTCTGCATTTATTCAAATAAATTTTTTTTTTTTTTATTTAAAACCAATAACTATTTTTCGATTCAAACCAACAACAAAAAAAAATTCGTAGACAAAATTTGTTGTACATATGTTATAAAAAAAAATTTGATTGGAATAAAAACCTCTATTATTATAATACATATACAATAGAAGATATTAATAATTGTTACAACACAAAAACATATTATAAAATATATATTTATTATGAAATAACTAGAATTCAAAAATCAAAATAATTTTATATTTTCAAAATAACTGTATTTGTATGTTACATCTTTTTTTTTTTTTTTTTTTTGAATTCCATAACACTCAATATTCAAAATGTACAAAAAGTGCATCTGTAGATATTGATAAAACTGAATATCCTTAAGGGTTTATATTAATATTGGATTTCAAAATGTATAACAACAAAATATTCATGTTCATCTTCAAATTTTCAGCTCCTTATTTTCATTTTTAACAATTTTTATACCCGTATGACTATATAGTCAAAGGGTATAATAAATTTGCCATTACGTTTGTGACGCAGAGAAGGAGGGGGGGTAGATATAGACTCAAGTGTATGGATCGGATCAGAATCGTAAAATAAATCGATTTAGCTATGTATGTCCGTCCGTCCGTCCGTCTGTCCGTCTGCCCGTCTGTCCGTCCGTCCGTCATCACGATAACTCAAAAAGTAAAGGAGCTAGGATCTTGAAATTTTCGCAAATTCGTTTTTTTGCAATAGCCGTCATCGCTATTTAAATCCAGCCATTTTGGTCCATGGGTTCGGGTAGCTGCCATACAACTTCTTTTTTTATATGAGCATTACTCTGTACATATTACAGCTGCGTGTCTGAAATTTTGCCAAAAGTAGTTTAGTTTTATGGCCAAAGTTTATGCAAAATTTGGTTGGTCTAGTGAAGTGGGTTCGAGTAGCTGCCATACAACTTCTTATTTTATATGAGCATTACTCTCCACCTAATGAAGCTGGGTGTCTGAAATTTTGCCAAAAATAGTTTAGTGTAATGGCCAAAGTTGCTGCAATGGGTGGTCTACTGCAGTGGGTTCGAGTAGCTGCCATACAACTCCTTCTTTTTAATGAGTATTCCACTACACTTAATAAAGCTGTATGTTTGAAATTTTGCCAAAAGTAATTAACCGGCTGATATAATGTATATGTTACGGTCATACGGGTATCCCAGAATTGACACAGTCTACTCTACTACACTCTTCCTCGTTTGAACTGAACTGATTTTTTTTTTTTGTTTTTTTTATCTTATATCCTTAAATCAAAGCTTAAAAGACATAAAAAATGAGACAAGAAATAATAATATATATAGAGTGTATTGTATTGATAATACTTGTAACTTTTTAAACTCTATTGAACTTGTTTATAAGTTTAAACTATGTGCAAAAAATGAAAAAAAAACTTAAGGATAACAAAATGCATATAATAACATAATATTATATAATTTTTATATCTTTTAGTATATATATCATATAAGAAATACAACATACAACATCACTTAAAAAATGAAATCAAAGGATTGAAAATCTTTTTAAATAAAAATTGGTGAATATCCTTGCTGTCTGTTGTTGTTGTTATTGTTATTCATATATTAAAATATTTTATATTTTATTTTTTATATTTTTTTTGTTGTTTTTGTTTTTTTTGCAATTTCATTTTATTTGATGCAATATGACGACAACTAATATCATGATATTGATAATAATGATTAATATCATCATATTGATAGTAAAAAACAGTTATAAAAGTGACAATGCTGTGATGATTGTAGTTATATGATGCTGAATTGATTAACTATACATATATATATATATATGTTTATATAATATAAACCATAATAATACCATTGAATTATTATGATGTTTATTTAAAAGTTTTTGTATGTGATGAATAAATGTATTTGCACACAGTATCGAGCAAAATAATACTAATACTATTTTGTATTATTAATAATATTTCTAATATTCAATTATAAAATATAAAAGGATTAAATTTTTAAGTACAAATTAAATAAAAAAGTACAATACCTAAGAAACATGTTGACAATGGAATTAAGTCTTTTATGAAAATATTGTTTAATTATTTAATAATTTAAATTTTAATATTAAGCTTTATTTTTGTAATATTATAATATATTAAATCTTGCATTATTGCAACCATGATTGTATTTAAAAATATTTTGAACAGTAATGGTTCAAGCTAGAGCATAGAAGTAATTAAAAAAATTATCTAATGAATAAACACCTATAAAAATTAAACCACTGTACCTAGTTGATGAGTTTAAGCAAATTTACTAGGCTCTAGTTTAATATTGTCCTATTTTATACATAATCGAATATTTTCACAATATGAAGTTTTGTACTAAATATTTAGAAATATCGAAAATCGTTTTTAATCTAAATTTTGTACAAAATGCTTTTGTATTATGTATATGTTTAGCTTTGTTACAAAATTATTTTAATTTTACCAATTCTTCTCATCAAATTATTTTTATAATTACATTATGTTAGACGACTAATATTTAGTTATTCATAACAATTTTAGAAAACTTTTTGCATTAAATGCATTCTAAAATAATAAAAATGCAATAAGAAAGTTGTTAGGAAAAATTACTTTAACAGTTTTTGAATTTCCTGGTTTTTGAGATTTTTATGGTAATTACATTTGATTATTGGATTTTCATGTATTATTTTAATATTATGTTTGCAATACATTCTTCTGTCGTCTTTCGCGATCTGTTTCATATAAAATTCTTTCTTTTACATAATGTTTTTCTATTTAATTGACATGATATGCATATATTTTAAATTGTATATTCTTGAGTAGCTTTTTCTTGTAGATTTAAGGAAATAACAAATAATTTCGCGTATAATAATGATAGTTATGACCTTAAAATATTGGACAATCTTTGTTCTTGGCTCCTTATATGTAGCCATAAATATCCTTATATAATTAAATCACCAACTGTTTTTTTTTTTTTCATTGAGATACTCAAGACAGGGAGAAGGGTTGAATTATATGAAAAATGCAACATATTTGATGTTAAACTACACAAAAATATTTACCGTAATTGTTATTCTTTAGCGAATTTTTCAAATTATATAGACGGTTGTACGTTCAAAATCAAACAAATTAATACATTCCTTCAGAGTTTTTACATATTCTTTCAGAGTCACAATGTAACTGAAAGCTTAATATCTGTAGATTTTTTATACTATTCATACATTTTAAACATATATATGTATATAGAAATGAGGTCTTAAATTATTTTAATGCAAAAAATAGAAAAATCAAAATTTTAACGATATAACGGAAGAAAAAGTATCTAAATTTAATGATGCAGTGTTAAAATTACTCGCATAGAAGAGTTTTAAAGAATTTTTGTATGATAGAAGAAAAACAATTGAATAAAAATAAAAACTTATTGGTAAACATTTTTTATAATTTTATTATTTAATTTTCAAACTTCAGTTCCTTTTTGTTATTATTTTTCAAATCTTTTGTTACAATGTGATGACGACAATGTAAATACTTCTATTGAATTTAAATTTTTTCCTTATTGTCTTTTCCTTAGAAATGAGATTTTTGTAATTGTTAAAAAAAAATGAGAAAAAACAAACAAATTAAAACTATTTTTAATTTTGATATTTTATTTGGTACAGTGATCCAAAATTTCATAAAATATTTAAACAGTAATAGTAAGAACATCAGAAATCAAAGTTGATTAAGGGAAATGAATTTAAAACTATTTCTGGCAGTGAAGGGCCCTGTTATACCAAATTTTTCAGATATAGTGGTCTCAATTAAACTAATTTTGATAAAATTTAAGTAAAACCAAGTTAATTAGATCCCGAGTTGTATAAAAAAAAGAAATTGTGTGGCAGCTATTCGAACATCTTGCACCAGACAAAATCAAATTTTGTGAAGACTGTGGTCATGAAAACTTGTTTCTTTTAGAAAAGTTTTAGATACACAACTTTATAAGCTTTTAATTACAAATTTTATTGTAAAAGCCGCATGGCAGCAGTTTTGTATTAAACAGGCAATATTTTATACAAACTTGGCCCATAAATCTTATCTACTTTTGCAAAATTTTATAAAATTCTATAAATTGAAGCACTTTCAGTTTTTGACCAACAGATAACACCCAAAGATAAATTTAATCCTATTCCTTTCTACTGGGTCTATACTTATCTAGTGCTGTTAAAATGCTTGGAAAATTAAGGCAAATATATTATATAGAATTACGTTCACATTGTGAATGGTAGTAAAAGTATAATAAGGTTGCTTGTAATAGATTTCTATAATATAGGGTTGTTAACCTTATAAAGTAGAGCAGAATAAGTTTAACTATTGGAAAGTAATCTGTTCTTGACTAACCATATAAAGTTCACAGTTCATGTTCTAATTGTAATACATAAACTAATTTAACTTTTGTAAAGTATTATTTTATGTTCTTTTAGCTATACATTTTTGTACAATAATCAATAAACTATAGCTACAAAGGTACTTTCATCATAATTCTATTATTTCACAATTTTCATTGTATACCGGAATATAAATACAATTCTGTAAAACGTGTGTACTCCTACTGTAGATACAAAAACATATTATTTATATGGTATATAAAAAAAGAAACATCATATTTTTGTTTTATATTGATAACTTGTTTTACTTTTTTAACGTTTTTTATTGAGAAAAAAAAAAAGATACTTTATAAAAAAATATGATTGCACTTTATTTTATACGCAAAAGTAAATCAAAAGTTTGTCTTATAACGTACTCGTATGTATAAATAAATTCAAATGTAAATTTTATATGCAAATTTATTTATTTATTTGTATCATGTTTTACATTTATGCACTTAAAGATACAATATGTATGTAGGTAGATACTTATAATAATACATATATGCTTCTTATAAGAATCTCTGCAATGAACTTTTACTACCATTTTGTTTTTTATTTGTTTTTTTTTTTGTGCTTTTATATTAATTTTTCCTTTGGGCGGTTGATTTTTAAAATTATTGAAATATAAAATTTTTATTTTATTTTAGTTCTTTTCATAAAATAATACTACTACCTACTTCTATATTAGTGCAATCAGTATATCTTAAGAATAAAATAAAGACGCAAACTTTAATATAATTATGCAGGTTTTAAAATTTTATTGCAGTATCATTTGTCATTTTTTAATGCAACTTTTCATTCGGAAGAAAATTGCACCAAAATATGAATGGAATATATGTGTATGATTTTAAAATTTTATTTTTTCTTAAATAACTAGATAATAAAGATACAAATGATTTTAAATTGAATTAAATTTATAAATTTAATAAATTGTAAGTTAAAAATATTGCATAAAAGAAAATATTATTTTGAAGGATAATAGATTTTGCGGTTTTTTTTTTTTTGTTATTTGGCTCTTCTTCTGAAGCAGTTGTGCGTAGGACCAAATCGCTAGATATAACAGTTTGTAAACAAAAAAAAAATCAAACCAACAAGGATGCTTTCAAATGTTCTTTTCGTCTTTCAAGCATAATATGCACAATTACAGATATATATTTTTTTAAAGCTGGCAACACAATCTATCTTCAAGATGTTATGTTTGAAGAGCCGAAATAACAAAAAAAAACCGAAAAATTTGATGGTTATTTGATCCCAGTTGTGTGATGGTTTTTCGTTCTTTTAGGTAAGTGAGTTTCGAATCTATTGTTATTGTAAGAGATCTGGCTGTAAGTAAATTGAATAGACATTAAAGTACCTAATTAATTGCACATTTATTAACATGTCCATTTTTAAACAAATTATGGAATAAAATAAATAATTTTTAACCCTTCCTGTTTAAACCAGTTCAATCCATTGGTTTGGTTTTCAAAAGATTAGATACACTCAAGATACAATCACTTAAAAGATACTACTCTCGAACGAATAGAGTTTTTGAAGATAATTAAATTGACTGTGAGATAAATAAAGTATGAAATATTAACAAATTCCAATCGAGATTCCTTTATTTCGTTGTCCTTTCCTTTCAATTTCCTTTTTTAAAATCTTAATGTTATATTATATATCTTCATAATGAAGTTTTATTAACACAAAATTTCATAAAACATTTTTAACAAAAAATAATTAATTTTTTTAATAAAAACATTTTATAAATACATATTAGATTTGATTTTAGAATCTAATATATTCAATATCTAATAATTTGTAATTTCTGTGAAATTCAGAATCAGTTGAATTATTTATATAACTTCACCAATATTAAAATATGTTAATATAAATTTAAATATAATTTTTATTTAATATGGAAACTTTATAGAAAATAAATATTTTAGAGTATTTTAAGGTAATTTATTTCATTGCAACGAATTTTATCCTGCATAATGTATTGAAAGTTTATTGTATCGTTAAATAGTTTCCATTGTATTTATTTACTTTAAAAAATTGTATTATAATTGTACACGCCATAGTATTTACCTTTGAATATTAAAATCAAAGAGGGTTCTTTTGCAGCACATGTAATATATGTACATCGGACCAAAGTAAATCTCAAGGATACTTATTGTAAAAACAACAAGGGTGTTTCCAACTGTCTTCTTTATCCAAGAGGAGAGGCGTTGTGCCATTGTGCATATACCTAATAAATGTAGGAAACCCAAGTATCCTTGATATAAAATGGTTGTGTCCTAGGCAGGTATAAAAATTGCAACAGTATCCTCTATAAGAGAATTCTGGGAATGAAATTTCTAATAACCAGTTCTGCTGCATAATCTCCGAAATTCACAAATTAAAATTTGATCAATGATGTTTAAATCTAGTATGTGATAAAAAGTTAAAAACTGATCTTATTGTATAGTAGTATGATCTTGTTAAAATGAATTATTAGAGTAACTTTTTCTACATTTTACATAGAAAAAGTTACTCAATTTTTTCTGGAATAAAATAGTTGCCATGAATTCCTAAATGAAATTAGCAATGAACTGTAATTTAATTACTTCAATTTAAAATTAATTGTAAAGCGATCAACCGTCCGAAATAAAGATTTTTTTTTCATAATATTCGTATTTATATATTTTGAACATTTAAATTAAAAAAGCATTTATTGCGTAAATAATTAAAATATTATTTGATTTTGTATATCAATTTAATTAAAAATTAAATAATAATTTATATTACTCAAAACAATTAAATTCTGAATATGAAAATTATAAGAATAAAATTCAAATATGAAATTTCAATATTTTTATTCAAAATTTATCAATAATAAAATAATTGAATAATAAAACTTAAAAGGGGCCTTTTAATATTATCTGCAAAAATATATTTATTATCCATCAGATACATAAATTGTAAAATTTAATTTATATATTATTGTTTTCTTTTAATTGAGTGTAAATTTTACGAATAAAATATAACTTTTAATAAAATTACATTAAAGGAAAAAATTTATATTCGTTATTTAAAATATATTATTTTCTTTTTAGTTTTAAAATTCTTTTTGAAATTATATCATATTATTTCTTTTAAATTGATTTTCATTTTTATTGAGTAGGTATATGGAATAACATTTATAATATATTATTTTTACATAACATTTATAATATATTAATTTTTCGTTTATAAGGAATTTATAATGACTGCTATTAAAAATACAATATTAAGATCTAGTAAAACTTACTTTTCTAGCTTAATTAACACTCTGTATGACTAACAGTATTAAAATATACAAAGAGAAAAGAGGTTAACATTTAAATAAAATGAAATCTTATACTTAAAACGAAATGTAAAGTTAAATATAAGTTTCAAAACTATTTGAAATCGCTTAAAATATGCCAATTATACACAATTTAAAATTTTGTAAAATCAATATTTATATTATATTTGCTTTAAATTATGATTGCAATACTCAAAAACTATTTAACATTGGTAACTTCATTTTTAAATTTATCTAACAATTTTTTACTTTCATAATTGAATTGTATTATAATGGATTTATTTATCAAATTTTTGATTTTTCGTTTTATAAATGATTACTTTTACTGTTAACTATAGGTCCTAGCCCATACAACTACCACAAATAAGCAACTGTTTAACGAATACTTTAAGGTAACTTTCTTTTCTGTAATCTGACCCGTACTGGAATAATTACAGCTTTTTACAAATGCTTAAATTTTGATCAGTTGGTCTTTTAGTCTGGATGCTTTCTGCATTTTAGTAGTTAAATGTTCAGATCTAAGATGTTAAAATTTACAAAATAACGTTTAGAATTTTTTCAAGCTAGATCTGGAAGGAGTCGATTGTATATGTGGAATTCATTAAGATTAATTCTAACTATAAGAATTCAATATGCCCCACCTTGATCAACATCTACCTATGGTATATGGTGTAGCGAAGAGCCTTAATGCCAATAGAACAGTTTATACAAACACCTAAGTTTGACAATACTACCTTATTTATTTTCTGAACAACTAATTTTTATTTCCTGTTCATTTAATGATTTAATGCGTAAAACAAAAAAAAATAATTTCCGACAGAATTTATTAACACAATTTTTATTTTTATAACATTCACTTTATAAAAGTCAACATTTATTGACTATTAAGCAATTTACGCAAAACAAATTGAAGTGACAAAAGAGGAAGGAGTCATTTAAGAATCAAAATCTCTTACTTTAAAAAAAACCAAAATGTTTATTTCTTAAACCTTAAAATCAAAATATAAAAAAAATAACTGAACTGTATTTTTCATGATTTTTATCCATTAAAATCTGTTAAATATTACATCTCTACCTCAATATTTTTTTTTATGTTTTACAATATAAATTACTGTATATATGGTATATAATATAATATCTTATAGAAAGTTTTTCAATTGTAATCAACCAGTGTGTGATTAATTATTGCATAATAAAAATATACGAATATAAATTTTCCGTTTATTTTATGATCTTGGTTCTGTGGAATTGTAGTTAAAATTCTTGAGGTCCATAATAATATATAACAGTATAAAATATAGGAACCTATAAGAATAATAAATTTTCTATGTCATAAAATACAATGAAGCGAACATAAAATGAACAAAATAAAAATACAAGACAGACAAAAATATTTTTAATAGGCATGGTGTGTTATTTGGTATATGGAGTATGAGTTAAAGTGAATTGAAATGTAAAACATAATATATATATACATATATATTGTGCCCCATATGAAAATAAATTGTTCAAAAAGATTAAAAAAAGAACAAAAGATAACCTGAGTTCCAAACGATTATTCCTTAAGCTTTAAAATCACAAATGATGTGAAGAGTAAAAAAAAATAAGTGGATGAAAAATATTGAGAGTACACTTTGGTAACTGAATAATATTGTAACAATTAAGTCCGAAAGGCAGGAAATGATATGACACGAAAGAAGTAATTCAGTACAGGTAATGTAAAGCCATCTTCTTTGATATCAGAAGCAATTTTAAAAGAAATGACAATACTGTGGAGCTTTTTAGAAAATGATTAGAAATAAGATTATAAATATAATGAAAACTTTTTCAATCCCCGTAAAAAGTAAAGGCTTAACCAAGGCTTTTAAGCAAATTTTCATTTTTGTTAATTATTGTATCCATTAGGTCGTTGATTACTGGTCTATAGTTATTGAATAAAACAATAAATATAAAAATGCTATAATACTTGATTTTGATATTATCTATTACCTTGCTTATGGGTAATAGGTATTTCAATAAATATTTCTTTAAAATATAATTTTTAAACATTTTTTGATTGGATATGATCTTAACGTGGTTTGAATCCGAGAACGGTATTAAAAGGTATCTAAATTATTGGCGTTATAGCTATTTGGAAATTGTTCAGAAAAACTAATTTAGAAAGAAAATAATGCCAATAAAAGAGCGAGTTTAAAAGTAATTTAATAAAAGCCTGGAACTTATTTGTCACAAATATTTACTCTATTCTTTCAGTATAAAAATTAAATAATCTTTACCTAATACAAACATATACTCGTACTTGCTGGAAAACTTCTGAGAGAAAATATTACTTTCAAGACAGAAACCCAATAAAAACGTGATGACTAAAATCCATTTGTAACACTTTTGTATACTAACAGATAAAAACATACCACAAAGAATACTTTATTCTTCACAAAGAATGTCAATTTCTTTGATTTTTGATAAATGCAAATATTTTACAAAATAAAATAGTTTACAATTCAAAAAATTCAAAGAAATAATCATATACCTACATCTTTTTTGATTTTGCACTTCTGCTTAAATACAATTAAATTTTATCAATGTTTGAAATAAACAAATATTGTTTGTCATTTTTTCAAGGAAAGATCAAAATTGAATTTTTTCTTGACTTTTAATAAAAAAAACAGCACGAGGAAACAAATACGAATATAAGAAATTAAAAAACAAATAAATTTCGTTGAAAATAAATGGCGTCAAACCGAGTGTAAAAACCCTAGAGGTTTCTTTTATTCGAGTACTTTAAAATTTGAATATCATATTATTGAAAATTTACTGATCCATTTTTAAAATGGGATTTTTATTTTCATACATTGGTTCAACTGGTTCACCAAATCCATCTTCGATATTAACGGTATCAATTTCAAAATTATCTGTCCCCATGTTTGAAGTTTCATTAATTTGAGCTTCTTCAGTAATTTCATCTTCAACAGTAAATTGTTGATCATTGGTTTGACGTGCTGTCTCCTCAACCCATGAACTAACTTGACTTTTTGAATATGTATATTGCTTTTCACGTTCATCAGCATAATCAACCATCATTGCTTTTACGTCATCTGCAGTAAAGAAACGTTGTTGCGGAACAGGTTGACTTATATCTTTTCTGTCTCCATACATATCTTTAAGAGTTTGATTAATTTCACTGAAATTAAATATTCGACCTTGTTTCTTTTGAAATTGTTTTTGACGAATTGTCTTTCTTTCGTTATGTTTATGCAATTCATCAGTATCAGCTAAAGCCATAGAATCTCGACGTGATGAAAATGCACTAGAACCATTTCGTTTACTCATTACCATTCGACATTTATTTGAAAATCCTCCTATAATTTCTGAAAATAAAGTAAGTGCAGCTAACAAATAACCAACAGCCATTAATATGAACATCCCTTCAGTATCGGCAGTTGTAAGTTGTCGTTCTTCTTGAACCATTTCACGTAAAGATAAACCAGCACTAGCTTGAAGTAATTTAGCACCCGAAGTTCTTCTCATATTCCAAATTACATCACCTAAAATTTTTTTAATTAAACCACCCTGCTGAAGACGTAAGATAATTCTATCAATTGATTTTCGGTATACTGAATGTTTGGGATAAGCAAATCCAACTTGAAACTGGGCAAAACATTCATCACTCAAATGCAAAGCCGTATGACGACTTAAAGCTTTGCTACAATATAAAAATGAGAAAATGATAATATTAGTTTTTATTTAAGAATTAATTCTATACTCGTCAGTAAAATTAGATTGAACTAGGTATTCAAGTTGATTTTGTGAACCAAGAAAAGCATAATTCCAAAAAAAGGCATGCGTTACATTTCCTATACCTTCATCCAAATTATTAACGTATTCCATTTTTCGAAAGAGTTTTTCAGTTGGATCATGGGTTGAATTAATAAACCATCTTTCCCATCCACCTTTTCCTACATATATAAAAAGCATAATATTAAAGGTGTAATGTTCGAGCCTCCGAAATATTTGAAAAAATTTCAAACAAAATACCTAAAGTTCCAACTCTATAAAACAAACCCAACAAATCATTCACAGAGTCTGCTGTATCTGGAAATTTCGGTAATGTTACAAAGGCTATAATTGAACCAGTATAACATGCTGTTATAATGATAGTAAACATCCAATAAAATCCAATTAAAAGACGTGTTGATAATTTTGCAGAGTTACTCCAAGAATATCGTCCCGAAAATGTCAAACTATTTGTGAAAGTTCCAAATACATACCAAAACATATTTTCCATTTCACCATAATTTCCAATTAGATGCCGAATTGAGAGTTGATCAGTATAAGCCAATGGAAATATTCCCAACAGATAAACTGCTGTTAATGCTACCCAAACTTGCCACTGAAATGGTCCTAAAATAGCACGCCACCTAAAAAACATATTAGTTTTAAGTATTGAATTAAAAAATAATATTTAATATTTTTCAGTACTTGGGCAATGCCTTTGAAGCTAGTGTTATAAATGATGCACAATCTTTAGAATGTCCAATGGACATATCAATAACATCAATTCTATCTGAAGTTATATAAGTGCCTGCCATTCCCATATCTGCTCTTTTAAATTGTACTTCCTCTCTTATAGCTTCTCCACCTCTGCAGTACGAAAGCAGTCGGAATATAAATTGATTACCATATTTTAATCAAATGCATACCCAAGTAAATCAACATTCATTGGTTCGGTAATATCATATGAAAAATTCAATCTTTGTGATAAAACTTTTATTATTTGAAACTCCAATCCTTCCCAATCAATATTCACATTTCCACTGATATAATCTAATGATTTCTTCTTAAAAATAAATGGTGGTTGATCTACAGCAGAGATAATAAAACGATGTCCGGCAAATCCATGTTTTAATTTTTCTGGGAATAAATTAATATGTGGTCGAGTCAAAGCTCCTCGTACCCAGCTTGTCAGAACAATTGGTACATTTGAACCTAAACCATCTGAATACAATTTATGTGTGTACAAAACATAAGGACGTTCCTGTAAAGATTGCATGTCAGAAAATTTTTTCTTTTGTTTTTCTAGGCAAAAATCTCTTACCTTTGTCAAATCAGTCGATAGTGATTCTTTTATTACCAATAAATTTACTAAATTTGATGATTCTTCAGATGCCAAAAAATCACGTAACTTCCATTGTGTTGATCTAGCAACAACAACAACACGATTCTCTAATTGTGGTCCAATTATTTTTCGAGTCATAATTGGATTTGATAGAAATAGAACATAACTGCGACAATTGTGTTCATCATTCCAGGCATTAACTTGCGAATTTATTAGTTTAAAATCTTTATCGATTTTTGCATGATAAAATGATAACGGAAAAGTCTCAAAAGCAGAAAAAAATATTATGTTTTTTTTTAAACTATAACTTTAAAGATTTTTTAACTAGTTTATAGATACTTACATGAAATAAATTTTGTAGAATAGAACTATCGGAATCTTCAACATATGTATCATAAAAAATGAATGGAGCACATTTTGACAAATATTCTACTGCAATTTTATTAATTAATTTGATTAGAGATGATGATTGATCAAAATTTTTTGATTGTTCAACACCGAAATTTCTTGCCCAAATTTCACTTTTGGTTTTTGGATGACCTAGAAATGTACTTTCATCAACATGGCGACGTTTTCTTACAATATTTTCATCTTCAACAATTGTTCCAGCTTTAAGACGATTAATAATTTCATCACTAAATCCATGTCTTTTAATAATTCCAAAATCTTCACACAAATCACAATCACCATTTTCATATGTCAAAATTAATTCAACTCTAGATACAGTTATAAATAAAAATATTATGAAATTTTTATTGACCATATTGAATCAAAGGCAACTATAAAATAAGTTCTTCATAAAATACTGAAGAAAATTCCAAGTTAAAATTGAAAGATGGTAGCGTGATAACTTTATTTTTTTTTAAAAATGCACTTAAGTACACGTATAAAAATAACTATCAGCAATTATTTAATAATCTATTACCAGACACAATTACTCTCTAAAAGAGTTTATTATTGATAGTGAACACCTGCGTTATTCTATTTTAATTAAAAAATAAATATGAAATAATAAAATTGTAATAATTTATAATTCCAGCCTAAAATTGAAAAACAATTTATTTTTATACTTTTGTTTAGAAGAAAAAGAATTGCTTTTATTAGCTGTAAATATAATAAAATATTTATTAAATGTTATTTTACAACCAAAGCATAAATAAAAATGGTGCTTCTATAAAAATAGAATTCATTTTTATACAGATGATTTATAATTGGTTGTTTTATTTGAAATAATATTTTTCAACCCACAACTTTTATTTTAAAATATCGTGATTTTAAACAATTTTCATCATGAAATGTGAAATTAAATATTGCACCTTCATTTTATCACATGTAGGTGTAAGTATACATTTCTTTGAAGAATAATAAACTGGGGGCGTTTCAAGATCTTAACTTGAGAAAACAATAGAAAAGAAAGATTATAAAGCTTAAAACAATAAAGGGCTTTTAAAATTGTTTTGTGTCTTCTCTGGTCTTTATAACCCTTAGTCTTCTCTGATCTTTATAACCCTTAGAGACTTATGTCCCACTAAGTGGGTCAAAAATCCCTACGGGACTTATGACTTTGGGAGTTCTGACGCTGCACCGATCCACATACTATTTACATATGAGATAGAACTAGGCCTGTTAATATGTAGAAATATCTTAAATTGTCAATAGATAAAATTCCAATTTGTTCATATTATAATAATTTTGTATTTGAGTTCCGGTGATTCCGTTTCTGTGAGTTATATTTTTCAATTCAATTATTTATTTATATTTTGTGTTTTTTAATATTCTTATATTTGTTATGGGATGCCTTTAATTTAAACCCAATGGCACATGGTAGCTGATTTGATGAACATTTTCTTAACTTTTACTGGGGTTCGTACCCGCGCCTCTTTAATATAAGGTCGGCACTCTCCTGCTCCATCCAGCTGTTTAATACGCAGTACCCTCTAGGAGAAAAATTTTTAGCAAAAAAACAATTTTTGGTGTCTTATTGTGGAGCAAATTTTTGAATTGCAAACTTTGCAATACAAAAAGAAATGCACAGTATGATAGGAAAAATTGTTCTCACATAACTAGTGAAAATTCCCATTTTCAAATAATTTTAATTCAGGTTCTGTTATACATTTAGATAAAGTTAGTGTTAGAAAATAGCAAGAAACTAATAGAATTTAAAATTTTTTCTGAAATATAAGATACTCATACTTTGCGGATAATAATTATAATAAACGTATAACAAGTTTTAAAATTATTATTAAAAGCTAATATTTGTATGATTTATACTTAAATAATACTAATATATACTTAAATATTGAAAAACAAGAATTAAAACTGCAGCCCAGCATCCGATGGCCCTTTTGCGGCGCAGGTGCACATGCACGAGAGTGGTAACAGCAGCTATTATTCCTTTAAGAGAAGCGTGGAATGAGTAATAAAGTAAAGGCAGACTAAGTGAATGAAGAGAAATGGCTGGAAGAGAAGGGCACAAAGGCCACGGGGCTAACCAGAATATAAAAAATTTTTGGAAACCTGTTGGAAACATTAACGTTTTCCAGTCAGCTATAAATTGGGATCTGAATAATACAATAATAATAAAATAATTCTTAAGTGAAATAAAGCCTATAGGCTAATCATTGATGATTTGATTTGATTCATTCATACTAGGTAATCATTATTTGAATGTGGCTGACCTGTAGTTTTTTTCGATTTTGCGTCAATTCATAGAAAAACAATTCACCGAAAAACAATTCACAGAAAAATCAATTCACAGAAGCTCAATTCACAGTAACGGATTTTACGGAAAAAATAATTTATTGAAAGTCGCGCAACTGTGAATTGTTTTTCTGTAAACTGACCGGATACCGTTTTTTTCTCATATTGGTTTTTTCTGTACAATATATTAAAAAAACGAATGCTCAATTTTAAAATCGTAAGAGAGTGATGGCTATATTTTGAATAATTTTGAATTAGTATTAATTTAAGCTTTTTCGTTAGTGTACCTACCACTACCTACTTTTCTTATTTTTTGATTTTTATTTTTAGATTAAGTACATATACATTATACAAACTTATTTATGAATGTGTTATTATTTAAAAAATTTTAATTAAAACGGATTATTTAAGGCAAAAAAATTGTTGCCGTAATATTCTGTCTTTTAAAAACACACTTTAACAGGTGCCTCTAGTAGTTATTATCCTCACTTTTCAATAGCAACCGAAATTACACTACTTATAATCACGTAATAAATAAATACATTTCAATCTTCAGATACTTCAACATAACAGTTAAATGAAAAACGATTTTTCAAGAGTAGAATTTTTAAAATTGCATATATAAATATATATTTAAGTTTAAATAAACACCTACAGCTATAAAATTTAATTTGTGTACTTATAGTACTAATTTTAATATCCTTTTTTTCATCCTTTTCATACAATAAGAATGTAAATCATGAATATTTTTTTGAATTAAAATTTTAATTTTAATGAGATTTTATATTGAATGTATTATTTATGTATTTTTCCAAGTACCCAGAAGCTTAACACGGAAGCTTAACTCTTTCATTAAATATTTCGAATAAAATAAATAACAATAGGTACATTTAATATATTTTATTGAAAAATTGTTAATATTGTTTCCTTTTTATTTGCATTTCTAAAATTTTTAATATGTTATTCAAAAGAAATTGCATAACTTGTGGCGCATTATAAATGATTTTCAATCAAATTTAAAAATTTGAAATATAAAACCACTTATTTGAAATTATAAGAATGAATTATTGATTTTTATTTTAATTAATTTTGTATTTTTTTTTTTAATTTCTTTTTATTATTGATTTTGACCTTCATATTCAAAAATTGATTCGCACTATTTAATGAACGCAGTAAACATCTATTTATCAGAAATATGTGCAAATTAAAAATAAATAAATATTACATTATTCTTATATAAAAATATTAAAACTGCATATCAACTTTATATATCAATTGAGGTTGTGATGTGTATAGTTTACATAATATATAATCATAAAATTTATAAATAAAAATCTTTTTATTAAGTTGTATTTTAAATGTGTAAATATTAAATAATTAGAAATTTTATAGAAATAATTTACATTTTACAAATATATATATGCATTTTAAATTTAATCAGTTTGTCACAAAAAATTGAGCATTATAATTCCTTATTCAAATAGCAGGGTGTTGAAAAAATGTATATAAGTAATAATATACTTTCGTAGAATTTTTTCAAGATCACTCTGATTGAAATTTATATATTTTCAACATTTTTTATTTCATTATTTTTGAATCAAATGAAATTGAGTAATCATATCATATAACAACCTTTAAGGCTTATTTATGAGTAGAGTAAGTGATTTTTATAATAATATAATACCGAAATTATTATAAAAAGCCGAATGCAAAAAATTGGCTTATACATATTTTTTCTTTCCACAAGGGCTCTAATAATAATCGCAGAGTATAATACAGAATTAAAGCCGTGCACTAACAGTTTTCGGGCGTTTATTCTTTTTTGAAAAAAATCACTTATCAGCACTAACAGTTTTCGAGCGTTTATTTTTTTTTGAAAAAAATCACTTATTAGCGCCCACTGGTTCGGATCCTTATTTAGAGTGAAATTTTTTATATTGTGGTAGTTGATTTCTTTCACAAATACCAAAACCCCAAAAAGCCAAATTTATAATAGAATAAAATAAATAATTGTAGGCTAACAATATATGAACAAAGAGTAATAAGGTCACGTTTAACAGATATTCCTTAAAACAGATATTTGATTTTAGTATGAAAATAAACAGTTACAGAGTAATTTTGCTTTTTTGATTAAAAAGAATGAACCTCGAATCAAACTAGCTCAAATTATTAATTTTTATTTATACAAAAATTTTGTATTAAAAAAGTTCAAGGGTGTTTACAAAAGTACATTTTCAAAATTACAAGTATATAGTGTTTCATATTGAATTTAACAAATATATGCACCGATAACTATGTTTCTGTTTTATAAATACGTGAAATTTTAAATCCTAAAAACTTGAATACTTGTCCAAATATTGACTAAGCCAAAGAAGGAAGGTACGAAAATATTTATTAAGTAAACTAAGGGTTCTTCTTGAAGATACAACCCTACCTCCCCCGGCTAAAATTTTGAGGTCTAAGGAACTAAATTATGACTTTCACCAAAATTTGGAATTTATCTTAATATTTTATTATACCCTTTAAATTTAAGGAAAACTTTTAAGAAATGTAAAAATATAATGTTGGAGCTTTAAATTTTGCATATAAATGAAATAAAATTTGGACAGATATTCAAGTTACACATGTTTAAAAATAGAACTTTAGAGCTCCTTAAAGATGGTTCGATAAAAATTGTTGTTTTTTACATACTCATACTAATTTGTGAGTATCTAACATATCACCAAATTTCTAGTTTCTTGCTTGAGCCGTTCAGAAGATATGATAGTAAAAATTTTGCAAAAATTGAGTTTTGCATAATGGTAAATTTAGTACTGTATGCAAACCCTACGAATTGCGTTTCACAAATTTATAAAGCTAATAAAAGAGCCGTTTTCTTCCGTTTTCAGATTGAAAATAAACCTAATAGAACTCGTGTTATAAAAATTTAAATATAGGGCTTTTTCAGTTTTCAGACTTTGAGGGGCTGTAGCTCCGTAACGGCTAGATTCACAGAAAAAAGTCCTTCCATGAAATTATTTTTTTTTACAATATCTACCCGCAGTTAAAATTTCTTCGATCTTTTAAATAGCGTAAAGTTTTTATAAACAAACAGACAGACTGAAATATTTTTACAAAATTTTTTTAAAATGTGCTAAAAACACTTAAAAAACTTATATAATAATTCAGCAAAAAAAGGATGTAAATAGTAACAGTTTATGTGTATCTGGAAATCAGTTTGAGAAATTATACAATTAAATATATTTTTATCTACAAAACATACACAAACAGAACATTTTAAAGAACCTTCATGATAATTTCACTTTTTATTATTATAATTTTACTTTAAACAAATTTATTTTTTAATTCAGAATTTTTCATTTATTTTTTGCATCATTAATGAGAAAATTAAATTAAAAGAATCTTCATTTTGTTTTACAATTTATTATAAATTCTAAGAAAATGTTAATGATTGTACTCAGGTAAAAAAATAAACAGTTTGAAAATTTTAGTTCTTATGTAATAGTAGTATAGTTTAATTGCAAAAATTAATTTAATGGATGTTTTTATTTTGTATTTTTTTTTTCTCCTCATTACAATTTTAAAATATTTTCAATTACTCTTATTTCTGCTCTTTAAAAATTTTAGCATAAAATTAAAATAAAATTGCGTAAAAGCTTTTATTTATTTTTGAAAAAAAAAATTATCTTTTAAAGGTTATTTTATATTAGAACAAAAACTTAAATCTGGATTGCCAGGTGCCCTAGTCTTAAATAATAAAAACTTTTGAATATAAAATAAAGTTTTAAAAGTAACTATATATATTTACGAGTACCTACCATGTATCTACCATATCTATTATGTTAATAAAATGTTATTAAGAGACTTTTTATTTTTTTTATCATTTCAGGTTGCACTTTAAATAAATCAGCACAGTGTCACCATTTATGCTTACAAAATGATCCAGTAAGAGCAATGAATAGTGGATGTAAATGTAATATAACAAAATCTACACCAACAACAAATGAAAAACATTCAAGTAAGTACTCGTATATAAAATATATATTGTACTTATAAATTAAATTTCCCTTTTTAAAATTTTATTTTTAATAATTTTCTTTTGATTCAAGGGAATTAATGTTAAATTAAAGGGTATTAGTAATTTCAATTTCTATTTTGTAATGCATATTTTAAATTTAAAAGATGTTTTGTAATTAATTTGATTAAAAAACATTTTTAAAATTTTGGTTACCTATGCTGAGGTTCTTTTTTTTTATCGAATGCAGTTCAATGTTAAAAATTTAGTACTAAACTACTTTTTCTAATGAATTTTTTCAAATAAAATATTCTATTGATTTATAAAGAACTCGTCCCAACATTTTTTTTAAAAATAATCTAACTGTTTAACTAATCGACTAATATCTTTACATTCTAATATAAGTGGGAGGTAGAATTTCTTAATAAAACTTCACTGATATTTGAACCTAACACTTAAAATATATTTTATTTGTACCAAAAATTTCCTATTCTTTTTTCCAGGTCAAGTTGCATTACCTTAATTCATAGTGTTGTTTGCTGCTTCTATTAATGTTATGGTGATTGAAAGTTAAGCTTGAAGGTCACTTAGCTTAGTTGTTCTGATTTTTTTAGGCGGGTCAGAATGTTTTATCCCTTCATGAGTATTTACTGTTTTTGCTATCTAGTATTAAACAGAATAGGTATTCAAGCTACAGATTTTTAAAAATAAAAAAATTTTAATTTTTGATCCCTTAAAGCTTCCAAATAGAGTGAGCTCCTATCTAGTGTGAAACAGAAAAAGGTGCGATACGATTTAATATTTAGTACACTATAAAACGTGTTTTGTCTTATTGTATTGAGGAATTTTTCCCAACTCCATTTTTAAAATCTTCAAAATTTTCTGTGATGATTATATTCGCTCTTTTACATTTTCATTTTGTAGTTAACAAGCACCATTACAAAAAATTGGTGTATAATATACCAGTTACTACAGAATTAAGTCATTGAACTTTCTTGTCACTTATATAAAAAAATTTCGGTTTTATTAAATTTTTTTACAACTTTTTACTTTAATTTAAATTTTTATACCCGTGCATACATATATGAACATCGGGTATATTAAAATTACTCCTCCGTTTGTAACGCATCGATCTAGACGAGCTAGATATAGTGTCAAGGGTACGTATCGAATCAGCATCGAAAAGTGAATCGATCTAGCTATGTGTGTCCGTCCGTCCGTCCGTCAGCACGATAACTCAAAAACTAAAAGGGCTAGAGTCTTGAATTTCACACAAAGTCATTTTTAGACAATTTCTAGGTTCTCTATTGTTTTTCGTTAAAATCGGACCAAGGCTTCGGGGAGCTGCCATACAACTTTTTTGCACCAATATGAATTTCTTCAAAACTATTTATACTACGGGGATGAAAATTACACACGGTTAGTTTTATAATGACTCCGGCACTTATATGAAGTTTCAAAATGTTAGGGCCCCATTTTCGGGGGGCTGCCATACAACTTCTTTGCACCAATATGAATTTCTTCAAAACTAATTATACTACGAGGCTGAAAATTACACACGGTTAGTTATATAATGAATCGAGCACTTATATGAAGTTTCAAAATGTTAGGGCCCCATTTTCGGGGGGCTGCCATACAACTTCTTTGCACCAATATAAATTTCTTCAAAACTAATTGTACTACGAGGCTGAAAATTACACACGGTTAGTTATATAATGAATCGAGCACTTATATGAAGTTTCAAAATGTTAGGGCCCCATTTTCGGGGGGCTGCCATACAAAGTTTTCAATTCAATAACTTTGAATCTAATGAAGCTACAAGGTTAAAATTAAAATTGGGCAGATAAATTAATAGGGCAAGTTACTTGGCAAAGTTGGACATCACTCGGACCTTCGGACTTTTAGAGTGGGCCAATTTTTTTTTTTTTTGTTTTTTTTTTTTTTTATTTTTTTTTTTTTTAAGTTAAAGTTATGGGACGATGAATGAAAATTTTGTTTTTTTTTTTTGTGATTTTTTTTTTTTTGTTAATTTTTTTTTTTTTTTTTTTTAAGCTAAAGTTATTGGACAATGAATGAAAATTTTGTTTTTGTTTTGTGATTTTTTTTTTTTTTGTTAATTTTTTTTTTTTTTTTTTTAAGTTAAAGTTATGGGACAATGAATGAAAATTTTGTTTTTTGTTTTGAGATTTTTTTTTTTTTTGTTAATTTTTTTTTTTTTTTTACGTCAAAATTATGGGGTAATGAGTTAAATGTATAAGGGAAGCAAATTACGGTTTATTTTATACACCATAGTGGGTATGCACGGGTATCTAAAAGTTGACAAGGGCAACTATAATCTTCCTCGTTTAAATGGAAAAAGATACGCAAAAATTTAAATCTAAAATTTTATTATATTATGGGGAAATTTTTTCCTGATTCAAATTTTTAAAAAATATTCAATAGAACTTCACTTTTTTAATTAAATATTTAAAAACTAGCTGTTGTCCCGTCACAGAATGACGGAAGGTCAAATTTAAAGAAGAACTTTTTCTAGTTAAAAACTATTTTTAATTTCATTATTTACATTATGTTAAAAGTATGGTAAATAAAATTGCAACCGTTACATTTTATATAACGCATATTATGCTTCGATTCTAGTAATAGGTAAACAAAAAATAAATAAATGACTCATATTTTTTCTTCTTGTATCTTAAAAACTTGAAGATGAATAAGTTAGTTAGTCTACTTTTTATATGTTTCGTGTTTATAAAATTTTGGGGTCGTTAGTTCAAATCCCTTCTTGGTATAATTTTTTTTTAATTTCAATTATTATTTTTTTTTTATTTAAGTGAGTACTTGCTTAAATTTTTTCTATATCGTTTCCTTTGTTTCGATTC
Source organism: Dolichopus griseipennis (assembly GCA_963082915.1). Lineage (NCBI taxonomy): Eukaryota > Metazoa > Arthropoda > Insecta > Diptera > Dolichopodidae > Dolichopus > Dolichopus griseipennis. The sequence continues at coordinate 35,070,811 of OY720444.1, read as the reverse complement.
AAATTCAAATACTTGTTTGTTGCTAACATTCTACAATGTGTACTCAACATGCTAAATAATGTATCTATTATTTAAATTTACGAAAATTGTATTAAATAAATGTTGATTTTTGAATTGAGTTTTGCAATATCACAAATTTTTTAATATACCTAACCTAACTAAGTTTAAAAAAAATTTATTTTGTTTGGTTTTTATAGTGCATTGAACCAGGTATTGTATATCCGAATCCACCTTCCCAACCGTTAGTCGTTTCGTTACATTATTTTTTTACATTTTAAAATTTTTTTAAATATATAAGTAAATAAAAGTTTATGAAGGAAGAGATGAGAGATAGTTGAGAGCGAGATGAGGGGAAACTTTGAAATTACTTTGATACATTGCTTAGTTTATTTGCTTAAGCAAACCAAGCAATGCATCAAAGCATACATTGGGCTTTCGCCCTTATTTCAGATTTGCACTGAAAATTATTAAGACTTACTACACAAATGTGCCTGTGAAGCATTGTCTTCTTAATTTTTATTTACAAAATGTCTTACTATTTATTTAAAATTTCCAGAAAATCTTCTGCGATTTTTAAAATTGAAATGAAATTATTCATATACTAATAAATAAATTTCATTTCAAAAAAAATTTTTTTTTTTTATTAAAAATAAATAAAATATTTTTTGGCCTGCTTATAATAATTTATGATATTTTATTTTCTAAAATAAAACACATACAACAAAACATTAATATTTTATTTTTTTATAATTGAACACATCCAACAAAACACATTTAATTGAATGCGTTTGTTGCACCTCATTCTAGACAAATATATTAATAATAATAATAATAATAATACTTCAAAAAAAAAAAATTATTTCATAAAAAATTATGAAATATTAATTAAAATAATATGAAAATTTGTTTCCTAAAATTTCCATTTCTTCAATAAAAAATTTGTTAAAAAAATATCAAAATCATTTTTAAACAAGAACAAGATGGCATTCCAATTGACGTCGTTGAAATATTATTTTGAAAATGATTATTACAAAACAAATAGAGTGTGTCAGCCCCACGATGAAAAGCGTAAGGCGAAGTGTCTTGTAAAGATTTATAATAATTAAAAAGAGGACTCCGAAACGAAACGGCATTAGAAGAAAATTCAATCGTTCCTAAACATTTTGTACTCCTCGGAGTAAAAAAATAAATTTCTTTCCTGATCAAATATTTAAATTTTATTTTTATCGGAAGAACGAGTTCAAATTGAACAAAAAATAAAGTTCTTTACGGAACAATCCGATTCGAAATTGAAATAAGGTTCTGGTCCTCGTATCAAGGTCGGGTAGACTTGGTTTAAAAAATCTAGCCCCCGATTCTGTAGCGCTTACTCAGAATCCGAAAAAATTTAAGAAAAATCCCAAAAAGTGCACTATAATTTTTGAGGTTTGTTTGTTGGGGGAAGGCTTAAGAGTCGAACTTTTGCAATTGTGTTCTCTAATTGTATTACAACTTTTTCTCAAAAATTTTATTTCGGTTTTAATTATTAGCTTTAAAAAATTACTAAATAAGAATAATTTAAAAACCTTATATTTCAAATTCGAAAAAATTCCACGCAAATCTAAATGCAGGAGTATTTAAAATCGTGAGTAAATAAAATCACTAAATCCCGGAGTAATTACGTACTCCACTAATACATAATTGTAAGAGTCGCAGTTTCAAACATACTGTATGATAATAATATTTACCTTGCATTTCATATTATGTGGTAGGTGGTTACAATCGAAATTAACTTATTAATTATTTTCCAGAAATATTCTATTTTGGATAAATTCCGTATTAATTATCTGAAAACGGTTGATAATTGGAATATTTTTTATATTAATTATATATACATAATACTATGACAATTTTTTTTTCCGGAATTCAAAAAAAAACGTGCGGGAAAAAAAAATTTCATTGAACAGAAGTTTTTTTATAGAACTTTAACATGTACAGACCCAAAAAAGTGTAAATCAGAATATATATATATACATTTATCAGAGTATACATATATTTTAATCCTCTTAAAATCTAAAAATAAATGATGTCCTTATTCTGTTACTTTAAAATTAATTTGATTTAAAAAAAAAAATTCGGGATTTAGATTGAATTTGATTAATACATTAAAAATTAAGGGAAATCCCCAATATACTCTATGACTATTCTAAATAAAAGTTACGTATAATGTATATCTATAATTTTTTTTTCATTCATTAATAATATCAATATTAATCTACAGAATTTAATTCAACATTAAAAGTTCATTCAGTTCAACTTTAAATTAAAGTTAACATTTAAATATTTAAATATTTTTTACTTTGTAATTTTGATTACAGTACAATATAATTACAAAATAAAATTAAATTCAATTTAATATACTATATAATACTATATGTATATATAATTTTATTGATATATGATTAACATACAAAGTACATTCACACATACTCCCCAAATACATAACATATACATAAAATATAAAAATTAAAAAATTAAAAAATATTATTAATAAGAGTTTTATCTTGTGCAATATGCCGGAAACAGGATATTTTCGAATTACTCGTTTTTTTTAATATACTTTTATTATTATTAATGTTAAATTTTTTTTATTATTATTTTAATTGTTTTGTTTTTTGTTTTTCTTTTAAATGTAAATTTGGATGACTTTTCGTTTTGCTTCCTGTTTTTTTTTTTTTTTTTTTTAAATTTATCATTAACATTTATTCAACGAACTAACAAACAAAAATATGATTACGCTGATATTAAATCTAAAAAAAATATAATTTTTACCGTTAATCAGAAACATGATTTTGCATAATTACAATTATTACCGTTATTATATATGTATTTACATTTAATTGTTTAAAAATAAAAATAAAATGAATAAAACAATAAAAATGGTAATGTTATTTACAATGAGATTCTATTTTTCCCCCAGTTTTTAGCACATTTACAAAAGATTTTGTAAAAATGTTCCTATATAATTTTACTCTGTCTGTCCGTCCGTCCGTCCTTTTGTTTACAAAAACTTTTAGAAATAAATTTTAACTATGGGTAGATTGCAAAAAAAAATTCATGGAAGAACTTTTTCATGTAGCCCCACCAATTACGGAGCTACAGTCCCTTAAAGTTTGAAAAAGCCCTATATTTAAATTGTTAGAACAAGAGTTGTGTTAGGTATATTTCCAATCTGAAAACGGTAAAAGAGAGCTATTTTTATAAGCTTTATAAGTTTTTTAAAAGCACATTTATAGGGTTGCCATATGGTACTGAAATTTACTGTTAAGCAAAACTCCATTTTTGCAAAATCTTTGACCCAATATATTTTCTAAACGGTTCAAGCTAAAATTTTGAAATCTCGAAAACATCTGTAACATAAATACTTGTCCAAAATGTTTTTTTAGTGATATATCAACTATATTACTTCGGTCCTCTCCAAAGTAATGGAAAAAGTTATAAATTATAAGCTTTTGAAATATCTAAATCGTAAAGGTTTGCTTCATGATCGACAATACGGGTTCAGAGCCCGTCGTTCAACTGGTGATCTCATGACCTACCTGTGCGAAAAGCTTAATATCAGTCTTCACCATTCTGGTGAGTCTGATGTTGTAGCTTTGGATATTTCTAAAGCTTTCGATCGAGTTTGGCATGATGCTTTATTGGCAAAATGCAGGGCTTTAGGTCTAGGTAGGGTTTTCGTTAAATGGATTGGAGATTTCCTTTCGAATCGCACGATTCGTGTTCTTGTCGATGGATATTCATCCAAAGATTTCAAAATAAATGCTGGTGTCCCTCAGGGATCTGTTTTATCCCCCAGTCTTTTCCTAATATTTATAAATGACCTACTATCAATAACCTCCAATCCAATCCATAGCTTCGCAGACGACAGTACCCTTGTTGCTTCCTATGAATTTCATAGCCGCTGTAACATTAATCACCAGATTAATTCAACACCAAAAAATTTCACTATAAGTGAATTAAACAAAGATTTAATTAAAATCCAAAAATGGGGTGAAATCAACAGAGTTGAGTTTAACACCAAAAAAACCCAATGCTGTCTAGTCTCGCGAAAAATAGCTACAACTATTCCGAACCTTACTTTTCAAGGAGAGGCTTTGCAACATTCGGAAGACTTGAACATTTTGGGGATTGAGCTAAACCAAAAATTGACTTGGTCAAATCATATTTTTGGAGTAGCTAAGGACGCTGCTAAATGTTTGGGTTTCTTGTATCGCTGCAAAACTTACTTCTCACCCTCTGATCTCCTTAACATCTATAAAACTTATATCAGGCCGAAAATGGAGTATAATGCACATATTTGGGCTGGTGCTCCCATTACGGCGCTGGGATATCTTGATAAAGTGCAAAATAGAGCTATTCGTCTTATAAATGATCCCAGTGTTACCTCAACGCTCACTCCACTCAGCCATCGTCGCACTGTTGGGTCACTGACCTTGTTTTATAGATATCTTGTAGGGACTAACACCTGTTCTAAAGAAATCAAACAACTTATGCCTCCATTCAAGATTTTCCAACGGGAAACAAGGAGGTCAACAGATGCTCATCCCTACACAGTTGAACTAGCCAGATGGCGTAACACGGCTTATGGAAATTCGTTTGTCATGCGCTCATCTCGTTTATGGAACCATCTTCCACCAAATGTGTTCCCCAAAGTTGATAATGTATATATGTACGATTTAACCAAATTTAAGAAGAACATTAACATCTTTCTTCTAAATATTGCATCCAATTTTCCCCATCCCCCATAATCCAGATATTCCAAATAACTTCCACCATCATCCTAAATCCTTCCATATCCTCATCCCTGTAACCAAACTGTACATTTGTATTACAGGTTCCCTCCTAAAGTTTGGTTCAAAAAGGGTGTGGTTTTGGTGTGTTAAAATCATACACTTCCCAGCGAAACACCGCACAGTTTCAATGGGTGGCTTTCGAGCTTTCCATTCCCTCGTAAAAAAAAAAAAAAAAAAAAAAAAATAAAGCTGAATTATATTTCAACATATGTTAAAGGTTTTTCTTAAATTTAAAAGAGGTTCGCTCAATTAAAAAAAAGTTTCTCTCTAGATCTTCGGGAATCATCATAAGTTTGCTTAGTAAAAATTTGGAAACCTTCCCCGTTGAAAGGCTATTAAAACTTAAAAATTAAAACTTTCCTTTTTTTATAAATCGGCAACTTTTGTACCAATGTATATTTTCCAAAATTAAGTGTTAACATTGAAACTCCAACAATTTCGCACTGGTTAATAGATTATATTCTAAGTGTTGATTTCGCTATTACTATTATAATTAATAATGAATTAATTAAATAACTAAATGTATGAAAAACTATATAATTTTGAAAATGTGCTTATTTAAAAACCTTTGGTTTTTTCATCACTTGTTTTTCTTGTATTTTAATTTGCTTCCTGCATTTGAAACCCTGTAATAAAGCAAAATAAAGTTTTATGTACCACAAGAAATATGATAAAATGTGATAAAATATGGTTGTATTTGTTTATTTTTGAGGTCAGTTGGACAACAATTAAATATTTTTTATGTAAAAATTTTTTGTAAATAATCTCAGTGTCCAGTTTAATTGCGGGTTCAAAAATTTTGATTGTTTGTGGTTAACTTGAAAATTCCAATTTATTGTTCATTATATTGAATTTAATTTCTATACATTTGCTTTAAATATATATTTATTACATATATGTATTACATATATAAACCAATAAACCAATAGGTATACTCATGTAAAAAGTGTAACCGCAAAAAAAATTTTAGATATTATTTTTATACCCGTGCATACATATATGAACATCGGGTATATTAAAATTACTCCTCCGTTTGTAACGCATCGATCTAGACGAGCTAGATATAGTGTCAAGGGTACGTATCGGCTCAGAATCGAAAAATTAGTCGATCTAGCTATGTGTGTCTGTCCGTCCGTCCGTCCGTATGTCAGCACGATAACTCAAAAACTAAAAGGGCTAGAGTCTTGAAATTCACACAAAGTCATTTTTAGACAATTTCTAGGTTCCCTATTGTTTTTGGTTAAAATCGGACCAAGGCTTCGGGGAGCTGCCATACAACTTTTTTGCACCAATATGAATTTCTTCAAAACTATTTATACTACGGGGATGAAAATTACACACGGTTAGTTTTATAATGACTCCGGCACTTATATGAAGTTTCAAAATGTTAGGCCCCCATTTTCGGGGGGCTGCCATACAACTTCCTTGCACCAATATGAATTTCTTCAAAACTAATTATACTACGCGGATGAAAATTACACACGGTTAGTTATATAATGAATCGAGCACTTATATGAAGTTTCAAAATGTTAGGGCCCCATTTACGGGGGGCTGCCATACAACTTCTTTCCACCAATATGAATTTCTTCAAAACTAATTATACTACGAGGCTGAAAATTACACACGGTTAGTTATATAATAAATCGAGCACTTATATGAAGTTTCAAAATGTTAGGGCCCCATTTTCGGGGGGCTGCCATACAAAGTTTCCGATTCAATAACTGTGAATCTAATAAAGCTACAAGGTTAAAATTAAAATTGGGCAGGTAAATTAATAGGGCAAGTTACTTGGCAAAGTTGGACATCACTCGGACAATCGAACTTTTAGGGTGGGCCAATTTTTTTGTTTTTCTTTTTTGTTTTTTTTTTTTTTTTATTTTTTTTTTTAAGCTTAAGTTATGGGGACAATGAATGAAAATTTTTTTTTTTTTTTGTGATTTTTTTTTTTTTTTTGTTAATTTTATTTTTTTTTTTTTACGTCAAAATTATGGGGTAATGAGTTAAATGTATAAGGGAAGTAAATTACGGTTTATTTTATACACCATAGTGGGTATGCACGGGTATCTAAAAGTTGACAAGGGCAACTATAATCTTCCTCGTTTTATAATAATCCAAAATTATAATTTGTATATATTATTGGTATTATAGACTTAAACTGTTTCAGGTGTTATAGATTTTACTTGATAATTTAAGAAATAATATCAACCACCTAAATATAATATTTTACAATAATTATATTCATATTAATACCAAACGTTCGAAACCCATTACATATTTTTACAAAATATTTAAAATATTTAAAATTTACATTTAAATACCCCGACAGAATCTGATGGTGCTTTTTCAATATAACTTTATGCTAATAAGGCGTTAAAAACCTTTATATATTTTGTTTACATTGTAAGGAGTTTAAAAAAATGCTTGCGGCACAAAATTAATTGACTCCATTTAATTAAATTTTGTAAACAAATCCCTTTTTAAAGCTTTAAAATATATTTTTATAAAAATGATAAATCGTTGGCTGTGTGCTCTTTTGCCCCATACGCCACTTTTTGATTTTTTGACCTAAGATTAGATATATAGGTTTTGGCACTAGATCTTTCGATTGGTGTAATCGGTTTTCTGATAGCTCTTTTAGTTACTGATATACAGAGTTGCCAATTTGATACATACGCCGCACTTTTCCAGATTGTTAATGCTCTTTTGACCCAAACGCCAAAATTTTGCTTATGGGTCAAATTTTATATGAAAAAAAAATTTTTTTTTTGTAATTTCTTATTTGACCCATGTGCATGTACCGAATCTATGGATCAAAATAGAATTTACTTTTCATAAATTATTTTTGCCCCATGGGAATAGTAAATTATAGCAATTATATACAAATTTTATATTTATTTAAAAAAAATTACATAAAAATAATAAAAAAATGGAAGAATTATTTTGCTGTAAAGTTTAATTATTGTTTTGAAGTTACTTTATATTTTTTATTTAGTTTTGTTTTAAAAAAAATTTTTTTGTTTTCTTATTATTGACGTCATTATCATAATACAAAACAAAAAGAAGTGCATATCTGAAAGTACAATTTAAGTTGAAAAAAAAAAGTTTTTTTTGTGAAATACAAACATAAGATCGAAGTCTATCTGTCTAAAAAAAACAAACTATAATCATTGTTTATTTAAAGATATTTTATTTCTTATCGTTTAAAAATCAACAAAGTTTAAGAATGCTTTTTATAGCAATACAGCAAACCATAAAAAAAATAAAATAAGTATGTAAACATTGAAACAAAGAAAAAATAAAAAAACTATAATGCAAGTTTACGCATGAATGAACAGATAAACCAAATTAAATGGTTATCTATAGTATGTTTAATATTGCGCTTGGAAAATGTGTGCTAATCATTAAGCAATTTCTATTAAAAAACGCAATTCTTGAACTTAGAAAATAAGAAATGAAGTTCAAAATATATTTCCTTTATCGTTCACGGTTAGTATTTTTTTCAATTTCGGAGATAATAGATGTGCGCGCATGTGCATAAGAGTTCAATTTAAAAATCGTATATATTTTGAGTAAGTAAATCTATTTTATTTTTTTTCATATTTTTTGTAATACCTAACGAAATGTATTTTTTTTAGCATGACTGATGTAATGTCTGAATTGAGCTCCAGTGAAAATTCTTCACCTGTCCCATTTGTTTCGGAGGATATTTTAGAGTAAGCTAATTATGGTTTGTATCTTTATTTTTTGTTTAAAAACTATAATTTTTTAGAATGGAAAAAGATATATTTCCCGTCGAAAAATGTGATCTAAGTTATACCACTATGGATGATTTTTCATGTAAATATAAATTATATTTATTAAAAAATAATATATTATATTTATTCCATTTTCATGAACTTTTAAGCTGGTGACGAAATGCGCGATCCAAATTATGTACCAGATAGAAATGTTATACAAGAGCAGGTTGTTTCCGATATTGAATGTAAATTGTTATGAATTTTTTCTGTAATCAAATTTTATATAATAATTTCCTATATTAGCTACTATTTCTCGAAATTTACCATCCGTTTCTTCAGCGCTAAGAGATATGCCATCAGATTTTGTTCCTTCATCAGGTTAAATTTTTAATATGTAATTAAAAAAAATAAAAATTAATTTATAATTTATGTACTTAGGAAATAATACACCAACTAGAACACGAAAGAGACAAAAACGCCCTGAATTATGGCATAGATCTACTATAAAAAAATTACGTGAAAGTGGTAAACAATACACTGATCGTGGAGGAAATGTAAAATCACCGAAAAAAATGAAACCAGGCTGCAAAGATACTTGCTTTTATTTATGTTCAAAGTATTTCAGTGAAAATAATCGTCTTTCTATTTTTAATAGTTTTTGGTCTCTGTCAGATGAAGGAAAAAATCAATTTTATTTGAAATTCGTGAAAAGAGAGCTGATAAAACGCAGTCGAACTTCGTTAGAGATAAAAAAATTTTCTTTTAAATTTTATTTTGAAGTTGACGGTGAAATTCGTAGAGTTTGTCGAGAGTTTTTTCTTAATACTTTGTCAATTGATAAGAAAAGAGTGTATTATTGTTTTAATAAACTACGTGATCCAATAGGAACTCCTACTACTCGGAAAAAGGGGAAATTTGTTAAAAAAAATACTCCAGTCGAAAAGTTAGAAGAAATTCGCGACCACATTAAGTCGTTTCCAGTAATAGATTCACATTACTGCCGATCATCATCTGACAAAAAATATTTACCACCTGAGTTAAATTTAACTAAAATGTACAATTATTACGTTGAAAAAACATCAGAACCGCTGAAAATACATATGTATCGCAAAATATTTAATTATGAGTTCAATATGGCATTTTTACAACCAAAAAAAGACTTGTGCAATAAATGCTTCCTGTTCAAAAATAACCGAACTCCAACTGAAAAAGACCGTGATAATTATAAGAATCATACCATGGAAAAAAATATGTCGAAAGCAGAACGAGATTTGGATCGTTCAAATATCGATGCGAATCAGTGTATAGTATGCTATGACCTCCAGAATGTGTTCAGTTTACCTAAAGGAAATTCTTCAATATTTTTTTATAAGCGCAAATTGAATGTATTTAATTTAACTGCTACGGCAATAATTCCGCAAAAAGAAAAAATCACATATTGTGCAATATGGCATGAAGGACACAGTGGTAGAAGTGGCAACGATATTGCTAGTGCTTTATTAAAGCTATTAAATAACATTTCGAAGGACAATCCGAATCTAAAAAAAATAATTTTATGGAGCGACAGTTGTGTCCCACAAAATAAAAATAAAATAAATAGTGCTGGAATAAAATACTTTTTAGAAAATTCGTCTAGTGTTGTTGAAATAGTTCAAAAATACTCCGAGCCTGGTCATTCAAATATTCAAGAAGTGGATGCAGTTCACTCTGTAATAGACAGGTATTTAAAAAAACTCGATATACATAGCCCTCTACATTTGTTAAAATTACTGAAAAACGTAAATACATCTAAAACTAAATTGAAAATTTTTCAAATGCAAGAATCAGATTTCTTGTCATTATCCTCCATTTCATCTAAATTAAATTTCATTCATCTTCCATTTACAAAAGTAAAATGCATTAAATATGAAAAGAGTAATCCTTTTTCAATCCAATTTAAAAATTCTTTTTCTGAAATAAATTTTAAAACAGTAAATTTAAAATCAAAATCAAATTTACCTACAACATTAATTAACATTTTGAGAAAACCTCCTCCAGTTTTGTCTCAAAAATCTATTATTTCTGGAGAAAAAAAAAATGATTTGAAATCTTTGATCCCATATTTACCACAGATAGATCAACAGTATTTTACAGCAATATTAAATTTAAATTAAAACTGCAGACCAATTTTGGAACTATTTCAACGTCATTTCAAACGTATTTCTTTAAAGTATGACGTTTTATATTGAATTCGTATAAAAATAATTATTAAATTTTAATTTAATTTAAAAAGCCCACTACAATTAATTTTAATTTAAATTAAAAATTTATATAATTTGATTTATTTAATTAAATAATTATATTTAACAGTGAATTAGAAAAACTCGTTCATAAAAACATTTTTTTATAGTTTAAATGCTAATATGAATTTTTATTTATTTCATCTACTTCTCGCAACATTTTTTATTTATATTATTATTTAATCATACAAAACAATTAATGAAAACATATTATTTAATCATAATAACATTTCGTGATAATATTATCAAGTCATTCAAATATTAATATAACGAAACTTTATTATTAGCAAACTCTTAATTTAAATTTAATTTTAATTTAAAGAAACTTAAAAATTGAAATTATGGATTTAATGCTTAATTTAAGAATAATATTATTTGAAACTGAAGGCTGTTTATTTTTGTTTTTAGTTTTAATAAAAATTAGTAGTGTTTAGCAAAAATATTAAATTAATATAATTTTGAAAGGAAATTTAAAATTTAAAGTTATGGATTTCATACTCAATTTAATAAAGGATCTAGAAGAAGGCTGATTTTAGTTTAATAAATTTTTGTTTTTTTACGTATAGATATTATTATGAAAGTACAAAATGTGAAACTTAAAGTGCTTGAAAATATAATGTAATAAAATATTAAGATTTAAAATCCATGTTTATTATATTTTTATAGCTATAATATTGTTGAAATTTTTATAATTATAATATTGTTGAAACTATTTTTTAATTAATAATTTTTGAAATTTAAAATTTCAAACAATTTCATAAATTTAAAACATTAAAGCTAGAAGAAGGCTATTTATTTTTTTTTGTTTTTTACTTTTAATTAATTTTTGTTTGAGTTTAAAATAATATTAAGATAAATAAAAAAACGAAAAAATTTTAAATTTGGAGTTTTGTAATTAATATTGGCAAATATATTATATTTTAAAATTATAAACCATGATGAATTTGTTACTGACCATCGTTAACGAAAGCATAGTTTTCCTTTTTTGCTTCCTCTACAATATTAAAAAGTAAAAATTTACTTACTACATAATGCGTGCTCTTTTGCCCCATTTGAAAAATTTTTGCTCCACGTGCATATACTCTATTGAATAATAAATACCTTGTATGAAGTGGGTCAAAATGGCAACTGGGAGTTGTTTCATAAAAAGTGTATTTTGGGGCGAACCGTTGAGGAAAAACTTTTGAAATTTTGTATACAGTTACAGAATTGTACAAACATACTACCTGCAAATTTTGAGCAAAATCGTTAATGTAGATTTTTTTCTATAGTATTCCAAACTTTCTTTTTCAATTTTCTCAGTTTGACCTTCGTGGCGTATGGGGCAAAAGAGCACTCAGCCGACGAAATAGTAAAAATTATTGAATAAATTTGTTTCTTCAAGTAGTTGAAAATAATAATACATAAAATACATGAATGAAGTTTAAATTAAATTTTTAATTAAAATATGTTAATAATTATAGAATTTATCAATTTGCTTACACTGTTACATTTAATTAATAAATGTTTGCTAGTTTATTTTTTATTTAAATTATTACTCTAACTAGAAACGAAAGTTCGAAATAAAAAGTGTAAAATAAATTTTGGAACACCCTGCTGATTACCAAAAAATAAAATTAAAAAAAAAAAATTTTTAACCATAAATAATAGGAAAAAAAAAACACTGTCTGATAGATAACAAATTAATTTATTAAAATATAAAAAAAAAACTCTAATTATTACTATGATTAAGACTGAAGCTAAAAAAAAAACAAAATTGCAATAACGAGATCTTACATATTGTGAAGTTTTGTATTCATTATACCCGTATGACTATATAGTCCAAGGGTATAATAAATTTGCCATTACGTTTGTGACGCAGAGAAGGAGGGGGGATAGATATAGACTCAAGTGTATGGATCGGATCAGAATCGAAAAATAAATCGATTTAGCTATGTATGTCCGTCCGTCCGTCCGTCCGTCCGTCCGTCATCACGATAACTCAAAAAGTAAAGGAGCTAGGATTATGAAATTTTCACAAATTCGTTTTTATGCAAAAAACGGAATCGAGTTTGAAATACAGCCATTTTGGTCCACGGGTTCGAGTACCTGCCATACAACTTCTAATTTTATATGAGCATTACTCTATACCTATGGAAGCTGCGTGTCTGAAATTTTGCCAAAAGTAGTTTAGTATAATGGCCAAAGTTACTGCAAAATTTGGTTGGTCTACTGCAGAGGGTTCGAGTAGCTGCCATACAACTCCTTCTTTTATATGAGCTTTACACTACACCTGATGAAGCTGGGTGCCTGAAATTTTGCAAAAAATAGTTTAGTGTAATGGCCAAAGTTACTGCAAAATTTAGGTGGTCTACTGCTGAGGGTTCGAGTAGCTGCCATACAACTCCTTTTTTTATATGAGGATTACACTACACCAAATGAAGCTGGGTGTCTGAAATTTTGCCAAAAATAGTTTAGTGTAATGGCCAAAGTTACTGCAAAATTTGGTTGGTCTACTGCAAAGGGTTCGAGTAGCTGCCATACAACTCCTTCTTTTATATGAGCATTACTCTACACCTAATAAAGCTGAATGTTTGAAATTTTGCCAAAAGTAATTAACCGGATGATATAATGTATATGTTACGGTCATACGGGTATCCCAGAGTTGACACAGTCTACTCTACTACACTCTTCCTCGTTAATTTATGGATTTTTGTTATTTAATATTTAACCTTTTAATTTGATAATAATATAGTTCACTTATATTATAACATAATGTCTGGTCTGGTTGTATAAATTACAAAAATTTACTAAAGATAACATAGGTTTTTTTTGAGTATTTTCACAATATTAATGTAGTAGAAAATATTAGATATGGAAACCTTAAATTTTCCACTCATTGGGTTGTATGCATAAAAATGAACTTAAGCAAAATTGTTTAAACTCGTAATTGGGTTGAAAATTAGAGCATTTGCTCGAGTTTGATTCTGCGTGCGTAAAACTACTCAAAGGAAAATTTTTATTTACTTTTATTATGAAAGTATACTTCGATATTTCTTATACCTGTATGATTGGAATAAGATATGGCGTTCAACTGTGCTTATAGACTCCTTAACTGCTCAGCCACTTTTAATGGAAATTTGTATAAAAATGGTTTAACCGATTCACTTCAAATAAATATAAATAATAATTGAAATATTAGAAATAGCATTTAAAGATTTAAAAAATAAAAATGATTACATAGGAATAAATAAGTCGATTATTTTAGATTGTAAACCAACTTTTTTTCCAAAACTGAGAAAAATTATAAATAAGTCAATGTTAGAAGGGATATTTCCGGAAAGTTGGAAAGAAACTATAGTAACACCAGCACCTAAAATCAAAAATGCGAAAGAACCTGTGGACTTTAGACCAGTAAATATGCTTTTAATTTGTGAGAAGATTTTTGAAAGAATAGTTTATAATCAACTTAGATATCACTTAGATATAAATAATATATTATGTAATGAACAATCAGGTTTCTGAAAAGCTCACTCTTGCGAAACAGCCATAAACTTAGTTATCTATGAATGGAAAAATTATATGAAAAATGGAGAAATCATTGTAGCAGTTTTTCTAGATCTCCAGAGAGCCTTTGAAACTATAGATAAAAATGTATTAATAAGTAAACTTAGTAAGATAGGTGTAAGAAATGTGGAATTACAATGGTTTAAAAGTTATTTATATGGAAGAACACAAAGAGTGAAAATTGGACAAATATATTCGGTTGTGCAAAATGTTCACGTAGGTGTATCTCAAGGATCAGGTCTGGACGTTTTATTATTCTTAATATATATCAATGACATAAAAAATTCAATTCAATCTTGCAAATTAGCGTTATTTGCAGATGACACATTATTATATGCAAAAGGAAATTCAGTTCAAGAATGTAATGAAAAGATAAATAATGATTTAATCGAACTTTATAAGTGGCTTAATATGAATAAATTAAAATTAAACATCAATAAAACAAAGTGCATGGTAATAAATGGGCGAAATGAAATAGCCAATATACATATAGATGGATGTATAGTTGAATGTGTGAAGGAATATAAATACTTGGGAATTACGATAGATGACAAACTTAAATTTAACAAACACTGTGATACAATATGCCAAAAAATATCAAAGAAAATTGGATTCTTATGGAGAATTAGAAAGCAAATATCGTTATCATCTGCAAAAGTAATATATAATACAATAGTATTACCGCATTTAATCTGCAATATGGGACAAATAAATCGCTTACAAGTGCTTCAGAACAAAGCATTGAGAGCCGTACTAAAATGTAATAGATTTACTAGAAGTTCAGAGATGTTGTCAATTTTGAAATGGCTAAATGTGATGCAGAGATTAAAATTCAATATATTAGTTTTCGTATTTAAGATAAAAAACAACTTGCATCCTACATACCTAAGTAATAATCTTCGCTTTGTTGGAGAAGGTCATTCATATAGTTTAAGAAATGTTGGTGATTTTAGACTTCCATTCTACAGAACTGCTCATGGTCAAAACAATTTAATGTATAAAGGATTGCAACTCTTCAATCAATTGCCATTGGAAGTAAAAAATATTAACAATTTGCAGAGATTTAAAACATCAATTAAATCAATAATAAGGACAAATAAAATTTAAATAAATAGTCCATGGATAATTAATATATTTATAAATTTTTTATGAAATAAAAGAAAAATAATTTTATAAATTTTGTAAAATTGTAAATAGTTTATCAAATTTTAATTTAATTTACAAAGATGTTAAATAGTTTTAATAAACTTATAATGTAATAAATACAAATACAAATACTTCAAGTATAAAAAAAACTCATTTCTGTCCAATAAACCTATACAAATTTTTGCATATATAATATATCCATGAAATTTTCTTTAATTATAACTTTCCTTGAATGAATCAATTATTATAAACTGTGCAGATTTCGAATTTGAGCAACGAAAATAACTAACCCATAACCTTCGTATAACTTTAGCTCAGAGAAATTTTATACATTAACAAAAGACTCAATCTCTAAAAATTATACGAGGATGAGCTCAATTTTTTGTAAACTAAATCAAATTTTTCCTCAAAAAAGTGATATTTGTTAAGGAATTGAAGCTCAGTTTTAAGCAAACTACTCAATATATACTTTTTCGTAACATGATGTTCATTTTGTCTGTTTTTACTTTTATAAACAACTTTATCTGTTTTATGAAATTTTCTTAGGGGATTTATCTAAATTGTATAGAATCATTTAATATTTAATTGATAAAATGTTAAACGTTATTTAAAATATCGAATATATTAATAATGAGTTTAAAAAGGCGGAAAAATTGTTTCTGGGGCTTCATCTATTTAGATAATTCCACTCTAGTTTTAGTGTTTCAAAAAATTCCCTCACAAATTTTTTCTTTCATTTATTGAAGTAGTCTCAAAATTCACTTTAGTACTAGTTTCAGGGAAATTTAACTCATTGATTCGCGTACCATATTAATATACGGTACCATTAATAAAATAGTATTGCTAATTTAGTAAGTATGCAAACACATTTATTAAAATCTGGCTGGTATTAATTTTCAAAAGCGATAATCTTAATAAATTATTTAAACTTTAAAAATTTAATAAAAAACGAGGAATATTATAGTTGCCCTTGTCAACTTTTAGATACCCGTGCATACCCACTAACCGTTATTTATTTCCCCTATGCTATTATAAATATTACAAAAAAAATGTAAGAAAGTACGAGGAAGATTATAGTTGCCCTTGTCAACTTTTAGATACCCGTGCATACTGCATACCCACAAACCGTTATTTATTTTCCATATAAATATATGCTATTATAAAAAAAATATAAAAAAGTAAAATAGTTAAAAAAAAATTTAACTTGTTATCCCATAATTTTTGCTTAAAAAAAAAAATAAATAAAAAAAAAAAAAATTTAATTTTTAATTCATTATACCATAATTTTTGCTTAAAAACAAAAAAAAAAAAAAATAGCCCACCCCAAAACTTAGTCCGAGCGATGTCCAACTTTGCCAACTAACTTGCCCTATTACTTTACCTGCCCAGTTTTAATTTCAACCTCGTAGCTTCATTAGATTCACAGTTATCGAATTGACAACTTTGTATGGCAGCTGCCCGAAAATGGGGTCGTAACATTTTGAAACTACATATTAGTGCTCGATTCATTATATAACTAACAGTGTGTAATTTTCATCCTCGTAGTATTCCCAGTTTCCAAGAAATTCATATTGGTGCAAAGAAGTTGTATGGCAGCCCCCCGCAAATGTAGCCGGAAAATTTTGAAACTTCATATAAATGCTTGATTCATTATAAAACTAACCGTGAGTAATTTTCGTCTTTCTAGTATACATAATTACTTTTGAAGAAATTTATATTGGTTTAAATAAGTTGTGTGGCAGCTCCCCGAAACCTTGGTCTGGTCTTAACCAAAAAGAATAGGGAACCTTAAAAATGTCCAAAAAATGTTTTGTGTGAATTTCAAAACACTAGCTCTAATTTTTCAATTCTATCTCTTTTAATTAATTTTTAATTCACGAATATATTAAACCTAAGCAAAGTAAGCATCATATAATCATATTGATAAAATAATTCATTCAAAATATTACACATATACATATTATATGAATATACATATATACAAATTATTTATGAAACCATTTACTTAAAAAAAATCCTTGTGTTCTTTTTAGCTTATCTTACATTTTTTTTAAACTACGCATCATTTAAATCATATGAAATCGTAACTCGAAATCGTTATCTACAAAAAAAAAACAAAAACAACAAAACAAAAAAATAAAATTCATATAATTTCATGTTAAATACAAGATGCATAGCAAAATTTCAAATTTTTATATGAAAATATTGGAGTTAAAAAAGTTAGTTGTTCTAGAGCTACTCGAAGTTTTGGTCCGATCTCAACCAAAAAAAATAGGGAACCTAGAAATTGATTGAAAAATATTTTGTGAAAATTTCAAAACTGTAGCTCTTTTAGTTTTTGAGTTATCGTGCTGACACACAGACGGACGGACAGACACACATAGCTAGATCGACTCATTTTTCGATTCTGAGCCGATACGTACCCTTGACACTATATCTAGCTCGTCTAGATCGATGCGTTACAAACGGAGGAGCAAATCTAATATACCCGATGTCATATATGTATGCACTGGTATAAAAACACATTCGACCTAGTAGCTAAAATAAATTAAATTAATTGAAAAACTTAAAAAACCAATTATAATTTAAAATCATCATCACATGTTTAATTCTTTTTTTAGTGATTATAAAAGGAAATAGCATTTAATTTAATTACTTATTACTTAATTTTTTTAATTATTGTGTAATTTAGTTGTATAATTATGATTTTTAATTGAATGTTTATTAAAAGTTTTATTCAATATAAAGAGTTTTTAACTGATGATAGTTATTATATAAATTATTGATTGATATTTTATAATGCGATTAAGTAATTTTTTTTAATTTAAAAATTTATTCTATACTATTGATTAACTGGATTTATGGTTTCCGATATATCTACAATTGTGATGAGAAAAAAATAAATTATCAATTTTAATAACGTATAATGTACAGTCACTTTCAATATTATTACACACCACAAAATTTTTTTGGGATATTATGAACTGAAATTAAATTTACAATTTATTACTATCAATTTCAACTTAAATTTTATTTATAAATTTTTTACTATTTTGTTAACAATGCAAAAACAAACCAAACAAAAAGTTCATAATTATTTGCACACGTGATTATTGTTTACATAAATCATTTATTGAAATATAGAAAAATAGAATATTTATTGAAATTTAATATTTGGTATTGCTCCCTTTGTCCGCAATTACATCTTGGAGACGTTTTGGCATTGAGTCTACTAAATTTCTTAACATTCGAGGTTCGATTGCATCCCAAGCCTTCGAAGCATCACATTCTGATCTCTCTTCTTTTGTTTTTACCATTTTTTGAGGAATAATAGACTTCATTTTATGCCAAACATTTTCAATAATGTTAAGATCAGGACTCTGTGGGGGCCAATTCAAAGCCTTTTGTTCAACACCACATATAAATTGTGTTATGCATCTTGCTTTGTAAATGGGCGCATTGCCATGTTGCAAAATAAAATCCTGGTCAATCAATTCGGTACCTGCAATAAGTACAACTTCATTCAAAAGATGCAAATACTCGATTGTGTTAATTTTTTTTGAGCATCTGATAAATGGACCAAAACCATCATAAGAAACACATCCGCACAAAATTATTTATCCTCCATTTGAATGACGTGTTGCAATACTTACAGCTCTGTTTTGCTTTTCACTTGGGTGGGAATAATAAAAATGTTTATCATACGTTCCGTCTAATGAAACAGTCGTTTCGTCCGTCCACAAATCAAAAATAAAATCCTGGTCAATCAATTCGATAACTGCAATAAATACAACTTCATTCAAAAGATGCAAATACTCGATTGCGCTAATTTTTTTTGAGCATCTGATAAGTGAACCAAAACCATCATAAGAAACACATCCCCACAAAATGATTTTTCCTTCATTTGAATGACGTGTTGCAATACTTACAGCTCTGTTTTGCTTTTCACTTGGGTGGGAATTTGTTTTGCTTTTCACTTGGGTGCGCATTGTTTCGTCCGTCCACAATGCGCCTACAAAATTCTTTTGGTTTATCTTTAAACTCCAAAGCAAATTCGAGCCGAAGTCTTTCGTTTTTTGGAGGAATGTTTCTTTTCTTTAAGTCTTCTCCAAACTGTGGTTTTACTTATTTCTTCTTCTTTTACGGTTAACATTTTTTTGAATGTTTCTCAAACTTTCTGTCCGATTTCTCTTTACATATCAAACAATATAATTATCTTCTTTCTCATTTTTCACCCTTTTCTTGCCTCATCCAGGTACAGTTAGAAGGCTTTTTTTATTATTTTCTTTGGAAAGTTGATAATTCATAGACACGCTTGTGACATTTATATTTTTTGAAAGTTCAGGAGCCGAAATAACACTTTTATTATTCCTTATTTTATTTTCAGCAACGATTGCTAAACGTGTTTCCAAAGTTAATTTTTTATTCCGGAGCATTTTTTCGTTTTAATTACTTTACTTTGATAAAAATAAAACTCAAATGGCTATAAAATCTCTATTTCAATAAATGCTTTAGTTTATGTACACTCACAAATGCCGCTATATTATAGAATTACATTTTTTTACTTTTTTATTGCAAACTGTAAATAATATTGAAACAATAATCACGTGTGCAAATAATTATGAAATTTTGGTTTGGTTTGTCTTTTTTTAGTTTTTAAAGTTTTTTTTGTTGTTCTTTTTTTGCATTGTTAAAAAAATATTAAAGAATTTATAAATAAAATTTAAGTTGAATTTAATAATAATTGTAGATTTTAATTTCAGTTCATAACATCGCAAAAGAAATTTGTGGTGTGTAAATAATATTGAAACTGACTGTATACTTATAAATTATACTTATACCCTCTAAGGAGTATTGGCTATTCACCAAGTCTATTTCGATTCAGTTTCTTTAATCGTTAAATTTACTAAACGGTTGATTACACGGCAGTAGCTTTTGTATAAGATTATAAATACACAAATGTTATTTTTGTGCGCCATCTTTTATTTTAAACAAGAGTTATTATATATATATTTTAATTAAATCTTATTTTATATTACGATATAAACTATTACTATATAATTGTAGAATTTATCCAATATATTTTTTGTTAGATATGATCTGATAGGAGTTTCTTCTTGTTATGCATTATATCTGTTTTCGGAGTTCTTATTGTATTATTAGTCACAACTATTTATTAGAATCAGCCAGGTTTCACTCTCATATCCACTGGCTATTTATTTAGATCTCCTTACTCTGCATAGGCTACTAAAAGCTGTTTAACCTGTTAGCTTTAACCTGTTTGTTATGCTCTCTTATATACAAAAATGAAAATTTAATTTGAATTAACAAAATTTAATTTATTTTTGATTCTCTAAGTAATACGTACTAACAATAATTTATCTTTAACCTATATAATTTCATTTAATTTTTAACATTTTTTAAAAAAAAGTTAATTATGGTAAAATCAAAATAAAAAAAATCTTTTTTTTCTAAATACATTTTAATTGTGGATGATCTGGTGGTAACCGCACTTAGGAAAAAAACCACAATTTAATGACAAATTAATTTTATTACCTTGATATTTTGTTTGTTAATTTTTGGTTTTAAAAAAGTACAATATTTTTATACCCGTATGACTATATAGTCAAAGGGTATAATAAATTTGCCATTACGTTTGTGACGCAGAGAAGGAGGGGGGGTAGATATAGACTCAAGTGTATGGATCGGATCAGAATCGAAAAATAAATCGATTTAGCTATGTATGTCCGTCCGTCTGTCCGTCCGTCTGTCCGTCCGCACGATAACTCAAAAACTAAAGGAGCTAGGATCTTGAAATTTTCGCAAATTCGTTTTTTTGCAATAGCCGTCATCGCTATTTAAATCCAGCCATTTTGGTACATGGGTTCGGGTAGCTGCCATACAACTTCTTTTTTTATATGAGCATTAATCTGTACCTATTACAGCTGCGTGTCTGAAATTTTGCCAAAAGTAGTTTAGTTTTATGACCAAAGTTTCTGCAAAATTTGGTTGGTCTAGTGGAGTAGGTTTGAGTAGCTGCCATACAACTTCTTATTTTATATGAGCATTACTCTCCACCTAATGAAGCTGGGTGTCTGAATTTTTGCCAACAATTGTTTAGTGTAATGCCCAAAGTTTCTGCAAAATTTGGTTGGTCTGCTGCAGAGGGTTCGAGTAGCTGCCATACAACTCCTTATTTTATATGAGCATTACTCACCACCTAATGAAGCTGGGTGTCTGAGTTTTTGCCAAAAATTGTTTTGTGTAATGGCCAAAGTTTCTGCAAAATTTGATTGGTCTACGACAGAGGATTCGAGTAGCTGCCATACAACTCTTTATTTTATATGATTATTCCACTACACTTAATAAAGCCAAAAGTAATTAACCGGATGATATAATGTATATGTTACGGTCATACGGGTATCCCAGAGTTGACACAGTCTACTCTACTACACTCTTCCTCGTTTTAAAGAAAATTAATGTTTAAAAATATCAATTAAGTTAATTAAAAGTGACATTCTTCCCAGACATGGCAGATTATACTTTTACATTATATTGTTGTCTTCATTACTTTTTTTTGGGTGCAAGATATTTTACTGAAAAAAAATCCCGAATTTTAATTCTGTAAATAAAATCCCGAATGTTCCAAAATCCCAAAAACAAAATACTGAAAACCAAAAATCAGCCCACATTATATTAAATTTTTTGTTGTCAACTTATTATTATTATAAAAATTAGGAAGCATTTCAGAGGTGGATACAAAATCCACCAACAAAAAAAGTTTCCAATAACTTGTTCGTAGAAGAATTTTTTTCTGTAGCCCCACCCGTTACCGAGCTGCAGCCCCCCAAAGTTGTGAAAAGCCCTATATTCAAATTGTTATAACAAAAGTTCTGTTAGGTGTATTTTCAATCTGACAAAAGATAGCTGGTTTTATAAGCTTTATAAATTTTTAAAAGACAAAAGTTTAGGATTGCCATACGGTACTAAAATTTACCATTATGCTAAACTCAATTTTTGCAAAATTTTTTGGCTACACATATCTTCTATACGAGCCAAGTTAGATTAGAAATAAGTAGAAGTCGGTTAACAAATTTTTTTCGTCACGTCCCCTGTTTTGCAGCTATAAGGGCCCGAAAATTGATATTTTGCTATTTTTAAACACCTGTAACTTGAATACATGTTCAAATTTTGTTTTTATGATTTACAAAATTGAAAGCTCTTTAAATATATTTCAACTGTGTCAAAGGTTTTTCTTAATTTTGAAGGGTGACGAAGCTATAGCCCCCGTAAATTTCAAAAAAGCCCTATATTAAAATTGGTATAATAAAAGTTCTGTTAGCTATATTTTCAATCTAAAAAAAGCAAAAGAGAGCTGTTTTTTTAGGCTTTACAAAAATACATCACTAAAATGTACAGGATTGCCATACGGTACTAAAATTTACAATTATGCAAAACTCAATTTTTGGCCCCACATATCTTCTAAACGGTTCCAGCTGGGGTCTTGAAATTTTGGGAGAAGTTAGAACTTCAGAAATTAGTAGGAGTCGGTTAACAAAATTTTTTTGTCACGTCCTCTGTTTAGCAGCTATAAGGGCTCGAAAATTGAAATTTTGCTATTTTTAAACACCTGTAACTTGAATGCCTGTTCAAATTTTTTTTTGTTAATATACAAAATTTTAAGCTCCAACATTATACTTTAACATATGTTAAAAGATTTTCTTAAATTTAAAAGCGGCTCTTTAAATTGGAAAAAGTGTTTGTCAGTTTTAATCATTTTTGCTTATATAGTAAAATATTCTAAATAAAATACCAAGTTTTGGTAGAATTCACAATTTAATTCCTTGAACCTAAAAAAGTTGGGGGAAGAGGAGTAGTGAGGATTAGGTCCTTGAGAAATTGGGCAACCTTCCCCATAGTAAAATTTCAGACACGCAGCTGTAATAGGTACAGAGAAATGCTCATATAAAATAAGAAGTTGTTTGGCAGGTACTCCAACCCTTACATCAAACTGGCTGGATTTCAATAGTGATGACGGCTATTGCACAAAAACGAATTTGTGAAAATTTCAAAACTCTAGCTCCTTTATTTTCCGTTATCGTGCGGACAAACGGACGAAAACACACAACTAGATTGATTTAGTTTCCGATACTGGTCCAATCCATACCTTTAAGTCTATAAAATCCCCCTTCCTTCTCTGCGTAACAAACGTAATGGCAAATTTAGCATACCCTTTTGACCTAAGGTCATTCAGGCATAAAAAGTTTAAATCTTTTAAATTTAAATTAAATACCTAAATCTTAACATACAGCATACAAGTAAGCAAATGGTCAAATAGTTAGGACGGTGGTATAGTTATATATGGTTTAATTGCAATACAAAGCAAGATTTGTTTTATTATACAATATATTCCTATAATAAATACACATTAATTTCACTAACTCTAAATATTTTTTATAATTTTAGATCGAACTGGAAAAACTCGTTTTGAAGTAACAATACGTCTAGGTACTAATTTAACTGCTCTATTTCGTTCAGTTGAAAATGCTGATAAAAAATCTGGTGAACATCATTTACCA
This sequence comes from Dolichopus griseipennis, assembly GCA_963082915.1. Classification (NCBI taxonomy): domain Eukaryota; kingdom Metazoa; phylum Arthropoda; class Insecta; order Diptera; family Dolichopodidae; genus Dolichopus; species Dolichopus griseipennis. The sequence goes on along the minus strand of OY720444.1, from coordinate 35,046,689 downwards.
ACACTTTTAGAAAAATTGGTAAGTACTACAAAGTTTTGTTGTTAAAAATAATCAATTTTATAATAAATGAAAAAGTTTTTAAATTTTCAATTATAAAGCTTAGACACTATTAAAAACAACCATCAAATATAATTATTCTTACCTGTATCTGAATAAATAATCAAATCAACATTGAAACCAATTAATGAAAAAATTTTGTTATTAAAATATATATAAAAAAAAAATATATATATATATAATAAAAGTTAAGATAAACCATATTAATATAAAAAATAGAACTTCGTTTAAATTTTGCTACCTTCAAAATCTGTTATATTTAATCCATTTTAATATGAAATTTTATTCAAACCTTAAATAAGTATATATTGATTTTTCGTTAAATTTAATCACACTTTAAATATCGACCTAAGTTTGTTACCTACCTTTGTTTTTGTTCAGTCTAATAATCCCCTCATACGACCGCATTATATTTTAAAAACTTTCAATATAGGCATTAAATTTAATGAACTCTTTTATTTTTAATTAGAAGATTATCTAAGATATAAACGTAACCCCATCAATTTTTTATATAATAGCAAATGAAACCAGATTATACTTTAATTATTTTATACTATTTTTTTTTTTTTTTGTTTTATTCTATAAACAATTTTGTGGTTATCCTTTGTTTTTTTTTTAAGGACATTTCTATTAAATTATTTTATTCAAAAATTCTATAAATTTGTGTTCTGGCGTCAACAAAATTAGAAAAAAGTGGAGAAAATTTAGATAATTCAATTCTGGTGTTGTATCATTTTGTATCCCTTATACATAATTATATACGAATAGAATAAAATACAGAACAATGTTAATATCCTTGCTTTGTTTTTAAATTTAAATTCAATTTATATTATATTTTGAAAAAAAAAAAAAAAGACAGAGCAGCACATGTCAAATATTCCAAAATCTATAGAATATTAAGCCTATGGGTAAGGCTAAAGGCAAGAATTTTACATTTTTAATAAAACTTTAACACAGTCCTTTTTTTTTTTTTTGAATACCCTCAAATAATAGGGATTATCATTTTGAACTTTAATGTTTTATAAAATAATTTGAGTAAAATTATTTTAAATCTTACAGATAATTAAATTTAAAATTTATAAAACTTTTGAAACATGTTGACGAAAAACAAAAGTTTTCTTTATATTTGTTGTTTAATGTTGTCCTTCAAAAGTAGACAAAATGATTAGGATAATGAAGTGTAAATTATGACTGGTTAGACTCGATATTCCAAAAAATTGGAAGAATTTATTTTATTTTATTTTGCTTTGAGACTTAAAATAGCGAATATCTTTATACCCGTATGACTATATAGGCAAAGGGTATAATAAATTTGCCATTACGTTTGTGACGCAGAGAAGGAGGGGGGGTAGATATAGACTCAAGTGTATGGATCGGATCAGAATCGGAAAAAAAATCGATTTAGCTATGTATGTCCGTCCGTCCGTCCGTCCGTCTGTCCGTCCGCACGATAACTCAAAAACTAAAGGAACTAGGATCTTGAAATTTTCGCAAATTCGTTTTTTTGCAATAGCCGTCATCGCTATTTAAATCCAGCCATTTTGGTCCATGGGTTCGGGTGGCTGCCATACAACTTCTTTTTTTATATGAGTATTTCTCTGTACCTATTACAGTTACGTGTCTGAAATTTTGGCAAAGTAGTTTAATTTTATGGCCAAAGTTTCTGCAAAATTTGGTTGGTCTGTTGCAGTGAGTTCGAGTAGCTGCCATACAACTTCCTGTTTTATATGAGCATTACTCTATACTTATTAATGCTGGGTGTCTGAAATTTTGCCAAAAATAGTTTAGTGTATTGGCCAAAGTTACTGCAAAATTTCGTTGGTCTACTGGAAAGGGTTCGAGTAGCTGCCATACAACTTCTTATTTTATATGAGCATTACTCTATACCTATTGAAGTTAGGTGTCTGAAATTTTGCCAAAAATAGTTTGGTGTAATGGCCAAAGTTACTGCAAAATTTGGTTGGTCTACTGCAGAGGGTTCGAGTAGCTGCCATACAACTCCTTCTTTTATTATGAGCATTACACTACACCTAATAAAGCTTTATGTTTGAAATTTTGTCAAAAGTAATTAATGTTTATAAATGATATAATGTTTATAAAACGGTCATACGGGTATCCCAGAGTTGACACAGTCTACTCTACCACACTCTTCCTCGTTTTAAGAATAAATTTAAGAAAAATTAAAGAATTTTAAAATATAATATGTATAATATTTAAAACAGGCGGTTTTTAAGAAGTTCAATTAGTACAAAGCAGTATTTTTAAGTCTAATATAATTTCAATGTCACATAACATTTAAAATTATTTTTAAAATTAATCTTAACAATCTATTTCCAGAAAAAAAAAACGCTAAATTATCATTTCAAATGAAGTTATTTCTCATAATAAATTCCTTAAATTTTTTTATATTTTTTTTTACAAAACTTGTGTTGTGAATAAAATCCTTCACCTTGAATCAAAATACTTTTTCCTTAACACTTGGAAAATTTTATAAGCTCTTCACAAGAAAATCAAAATATATTTACAATTTATTTAAAAAAAAAAAGAAAAAAAAATAAAATCTCACTACCTACTTCAAATATTTATTCCATTTACTTGGATGGTTATGAAGCATATTAAAGTAAACTATTTCCAATTTTATTTTATATTATATATTATTTATTTATTTATTTTTTTTTTTTTATTGTGTGCAAAAACCACACCAACTGCAATAAATTTTAATTTAAGACTTACCCTATAGAAAAAAGAATTTCCAGTGAGCGAAAAATACAAAAAAAAAAAGAATAAAAAAAAAAAAAAAACAAAATGAAAATAAAAATAAATAAATAAATTGCAAATTTTAATACCCCATAATACTGCATTTTTTAGATTCTATTCTCTACACTTGTTTCACTTTAAATAAATATTCAATTTTTAAAAGTATTATGAAATTCATTTTTCATTAATAATAACAAACAATTAAAATAAAATCAGTAATTTAAACTTAAAAAAAATATTGATATTTTGAAAATGATTTAGAGTTTGATTTAAATTTAGTTCAATTTAGAGGTTTTTCTAGTTGTTAATAAATAATGAATTTCCATATCTCCTTCAGAATTTGCATTTTGAATTTATTTAGTTGCAGTCACTTCTTAATAACTTCATCGTGTAAGCCATCTAGTTTCTAATTTGCAAATTTTAAAGCTTTTTAAATTAGTTCTTCACGTATATTTGTTGGTTCACACAGTTTATAGTGAGTTTGAGTACACAAATTTATCCGTTATAGCTTTTTTGAATTTAAACAAATTACAACTAAAGATAGATTTTATTATAGGACCAAATGTTATAATTTTATTTAAATAAAATTTTGTGGTTTCCATATACATTAAATACGATAAATTGAATATATCCTTCTGTTGTCATATTTTATCTCTACACTTAATATCCTTTTATTTTTAAAGGAAAACTGCATAACTCTATGTAAATGTACATATATAATATAAAATATTTTATTGCACTTAAGAGATTGAACAAAACTAAGCAATATAACAGTAAACAGATTTTTCCATAAGTAAAATAAAATTCATGAAAACCGGCAACTTAAAAATCAATTTAGAACCAGTTAACTTTGTCGTTTGCTTAACAAACCCAAAGAGTACCATAAGTAATTTAAAACTATTTAATAGTAAATCTTAAAGTACTTAACTTTAACCTGTTAGATCACCTTCTATATTTACTATATAACCAACAGTTATACTATAGCTATTTCTATAACAGTTATTTTTACATACTTATACTTACTTTTACTGTTGCTTCTATTATGAAAGTGATTATACATATATTTGTTTAGACTTCTTCAGTTTGCATTAGTTGTTTTTTTTTTTTCTTCAATTTTTCACTTTCATCTTACAGTTTTCATTTTAAAAATAATTGTTCCCATGTGAAATGCATTGTTAAAGGTAGTGAAGAGGAAGAGAGAGCGCGCAATAAAAAGTTATTCAATACCGCGACAAATATCCAGGTAAACTTATGGCATCTGCCTGTTAATGGCGGAAAAAAAAAATATATTATATTATATGTAAATTTTAAAAATGGTTACAGGATCATTAAATTGTTGAGAATATAAGTTTTAGAAAATTTATATACTTAAAGTCTTAATTTAGTGGATAGGTGCATTAATGTATTTATATACATATATATATATATATATTATATATATATATATTTTTTATATACAAAAATAAAAGGATGTCCGTATACGCTCAGCAGGTGTTTCAATAATAAATCATGTCCGTTAACTTAAGTTGTTGCTGAATAGTGAACACTTTCAAAGTTAGAAGTATTTACAATGAACAAAAGCAAGTGAAAATATAACGGTTGTGTTTAAAATTTTTGTTTCAATATAAAATGAGTAAAAAAAAAAATCCTGTGTCCACCACAGAACTAACCGCTCTAACAGGAAAGTCATAATTTTAAACATCTTTCAAAGAGTGTTTAATATTGCATGCCTATAATAATTTTTATCAAAGCAATTAACGTTTAATGATTATATTTTTTTTTTTAATAACACATAACTTTATTTAACGGTATTTACTTATTTAATATAAAGAAACTCTTTATTGTGTTAATAATTTTCAACAAGATTTTTAAAAGGATCCAATGCAAACACAAAAATTTTCTTATCTATAAAAGGTTAATTTTTTTCTAGTATCAATTTTGCAATGCCTCATCAACAATAATTCAAAATAAAAGAAAATCTGAAACATTTTTATACATTCCAATTAAGTATAAATGTACATGTATTATGTACATATTATATTTGGGCTTAGAAAAAATCCACAAAAGTTTTTAAAATTTAACTAAAGGATAATTTAACTAAAATTTTTTTGTACTAGTTCTTATTAAAGATATATATGTAAAAAACTTAAAAATTACCTTTTGGACCTTCTCCTTGGTGTTACCCGATTTTCTCCATTACCTTAGTAATAAAAGATATCAAGGTCAAAATCCTATACATAAAATTTGAAAACATTCCGTTAAGTCGTTTAGGCTGTACACGTGTGCACAAAAAAAACGTACGCACATGCGTACATACAAACATACGTACAAACAAACATACGTGCATACATGCATATACACACACAGACGGACATCATAAAAAATAAATTATTACATAAGTTTCTCCAACTGGTGTATTACATAATATATGCAAAAATTTCAAGGCCCAATTTTTGGTACGAAAACAATACCTACCGCTTACTATATATCATATAAGCGGTTGGTAATATGTAAAAACAAAAATTGTTTGTGGTTACAAAAGGGAAAAATTATATAGATATACATATATATATATATACATAATAAAGCTATACAATATAAAAAGTTATTTTAAATAACAACTAAAAACCATTTCTGTTTAAACATACAAACGTAAAATGACGCGATGGTTTTTAAGTGCTTTATTATTTACAAAGAAAATAAAAAATAGCAACCATGTATTTCGTCGTTCTTTTACAGTTGCCATTTTAAAGTGGAAAACCATTAATGTCTACTTTTTTTTTAAATTTAAGAATTCCGAAAAAGAAAAGAGAACAGAACAGCAACGAGCCTATTGTGTGGTTTTAGTACATTTTCAAAAAATTTGAAAAAATGTGTTTAACAAATATTTTTAATCTAAATGGAGTGAGTTTAACTTCTTATTCTTAGATACTCTTTGATTCAAACTTATAGCAATAGTATTAAAAACAAAAATAACAAAATATAACAAAAATACATAAATACAATAAAATATTGAACATTCATTAAATTCGGATGAAATGGATTATAGGAACAAAGCAATGTCACATATATTTAGCCAAAAAAAAATAAAATTATTACATTTTGAGAACTTCTTTTTGGTCAAAGCTGTTCTTCGCGATATTGGACATATTGTCTTCCAAAAAATTTTTCATTCGTCAATATGGGCTACCAGATTCTATGTCTGTTAGTAGACATAAATTTTAAGCAGTTCCGATTGAAAGTTTAAATGAAAAGATTGAAAGTGAAAAGTTCTTTTTCAATTAGAATTCGTTCTACGGATCAAATATTTTTTCGTTCGATCGAGAAGAAAATTTTTTTTTTGCTCCGGAGAGACCTAAATGTTAAAGAACACCTAAATTTTACTCCAATATGGTTCCATACCAGATTCCTGGTTTGAAGTCAATCGGTCAAAGCGCTTCTAATTTAGACATAGATTTTTCAATTTGCTTAAAGAGTATCCAAAATGTGGTATTTTAAAAGCTCTTGGTTATTTTCATCACTTGTTTTATCTTGATTTTAAATTTTTCCCCTCTCTTCTTTTTTTTCAAAATATTTTCTGAAACGCAGTAAAATGAGAAAGTTTAAAGAATGTAGATTGTAGACCATAATATATTTTTAGTTTATGTGTCTGGTAAAAATGGTAATGGTTTTTAGGGTACCAATTCTTACAGTATATTTTCTTTCATTTAGTTCCACAATAACAGAGAACGTGTGGCTTTTTTTTTCAAGTATGTATATATATATGACAAATTGTGGTTAGAAATAAAAGATAATTGCAGAATATGTATTCGCTGTATATGTAAAAGAAAAGATATCACCACTATTCCACTAAAACTTTACCACTATTCTACGAAAAAACAGAATAAAGCTAGGTTATTACAATTTTTTTTTGTCAATTTTAAAGCAGAAGCATATTATGAAAAGGTCTTTTCATATTAAACTTCAATTGTTTAAAATTATGGACTTCTCAAGTAGTTGTGGTTTATATAATTTTGTTTTTTTTCTTTTTCAGAAATGTGGATTTTTATTAAAATTAAATTCAAAATAAATATTTGCAATATTCACTGCATAACATTGAAAAAAAAAATATTTTTTTTTTAAATAATCAAAATGTTATTAATTTTGTGTAAAACTTTTAATATTTTATATTTTTACACATATTAGTAGAACTTTAGATATATATAACAAATTGTTTAAAATTTATTTAGAATGAACTTTAAAATTATAAAATTAAATTTTAAACAATCGCGCAGTATATTAATTGAGATTAAAAGCAAATTTTCAAGTCACTAAAATTATAAAACACTTTAAATCGAATGGAAATTTAATTTAAAATAATAATTATTATTTTTTTTTTCTATTTCACAAAAAAAAAAATTTAAATTTAAATAAAAATTATTTTAAATACAATTAAAATTCAATCATAAAAAGCCCGAATAATTAAATTGCTTTTAAAATCAATGAGTTTTTTTTAATAAAATTTTCTACTAAATGGTTGTAAAATTAAGTATTTTTGTAAGTATTTATTCTAATTATATATAATATCTGTATATATATATATTTATAAACATATGAAATAGTCAACTAATACCTACTAAAACTATGTTTAATGATGTATTTTTGTTCTATAATAAACGTTCGTTCGTACAATATTAAAACGAATCATTATATTGTACTCGTATATAAACATCACCGTTTTAATTTTAATTTTTTAGATTGTCGCGAATACTTCAAAATCAATCAATAATATTTTGTGTCAAATTAATATTTTCCTCATCATCTGCTGCATTACTACCACGTCCATTTGTTGTACGATGATAACTAAGTCTATGTGGTACTGAATTTGCAATTGAATTTAAAACATTTCGTACATTTCCCATATTTGCTGAATTTCTTGCTCTTTCTGTCCATGATTGTTCACGTTGTGTTGAATTCTGATGATTTATTTTATCATTTGATATTGATTGATTTTGTTCAAGTATTGTTGGCATTATGTTACTAGTACCAATACCACCAGTACTATTTCTATTGTTATTATTTGGATTATTTGATGCAGCACTAACCGTACTATTATTATTTAAATTATTAACATTTCCGGTTATATGAGTTCCAGTTACATTATTTGTTCCATTATTGCTGTTAACATTTGTACTCATACTCTCTAATATTGCATCACTGCGTGCAGATGATTTTATACTTGCATTTCTATTACCACCAAACATATTTTTACGAGCTGATGGTCCTCTTTTCAAAAGTATTGAATTTGAACGTGACAAAGGACGGCATTTATTTAATTTTATTGAACCTTTATGTCCACCACTCATAACATTACCACTTAAATCATCATCATAAATGTTATTATAATCATTTGGATTTTGATTTTGTTCTTGTTGATGTTCTAACAATGCTGAAACTAATTTATCTAATACCTTAAGGTCACAATTTAATTTTGAATTTCTGTGAGATTGTAACCCACTAATGCCACCAGTATTTGTAATAGCATTTGTATTTGTTAAATTTCCAATCGCTGCTGTATTGTGATGAGGTAAACGTTGTGTCAACTAAAAACAAAAAAAAAAAACAAATTTGAATTTTAATAATGAAAAGAATATTAAAAAAAATAAACAATAAAAGTCAGTCAAATTTTGTAAGAAAAATGTCACAGTGATGAAAAATATATCTGAAAGAATTATAACTGAGTTTTTTTTTTTTGTTTTTTTGTCTGATGGACTGAGTGTCATTCTTCATCGCATTTTGTCCTGTCTTGATGAAATTTTTAAAAAATTCTGCTCTTTTTAAAGCTGTATAAAATTTAACTGGTGCTTTTAAGTGAATATAGAATGCTATCATCAGCTTAGAGTTTTCTCACGAGGTACACTTATTAAATCAATAAAATCCAAATTTGTGTTAAATGTTCTAAAACTGTTATAAACCAAGGTCATGGTTCTTCAAGAATAATTTATTATCTCGGCTTCTTTAATAAGGATTTTTTGAAATTGATATAGAAGTTGAAGCAAAATGTATCAAAAAGAATTATCTTTTTCGGATGAAATCAAACAGAACAGTGAATATAATAATCTTAAATGTCCACTTCTCCCTCTCACTTCTCATCCAGAAGACAGAGCATAATTTTAAAAATCAACGTGGATTTTATTTAACTTTTTCGTTCACTTCATTTTCATCATACCAAAATTTATTTTATTAAAACACTCTTGAGGCTAGAAAATGTTATTATTATTTTTTTTTTTTTTTGAAAAAAACTTTTGACAATGAATTTTTACAAGATAAAAATAGCAGAATATAAAAAAAATTGTGATGCTCTATAGATGTAAAAAAAAAAGTTTGATCCATTAATTTTCCACTTTAGTTCAGTTTCTTTTGCTTATTATAATGAAAGCTTGTAAATCCTCAAATTAGTTTGTTCACATTTACGTGGCTGGAATTTATAAAAATAAAAAATCCAAAAAATTAAAACTAATTTTTGAAAATGAAGTGGAGGAAACACCGTTATTTATATAACTATAGGAGGAAATACCGTTACATATATATATATATATATATATATATATATATATATATATATATATATATAGTAGAAATTTATTTAGTCGTTTGTAAATGTTTGTCAATGATTGTCTCGATTTTTTATCGGACATTTTGAGACTAAGAACACGATTGAATACAGTTGAGGATGGGAATAATTGACGTGTTCTAATTTTCACCCTAAGGTGATTTAGTGAAAAAAAATCTTTTTGTTTTTGGTTTTACTTTTCCATTTCTTCCTTCCTCGTTAGTTTCTCCAACATTTTTAATGATTTTAGTTAAGTTGAAGTAAAGTATGAAAATAAATGTAAATTTAAGTTTAGAAATAATTTTATTTATAGGACAGCAAGATGAAGGCTAATAAGGTAATAAGGTATCCGGAATTAATTATTAAAACAAAAAATATGTACTCAAGTTAATTGGATCTTAAAACCTCTTATTACACTTTGATTACTTCCAAGATTTTAATTAAGATTAATTTTTGTTTTTTCTTGTTAAGATTTATGTTAAAATTAAAATAGCAGTGTATTAAATATGTTTTTATAAATTTTATATCAGTCTTTAATAATCCATCAAAAGAAATATTAAAATGTATTAATTAATTAATTATAAAAAGTAAAGAGTTATGCCAGTTAGAGTTATACATAGTCAGGAAAATCCCATCTGACCCGAATGCCACGTTGCTATTCAAAACCACCCAGATAGCAGCATACGCAGACGACTTAAATCTACTAGGAAGATCAGAGGCAGGTGTCAGAGAATGCTATATCCAGTTAGAGAAAACAGCTATAGAACTGGGTCTGAGGATAAACATCGATAAGACGAAAATGTTAGTAGTATCCAGACGTAACCAGAGAGAGAGACAAAACATTACTTTTGGTGATGACAATGTGGAAGTAGTAAAAAGTTTTGTCTATCTAGGGGCCGAAATAACAAGTGGAAACGATGAAACATCAGAGGTAACCCGAAGGATAGGCAAGGCAAACAACGCCTACTACTCTGTGTTGAAGATAATGAGATCTCGAGAAGTCAGCAGAAAATGTAAACTTGAGCTGTACAAATCTCTTATCAGACCGGTGTTATGCTACAGCAGTGAATCGTGGACGATCACCCAAGCGACGGCAAACCTACTTTCCCGTTTCGAAAGAAAAATACTACGTAAAATTATCGGGCCAATTATCGACCAGGGCCAATTTAGAATGCGACGCAACGCAGAGCTATACAATGTATACACCGACAGCGATGTTTTGACATACATCAAGCTACAACGCCTTAGGTGGGCCGGTCACATACAACGTATGCCAGATTCCCGCATTCCAAAAAAAGTATTGAACGGGAAAATAGATAGAAAAAGACCAGTGGGAAAGCCGAGAAATCGATGGGCTGATGCAGTCGAGTCAGACGCTGTATCAATGCTGCAAGAGCAAAATTGGATAACTGCTGCCCAAGATCGCGTGAACTGGAAGAGGATGATTCAGGAGGCCAAGGTTCGACAACGGACTGTAGCGCCATAAAAGAAGAAGAAGAAGAAAGAGTTATGCCACAATTTATATTTTTTATGAAAGACAAACAATAGTTAATGTTTTTGCAACAAAAATTGGAACTTAAAGCTTTTTAATATTTATGTTACTCCGTTGCGTAGAAACCCAAAAAACTTGTTCATTTTTTGTGATGTCCGTCTGTTTGTCTGTCTGTGCACACGTGTATGACCTAAACGGTTGAGAAGAATGTTTTCAAATTTCATATATTAAGTTTTTGATGTTAATATCTTATATTGGTATGGTTTTGTAGAAAAACACGTAACTCCAACGAGCACTCTGGGATAATTTTTAGATTTTCAGCGAATAATTCAAAGACCAAAAATAGTACGAAAAATTTTTAATATAAACGAGGAAGAGTGAAGTAGAGTAGATTGTGTCAATTAAATTATCCGGTTAATTACTTTTGGCCATTAAAGTTAACTGCTGTTGACATAGAGTAATGTAATCAGTACTCGAACCTGTGGAGCAAACTGGCTAAATTTCAGTAGCGATGACGGCTATTGCATAAAAACGAATTTGTGAGCTTCTCAATGACGTCTCAAACACTTGATAATTTTATTTTAACTATATTTATAAAAGTATTCTAAATATATATTAGGCCAACTAGACATATTCTTTAAGTAAAATAATGATAATTAAAATAAGAGTTTAAATATAACTTACTACTAGTAAATTTTAAACTCTAAACCTTTAAGATGTTGAACAAATATTACTCCAGTTACTACTAAAATATAAAAATTAAGACCTTTACCTAGTATTTGATATTCAATATAATTAAATAAAAAAAATAATTATTATATTTATACATTTTTATGCTAAAAGTTTTATTTGTAAATATAAATGAGAGAAAATATGTATATAATTAATTCAAGTATTACCATAGAATTCTTTGGTATTTTTAAACCTACATTGCTTTGAAAAAAAAGTTGAAGAAACGATTCCAACATATAAATTCAAGGTCATTTCAGGAGGCACTTCGTTATCTGAATTTACCATTATGATTGAGCAGGCCAGATAGATATATACCAAATGTATAAATGTATTCAATAAGATTCTAAATGTCAGTCGATTAAGCTATCCATATGTCCATCCATCCGTCAGCGCGATAACTCAAAAATTAAATTAACCCAGTTTTTTTAATACATATTAATTCTATACAAATTTAATTGTTCACATTTAAAATCTGGTCTGATTTCCAAAAGTGGTTTTATGAAACGGTTTTAAGTTGTTACTCTAAAACCAGAAAATAGGAAAAAAATTGAGAAAATAGCTTTATACAGACAGGATGACATTATATTCACATTATATCTCTGCAGGTATCTTAAAGTTGTCTACTCTATTCTAAGACTACATTACCAGTAATACAATATAAAATTGAAAACAATGTCCTGCTTTGCAACTGTAACCATTTTGCTATTTATTTATTTGCATTTGTTTTGTAAATTAAAAATTCAATGCACGAGATTTTTTCCTTCGGGATATTAACTTTAATTTTTGTTTTCTCTTTTTTTACTTCAAAAGTTTAAAATCTGCAATGTTACGTGTTACGTTAAGTCGAAACTTTAAAATTGCATTGAGATTCGTTTCTTGTTTTTATTATTGTGAATCATTGTCAATGTTCCAGCGATGTCACTATGCAATTTAAATTTTTTTTTTAATGCGTACTAATGAATTCTTTACATCGAATCGTTTTTTTTTTTTTGTGAAACTGGAACTCCCCGAATGTAAAGCATTTGAATAACTTTATTTTTTTTTTTTTTGTTAAAGTTTAAAATGAAACCAAAGCAAAAGAAGACGACAACTATTGCATTTAAAATAATAGTTCTTATTTTTTTTTTTTTTCGAAAGGAAATGAACCACAATTCTGTTCAAAATTAAAGAAGTGTGCATCGAATTCATTGCACTTTGTTATAAATTCGGAATTTTTAGCACGAAAGTTTAAAAGTTGAAAAATATATTCGAAATATTTTATTTCTTTAAAAGGTATAATATGCACTTGTAATATTTAATTCTATTGTGTTTTTTTATAGAAACTCAAATAAAATAAAATTAATATTTTATATTTTCAAAAGTTTTCTGAAACTTTCAACTTTAAAAAAGCTTTTGTTTTAATATTTTAAAAAACTTTTATATTTCAACTTATAAATCGGTATTATTGTAGTTTTTCATTATATTGTAATTTTTAGAAATATTTTGTAGAATTGCGGTTTAATTAACTCGATTAAAATGTTTTTTATTAATTTGGTTAGTCTCCTGCAACAAATTCAAGTAGCTGCCACATAACTTCTTTTAATATGAGCATAAATTCTTCTTAAATCTTCTTTTATACATAACTAAGTCTATAATAAGTTATGTATTTACAATTTATCCAAAGGTATTTAACTGAGTGATATATAATGTTTATAGTACGTTCATGAGTGTATCCAGAGTTCACACATTCTGCACAACTCTACCCCTCTCTTTTGTTGAGTTTTTATAATTTTATTCCATTTAAAAAAGGCAGGCTTCCTAAAACACGGTTCTGAATTGCATGAATTTCAATTAATTTCTATCTTAAAAATTTAAATTAGACTTTCAGAACATTGGAAACTACTAGTTTTTTATCTTGTCAGCCTATTCATTTCGATTGCCATGGAACTTAAATTTTCTTCAAATTATATTTTAATTTTCGAATATCAAGAAAAAGTTTGTGCATTTTATCCCTTATAAATTATAAAACAAATATTGCTACTAAATTGAAAAAAAACCTACAATTAAAAATTTCATTTATATAAAAACTCATATACCTGGCCAGCAGCATTACTTGAATAACTCATACGTTTAACTTTTTGGAATGTAACATCTTCGGATGCTTCTTGTAATGCTTGTTCAACAACAGTTTCTAATTCACGATTTCTTGTTGTATCATCAGGTAATCCTTCATATGGTAAATTCTTTGGTCTTAATGATTTTTTACGTATTGTTGAACGGTTTGATTTACGTGCTGTTCTCAAGTCAATTTCCCAGAATCTACAAATAATTAAAAAAAAAAAAAATATTAAAAACTATTAACTGAAAAACTTTACAATAAAATTTTTTATTTAAATAAATTATGTGCAATGTAAGTTTAATTTTAATTCTCCACAATCCAAATAATTTGTAACTTATTTAAAATAATTTACATCTAAAAAGTTTTAAATTTTTGTTGACAGTTTTTTGTCAACACTTTTTTAGTCAACATTTTACAATTGGTAAAAAAATTTAACCAAAAACTTATACCATGTTAGTTGGTTTTTTTACCTTTAATTTAGTAACAAAAAATTATATAACTTTTTACTTTCACCATTAAACATACATACAAAAAAAACACCAAAGAAGTAATAAATTTATTATAACACATATAATTTTTAAGACATAATAAGACTCCTTAATATTCATTTTACATATTAATTTACATATCTGTAAGATCATAAACCATTATCCTTTATTTTTTTCGTATATGTTTTTACTCTGTATAATATAAGATTCAAGATTTAAATTTGGTTTAGTTTTCCTTTTTTTAAATGTATTCAACAATACCTAAGTGTATCTCCATTACAAATTACCTCAACTTTTATTATACTCATTTCTTGAATTTTAAAACAAAGATACAAAAAAAAAAAATAAATAAAACTGAATTTAACTCTAAAACTTGTACCTTGAATTTAAAATACATATATACCAAAAAACAAACAGGATAATACTCAACAATTGAAGTTAAAAATTATTACCTAGTCGGTGTCATATTAATGAAAATATTAAATAAATTATTTGGTAAAAAGTTATACATATATAATATATGTAAAGTATATATATATGTATATATATATATATATATATTGTATCCTACCAAAATTTACTCTAAAACTTCTAACGTTTTATAGTTTAATCATAATATCGAATACTATAAAGGTGAACTTACATAAATACATTATATATATACATACATACATATACGTTATTCTGCATAAAGTACATACATACATTCATGAATAAAAAGAAAAGATACTAAAGCAAATGAAAGACATTTTTATTCAAAAATATCCTTTGCAATACTAATTTAATGCTACGAGTACATATTCACCACAATTTACATATACATATTATATTTGAATAATATTAATATTTTTTTTTTGCTTTTTTTTGACTCTATTAAATATTTTTATTTTTAGTTTTATTATAGTTTTTTTTATTTACATTTTTTGTTGTTTTTATATTCCCCCTCCCATAATCATCCATCAATTCTATTTTTATCATTTTAATAAAGTTAAAAAAAAAATCACATTTATATTCAGGAGAGCATCTAAACGCGGCATTACATATTATTACATATACATATACATATGTATTATGTATATATATATTTGTAGTAATAATAATAAGAAAAACTTTGACAGGAACTGCCCTGAGTCTTTTTTGTACTATTCCGTTCTATTAATATGTGAAAATATTATACAAAAAGGAAGTAAAAGTAAACCTAAAGATAAATAGTAACAGTAAAATAAAAACAACAACAAAATTAAAGGAAAAACGAGGAAGAGTGTAGTAGAGTAGACTGTGTCAACTCTGGGATACCCGTATGACCGTTATATAAACATTATATCATTATTATTATAAACATTAATTAGTTTTGGCAAAATTTCAAACATACCAACTTTATTAGGTGAAATATAATGCTCATATAAAAGATGGAGTTGTATGGCAGCTACTCGAACCCTTGGCAGTAGACCAATCAAATTTTGCAGTAACTTTGGCCATTACACTAAACTATTTTTGGCAAAATTTCAGACACCCAGCTTTAACAGGTATAGAGTAATGCTCATATAAAAGAAGGAGTTGTATGGCAGCTACTCGAACTCACTGCAACAGACCAACCAAATTTTGCAAAAACTTTGGCCATAAAACTAAACTACTTTTGCCAACATTTCAGACACGTAGCTGTAATAGGTACAGAGAAATACTCATACAAAATAAGAAGTTGTATGGCAGCCACCCGAACCCATGGACCAAAATGGCTGGATTTAAATAGCGATGACGGCTATTGCAAAAAAACGAATTTGCGAAAATTTCAAGATCCTAGCTCCTTTAGTTTTTGAGTTATCGTGCGGACGGACGGACGGACAGACGGACGGACGGACAGACGGACGGACGGACAGACGGACGGTCGGACAGACGGACGGACGGACAGACGGACGGACGGACAGACGGACGGACGGACGGACATACATAGCTAAATCGATTTTTTTTTCGATTCTGATCCAATCCATACACTTGAGTCTATATCTACCCCCCCTCCTTCTCTGCGTCACAAACGTAATGGCAAATTTATTATACCCTTTGACTATATAGTCATACGGGTATAAAAATATGAAAATAAAAAAAAATTTTAATATAACTTGTATGATAGTTTTATGATTTAAGATTGGATGGAGTGAAATTTTAATGATATTATTATCTTAGATAATTCCATACAAGAAGTTCTGAAGTAAAACGAAAAAGCTTTTTAGACTTTGGTTTTTTTTTAGAAATTATTTCCGAATTTGTATATTTTTTAATTTAATTATAAAAACTGTTTTAAAAGAATGCCATTACATACTATAAGAAAGGAAATATTAGAAGTTCGTGTTTAACTAAAATTTAAAATTACTTTGGAAAAAATTATCATCACTGGATCTATAAAAAACACTTCCAGTTTTTAATATTAAATTATCATAACTCTTAGATGACTATCAAATACTACTATTTGTAACTACAGTTGGAACTTAAAGTTTTTGTAACTCACATATCATTTTCATTTGCATAATTTATCTAACAGTACAATCATTCACTTACTTTTGGAACATGTACAACACTTATGAATACTGATGGTCCACAAGAGTTGAAAATATTAAAATTACTTAAACCAAAATTGTTTGTTTGTTTGTTTGTTTGCTTTTTTTATACGATAATTTACATTTTTACTACTATATATCATTTCGTATTTAATTATAACGTTTCTTATTCATTTATATACACTAACACGCACGCACACATAACATCCTTTACATTTTTTCTTATGTTTACATGTCATTTCCTTTTTATTTTTAATTTTAATATACAGTGGGGTTCATAATAATTATTACTATTGTCAAATTGTCCCACAATAATTTTTATTATATTAATAAATTTTTATACAACTGTAGACTTTCTTTAAAGTTTATTGACTTTACATTTACAAGATAATCTAAATGTAGGCAGTTCATCAAATTTAGTTTTTTTTTAATTTCAGAATTTTAAATAGTTAATAACTTCAATTGTCTTAAATTGAATCTACAGTAAATTTTCATTTTATATAAATAATTTTTAACTAGAGATTAAATTGTAAACAAGTGATGAAAAAAAACCAAGGGTTTTTAAAAAAGCACATTTTCAAAATAATATAGTGTTTCATACTAAGTATTCTATCGGAATATAATGTTGAAGCTTCAATATTAACGTTTAATTTAGGAAATATATACGTTGGTGACTAAGTTACTGCTTACCTCAAAAAACAGTAAATTTTTAAGTCCTAGTAGCCCCTGTATGAGGAAGGTTGCCAAATTTCTCAAGGATATAATGCTCACTACTCCCCTTTCCCCAAACTTTTTTAGGTTCAAGGAATTAAATTGTGAATTCCACCAAAATTTGGAATTTTTCTTAGAATTTTACTATTTAGGCAAAAATGGTTAAATCTGAGAGACACTTTCTTCAATTTAAAGAACCCCTTTTAAATTTAAGAAAAACCTTTAACATATGTTAAAATATAATGTAAGACCTTTAAATTTTGTATATTAAGAAAAAAATTAAGATATATTAAGACTTCTGCTTATTGCAGAGGATCTAACTACTCCCAAAATTTCAAAACCCTAGCTTGGCCCGTTTAGAAGATATGTGTGGCCAAAAATTTTGCAAAAATTGAGTTTTGCATAATGGTAAATTTTAGTACCGTATGGCAACCCTAAACATTTATTTATAAAGCTTATAAAACCAGCTATCTTTTGCCGTTTTCAGATTGAAAATACACCTAATAGAACTCTTGTTATAACAATTTGAATATCGGGATTCTCCAACTTTGGGGGGCTACAGCTCCCTAACAGGTGCCCCTACAGAAAAAAATTCTTCTACGAAATTATTTTTTTTGTAATATCTACTCGTGGTTAAAATTTCTTTTCTATATTTCAAACGATGTAAAAGTTTTTGTAAACATACGGACAGACAGACGGACGGACGGACGGAGTGAAACTATATAGGCACATTTTTACAAAATTTTTTGAAAATGTGCTAAAAAGAAATTCTACGTTATCCCTTTCTTGTACAGTTTTATGGGTTGGATAATAATTAGCAAGGATAAAAATATTGTACAATGATCTTTTGTAATAAGAGTATGATTACTGGAGATGATAAGACTCTTTTTATGTAATTTGACTTTAGAATTTCAATTCTCTTTCTAGTTTATTAAAATGTATTTGAGTATAACAAATGATTTTATATTAAAAGTTAGTGAGTCCTCTGCATTCACTCATTTTTTCAAATTTAAAAAAAAAATTAATATTGTATTAAATATCAGAATTGTTACACCTATGATGCTTTTGCAGATCACTGTACTTTGTACTTTCAATATATGTAATATATGTTTTTATATATGTGTATTATACATGACGGAAAACTTTAGTGTCACAAAAAAAATTTTGCATTAAAGTTCAAAATGGAAAAAAGAAAAAAAAAATGTCCCTTTAAAAAAAAAGCTTTAATTTTTTGTCCCTTTCTATGTTTTCATGCCTATACCACAATTTTTTAATTTCGTTTTTTTTTTTGTGTTTGTGCTTTTCTAACTCCTTTATCTTGCAGGATAATAATTTATTTTTGTTTGGAACATTCATTCAATCAAATACACATATATATACAAAAACATATATATATATAAGTATAATATATACATATAGAAATTTTTTAAGCCTTACACAAACATTTTTTTTTTGTACATTAGAGTGTGTTTCCCTTCTTAAAAATATAAGAAAATTAAAAGAAAAAAAGAAAAGGAAAAAAAGGACTTAATATGATCTGCAACTGATATAAAAAAAATGATATCCTTATAACAAAAAAATACGTGTTTGTATGTAAATAAATGTGTATTTGTCCTGTATATAATGATAAAAATGTGATATCATGACTTTTCTTTGATTATCATTTTTTTTTTATAATAAACGGGAAAAATCTTCTGATTTTTTTAATACGAAAAAAACATGAAAGAATTTTCTCTAATATCATGGAAAAACGGGAACATAAAGTTGGAAAGAGGAAAACAACAAAAAAAAGAAAATAAAAAAAAAAAATATCAGGAACAAAAAGGAAAATTTAAAGACATAAATATACATTTGCCTGAGGAAATGTATTATGTATATAAGCAAGGGGCAACAAGCAGCTTGACACTTTTAAATGAGGTGTTCCTTTTTGAAAAATTTTATATATATATATATATATATATATGCAAAGGAAATGATTTTATAAAATAATCAAATACGGAAGAAATATGATTTAAAATATTATATAAGGACACTTAATTTATCAATTGATAAAGAATGAACTTATTTTGTATGAAAAATTTTAAATATTTAACCACGATTTTTATAAAAAAGGGTACTTCAGAAAGCAACTATGTTTTAATAGAAAGTATACTAAGTTTTTATAATTTAATAAGAAAGATACTGAATTAAATGTACATAAAAATTTCGATATGACCACACAATTTGCAAATAGTTAGTCTTTAACTATGAAAATTAAAATTTGAGAAAAATATTTTAAAGAACATAGATTTTACAAAATATAAAAAATAACTGAGGTTTCAATTTGTGGACTGAACAAGATAGAAAATATTTTTTATTGTGTAAATATTCTTATATCAATTTATTTATTCTTAATTTTCTTTTGACTACGTAATTAATGGAATTAAAAATTAATTACCAATAAGAGGTTTGACTTGGAAACTAAAATATTGCTTTAAATGTCATCCGTTTGCAATGTTAGATTCTAGATAAGACATTTAAAACCTATGCTAAATGTCAGAAAGAAGACGTTCATTGACATATTAAGAAAGTATTTATAAATTTAATCCTGATCCTAATCGTGATGCTTCATTAATTGTTGCTCCTTTCTGCGATCGCAACAACAAAATGAGTGTTAAAAAAAAAAGCTGCAGTTCATAATTATTACTTCAATTGAATGCCTCTAATATCGGAGAACTAATTTGTTTTATGACAAATGGTAAATTTGTAACTGTCAAACTGACGTTCAATATATTAAAATTACTTGCGATGACCCTGGTCAGTGTATAACCAATTACAATAGAATAGATACCAACGTCATTGTGCATTACTTAATGAAAATTAAATGAATTATGTTTAAAAACTAAAACAATTATACAACTTATAAAAGAAATACTAAAAATAATTAAAACTTTTGGGTGAATTCCTTGTTCTTTTATAATTGTATGACATTTGTTTCATATCCTATATAGAGGAGTGGTTACACTTTAAATATAAACTTTAGTTAAAGTTTATAATCAAATATTATTAGTATCTTAAAGACTTTCCACCTAGAATATCATATAACCTTATACATATAATAAATGTCCTCGAGCTTTTAACTTAATACAGACTAACACTTTTTTGAAGTTCACAGTAACAAACAAAGAATTACTTTTATTTATTAGGATTTTAAAAAGGAACTAAAAACCAAAGACAACAACCTTTAATAAAACAAAAACAACACACATATACATACTCAAAAGCAAAACAAATAAAAATCATATAAAAAACGACTTTAAAGCTTGTTGACATATTATCTAAATATTTACGGGGAAAACTATACCGTTTTTTTTTTTTAACTCTGACTGTGTCTAAAAAATGCAAATCCTACTTTATCATTTTTTTGTCCTTCTCTTTTATTAACTGTAAAAAGAAAACAAGGAATGAATCTTCAATGATTTCAAGACACTGAAAATATCGAATGAAATTTTTCATATCTTACATTTGTTATTTATTTCTTAGATGTAAAAAAAAAAACAACTTGAAGTAAACATATCTTCCTTCTCTTTTTTTATGCCTCAATATTATTACTACTGTCTTTTTTATTTTTTAATTTTTGAAATACAAATAAATCATTTTATAAAAATGTACATACATATATATTATTTATACATATAGATATAGATATATGTGTGAATGAATTATGAGTTCTTGTAATAATTGTTGAGACTTTTCTACTGTCACAAAATCTTTTAAGAAAAAAAAAATACAATTTTTTTTCGAGTGCACTTTAAAAATTGTGATTTTTATTTTTTTTATTTTTCATTATTTATGAATTGTTATTATTATTATTGTTGTCTCTTTTCTTTTAATATTGTTGTTATTATTCCCATTTCATTCGTTTTAACTTTTATTATTCTCAAAAGTGTCAAAGATAAATAATAACAAGTGTTCTTATAAAAAAAAAAACAATAACAAAAAAAAAAGAATTAAGAAAGAGACAAAAAACATAAGTATTTTTGAAGTGTGTGAGAGTTTAATTAAAATTATAAAGAAAAACAAAGAAAGAAAATTGATTCTATTCTTACATTTGTATATCATTTTCCATTCTAAATTCCTTTTAATAAAATATAATATAAAGACAGTAGTATATAGTATAGTATATTATATAGAATAATTTGTATATTATTAAAGAACATCTAAGTACCGTTAAAACAAAAAGAAAAATGCCATTAACATGACATTGGAGATACTTTTTTATTTTATTTTTTATATTTTATATATACATTGGTTCAAAGTAAATATTAAATTTTTGTTTAAAGTCAATGAATCTAATCATTAATACTTAAAATTTAAAGTCATTACACTTTAAAATTTACAACAAAAAAAAAAAAACAAGGTAATGTTTAATTTTTTTCTTGGAATAAAATCTGACTTTAACTTTGAAATAAAAGGCAGCAAGACTATAATCTAATAATCTATTATTTAACATTAAGTTATATTTTAAATAGAGTCTATTTATGGAAATCATGTCAGTTTAATCATCACTTTAATATAGCTTAATATTTTCCCTTGTGTTTTAATTGCTTACATATTTGTTTATATTACACATTTGAGTTAAATACTTTTTATTTCACATACGCTTTTGATTAGTTGTACAAAATCTAAATAAATGCAAATAGAAGTAGTATATTTATACCCGTGTATTTAAATAAGCCTACATGTATATTAAAATTGCTTCTCCAATTGTAACGCATCATAGATATAGTGTAAAAGGTGTAACTATCGGATGAGTATCGAAGATTAACACGAACAGCACGATAACTCAAAAACTTAAAGGATTAGAGTTTTTTTTTTCATAAAACCTTTGCACCAATATGAATTTCTTCTAATAATGCTGAGACGATGAAAACTACACACGGTTAGTAATATAAGAAACCAAGCACCTATATGAAGTATCAAAATGTTACGGTTTCATTTTCAGGAAGCTGCCATACAAAGTTTTTAATTCGATAAATATGAATCTAATGAAGCTACATGGTTAAAATTAAAACTGGGCAAGTTACTTGACAAATTTGGCCGTTACTCGGTCTAACTTTTTAGGGTAGGTCCATTTTATTTATTTGGTTTTTATGGCCTGCTTGGCAAAGTTAGACATTTTCGGACCAACTTTTAGGTTGGACCAAAGCTTTTTTTTTTATTATAATAACATTAGGGAATTAATTAATGGTTTATTTAATTTTATGCATCATAGTTGATATGCACGGGTACCTAAAAGTTGACAAGGGCAACTATAATCTTCCTTGTTTTCAAGACTTTTAAGGTAAAGTTTTTTTTCACCAAATATACAATTCTACAACATATACATTTTTTATATTGATCTCGCTCTAAAATTATTTTTAATGCATTTCATAAGTTTCTAACTTCATAAAAAATCTAAGTTAGACTATTTTTTTTTTTATTCCTTTTCCACTCCTTTAAAGAGTATAGGGCATTCATCAAGTTTTTATTTTAAACTAGGCTTCAGTTTCTTTAATCATAATATTCACTAAGCCGTTGATTACTCGGCTGTAGCTATTATATAAGGTTGTGAAATATGAAAGCACAAATGTTAACTTTGTGCACCATCTATAATCTTACACAAGAATTATTTATATATTTATACCCGTGCATACATATATGAACATCGGGTATATTAAAATTACTCCTCCGTTTGTAACGCATCGAAATATAGGAGCTAGATATAGTGTCAAGGGTACGTATCGAATCAGCATCGAAAAGTGAATCGATCTAGCTATGTGTGTCCGTCCGTCCGTCCGTCCGTCCGTCAGCACGATAACTCAAAAACTATAAGAGCTAGAGTTCTGAAACTTTCACAAAGTAATTTTTAGACAATTTCTAGGTTCCCTATTGTTTTTGGTTAAAATCGGACCAAGTCTTCGGGGAGCTGCCATACAACTTCCTTGCACCAATATGAATTTCTTCAAAACTAATTATACTACGCGGATGAAAATTACACACGGTTAGTTATATAATGAATCGAGCACTTATATGAAGTTTCAAAATGTTAGGGCCCCATTTTCGGGGGGCTGCCATACAACTTCTTTGCACCAATATGAATTTCTTCAAAACTAATTATACTACGAGGCTGAAAATTACACACGGTTAGTTATATAATGAATCGAGCACTTATATGAAGTTTAAAAATTTTAGGGCCCCATTTTCGGGGGGCTGCCATACAAAGTTTTCGATTCAATAACTTTGAATCTAATGAAGCTACAAGGTTAAAATTAAAATTGGGCAGATAAATTAATAGGTCAAGTTACTTGCCAAAGTTGGACATCACTCGGACCTTCGGACTTTTAGGGTGGGCCAATTTTTTTTTTTTTGTTTTTTTTTTTTAATTTTTTTTTTTTTTTTTAAGCTAAAGTTATGGGACAATGAATGAAAATTTTGTTTTTTGTTTTGTGATTTTTTTTTTTTTTTGTTAATTTTTTTTTTTTTTTACGTCAAAATTATGGGGTAATGAGTTAAATGTATAAGGGAAGTAAATTACGGTTTTTTTTATACACCATAGTGGGTATGCACGGTTATCTAAAAGTTGACAAGGGCAACTATAATCTTCCTCGTTTTATTATAATTTATTTTATATTACGATATAAACTATAACGATATAACTATTACGATATACAATTTTACGATATTTTTTTATTAGATATGATCTGACCGGGGTTTGAACCCGAGACCTTCCACATGAAAGGCGGCGTCTTTAACACTACGCCATTGGTCACACAAGAAGTTAGACTATAAGTACTGAATATGTCTCTAGATTACTTTCTAATACGTTTTGGGGCAGTGAAGGCTTTGATTTATAGAAAATATATGCAACAGATGACGATTGATTTGTACTAGATTTACGAAATTATAGGATTATTATTGTAAAACTAATTCTTTTAAACTTCAACATAAAACGGTTTATCTTATTGTATTTCTATTTTCTACAGAATTTTAAGAGATTATTTTAGAAAACTTTGAAGTTTTTTCCAAATATAATGAAAACTTTTGCAAATATATGAAACCTCTGCAAAGTTTTAATTTTGTTACTAAAGGTTTTATAAAGAAATCAATATATTCGCATTTAATTAACTCATATTACTTAATTCTTAAAAAAATTTTTAAATCTAATTTATAACGTAACAAGAGTATAAAATGGATCTCTTTTATTATTATTAAATAATTTTACCAACCCCCTCTCTAATAATTCTAAAACTTTTAGAATATATTATTATTACCAATATAACAAATCAATAACACAACAAAATATTTTACGTTTTTAGAAAATTAATAACTCAAAATATTAAATAAATATTTTGAAAATTTTATAGAAATTTTCCATTTAAAATTCATAACATTCATTATGAAAAATATTGTCATAATATTTAAATATGTAAATATATATATATATTTGTGTATTATTCATTCCATTAAATTTTGTTATATTGTTTAGTTTAATAATCTAATATAATAACTATAAATTAAGTACATAAAGATGTTTATCTGTTTCTATATATATCTTCCAAATATATATATATATATATTATTTGTATATTGTAAATATTTAAGTTTTTCATATTTGTTGTTTTTGTTTTACTTTTAAGAGAGTTTTATCATTCAACCAAAAAAAAATTTATTAGAGAAAATCATTATCAACAAAGGATCAGTTTTTTTTTTGTAAATAAATTTAATTATATTTCTAATATTATGATGTCCTGTTTACTTCTATTATCCTTTTTTTAGTATGCTAGATGTAATAATAATAAATGTAAATAATCTCAATTACATTTATGAGTATGTAGTGAAAATTTTATGGTACCTGTATATACAAATATACCTACATGTATATATATATTACCTAAAATAGAAAATAATTAACAATACAAGCTATAAAGCAGTGTCTAATTACATAATATAAACTTATATTTTATATTTATAGGTTAAACCATAATAAATGAGCTTTGGTTTAGTCATTAAATTTTTGAATTATTATATAATATGATAAAAATATCCAATAGTCAGGTTCCGACCTTCATGTTTCGAAATTTAATATAAAATTAAAACTTTGCTTATTACTTTTGAACCTGATTAAGATACATATTATTGAATTATATGAAATAAATTTTAGTGAAATTAGAATTAATTAATAAAAGTATAGTAACAATTTAATTTATACTTATTAACTCACAGATGTCTAAAATATATTGAGCTAAATCAACATTGTATATTTTAAATAAACAAATAGGATTGAATTGCATAGAATGTTATAATTAGTATACATTATCAATGAGGTAAGACCTTGTAGTGCTTCAAATGGTATTTGGAAATTTTCAATAAATTCAATATGTTTAATTCTATTATTAATTCTGACAACATATTTATTAACAAAAAGAAGATAATACGTAATAATAAGAACAATAATATAATTTTTTACTTATCCTTCCCCCTTGTTTCTATATATCTATCAAACGGACAAGCTTATTAGTCTAAAATATTAAAATAACATAATATCAAACCAAATTTATATTTTTCTTTACTATACAAATATTAATGCATTAATATTGTACCTTCTAATATTGAAAGTCGAAGAATTTTATATATTAACAAAAACAATCTTAAGATTCTTCGTATTTATAATTTAACAATTATGTATGCTTATGTTAAATAATACAATGAGATTACAACCAACAAAAGTAATACAAAATTTTGTTCTTATATTTGTTTTGGAAACAATAACTGAAGTTATATTTTTTAATATTTAATTTTTCTTACTTAATATTAAAATGATCTCATAAAAGGTTTTACAGATTATAAGAAAACCAATTTAATCAATAAGAATTTATGACTTACAAATTTTGATTCCTAAGAATTTCATTTAAAATTGAAATCAAACGAAATGTAAAATTTAAATAAATCATAAGCTAAAACTGCATTGAATAAATTATGGGATCCAAAAAATGTAGGTATCTTATAGGATTATTTTATTTTTTTGGTAGCCTTGAAACGTGTTTAATTACTTTCAAAACTATATATTTAAGAATGCCGAACCTTTGAATTATACACTCATCATACCCCGACTGGATCATAATATATATAGTATAGTTTATGTAATTTAAAAAATATACAACTGAACTCAAAATATACATAAATAGAATTATGGTATAAAAAAATAAAATAGCCCTCAAATAAGGTCCGTTTGTTACATGGATTCCATATTTAGTCTAATGTAACTTTTCAAAATATCCTACATTTCATATTTTAGTGAAGAAAAACTCAAAAATTTAAAAAAAAAACTGATAAATAATTGAAGATTTATTTAACGTTGGTGTTTTAACTTTAAAATGTATTTAAAATAACTAATGAAGTAATAATATCCAATGTAAATCAGATAAATTTTATTTATAATGTCAGTATTCATTAATATATTATTTACATTATATAATGATATATGATAATATCTTCATTTTTCATCAAAATTAGTGAAATATATCAATCAAGTTCTATATTTAAATAAATCGATTAAATAACTCTAAAAATAATTTGATAAAAGATATTTTTGAAATCTATAATTAGAATATAACTTTGTATAGCAAAATGTTAAGTGGATACTTAAAATTTTGTCATAAAATAAAATGAATTGTAGTTTGTCAGATTTTGTGATAATTATTTCTCATAAATAATATTATAAAATTAATTCCTGAACTAAAAAAAAAAAACACAAAAATAAATATAACAATTAATAATATATAATTAAGTTGTATTTTTTAAAATATATTTATTATTAAATTATTAAAATTGGAATGCAATTTAGAATATGAATGTTTAAAGGGTATTCTGAAGGACATGAAAAAATTCTTAAAAAGTTGGTACTTGAATGGAAAAAAATTATATCAATTAATTAATTTCCAATTAAAATAAAAAGAATATAAAGAAAACTCAAGTAATTTTATTAATAAAAAATATTGAAATTTAAAAAAAAATTGCATACTTATAGGACCAATACTTGTCTTTGTATACTTAATTTTTTAGTTTTAAAAAAATTTTATTCAATTATATAAATATTAGGTTTTTTCTAAATTTAATTATTGAGAATATTAAAAGTATTCAAAATAAAATATTTCATTTAAATTTTAATTTACCTTATATATAATAAATACCTTTTCATTTCAATATTATAAATTGGTTTAACTCACAATATATTCTACAAAGGCTGTACAGAAGCAGTGTCCTCATTTATTCTAATTTTAGTTAGATCTGATAAACAAAAGTTATTAAAAATGTCAAAAACATGAGTTTTTAATTTTTGGACCATTCTATTACAGAGGGTGTATTTACAGCTAATTGATTTAAGATCGAAAAAGAATCCTCGGACATATTTGAAACTATTAATTTAGATGCTGATGAGTGATGTATGTTGATTAGCTGAATTAGCTGATGATGATTACTATATTTAATTGAAACGCGTTCGTTGAGTTAGCAATTTAGAAGTTATAAATTTAAAATTTAAAAACTACTAATGCCATTTGTTTTTCCCCCCATTTTTATTTACAAATAAATTAATTTAATAATATAACTCACGTATTATAGCATATAACAAATAGAATTTATCTAATGAAAATCTAAGACATAGATTGCCTTCTTTTGTCTTATGTTTAATTTGTGTGTGGAATTCATTAATTCTAATAATGTAATGTATCTAAAGTATAAACAGGCTTATTAGCCTAAAAGTTGGAAACGTTAGCATTTAAACGAAAAATATTTTGACAAAAAGTCAACATACTGTTCCTCTATAAATCTTTGTATACTAGTAACGATATATAAAAATGGTTTGAATGGTTTCAAAATAATCTTTAAGATTTTTACAAAATTTTAAAGAAATTCTAAAAATAAACAAGATTTCTAACATTTACAAAATCTTTAAATAATATTATTCAAATCAATATTTGATTACAAAATAAAAGCAATATTTGATCATATTAAATATTCATTCGAAAAATAATTGAATAATAAATCAACTGTTCAATCTTTCATACAATTTAAAATAAAAAACCGAATTTTAATTTATATTTATAAAATGATTGTCCTAAAGAATATTAGCATAAGAACTTATATATAATATATTTCTAAATAAGGTGTTTATTTTTTTTAATGTTCAAATAGAGTTTCAGATATTACAAAAACTTTAAACTTTTTATTAAATTTCTTCCACCAAACTTTTTAGTAGTTTTAGTAAAAATATTAATATAAAAAAAACTTTAAATTAATATGTAAAAACTTTAAAATAATATTATTAGATAATTATATATAAACCCAAAAGAAACAATTTTAAAAGCTACTTACAACAAAAATTGCTAATTTTACACTCTTAACAAGATTTAAAACAGTTTAATATGATACAAGATGCTATAAAATAAAGTCTTTGGTCGTTTTCAACTTTAAGAGTATTTCTTGCTGCTCCATTCATTACATCATATAGCTTCATATAGTTCATAGAGCTATTAGATCATGATACAAGCTTTATAAGAGTTGTTATAACTGTTTTTAATATTTAATTGAGCCCCTACCAATTTAATGCTGACTAGCTCTATTTTTACTTTTATAAAGCAAGTAGATTATTTTGATGAGTCTTTAAGAGCTAAAATGATTTTATTCCAAATTGCTCTATTATAAGTATTTAAATATTTCTAGATAAAGCTAAAGTATTACTTTGAAATTTAAGCTGCATTATAATTTTCTTAAGAGCTCTTACTTTTAAGAAACGCTATTTAAAAGCTAAACCTTGAGTAAATAAAACCAAAAAAAAACATTTGGAAGAAAAATATAAAGTTTCAACTTTTCGTGGCAATTAATTCATTATACAAAATAATGCACAGCTCCAAATATTCTAAAATGATATTAATCTGAATTTTTAAACAAAAGTATCTGAATTTTTACTTTTAATAACAATTGACCATACAAACCATACTAACAAAAGGAAAATTAAATTTAAATATTAAAACTATTTCATATAAACAATTTAATAGTTTTGTCAAATAAAATGAAAAAACAAAACTTGCATAAATTTTCCTTTCAGTTTTCTTCATTACCTAATTTTTCATCACAATTTCTATTTCTAAATTACTTAATTGTATAAAATGAATTTAATGAATGAATGAAAGCATAAACTGGAAAACATAATATCACAAACTGGACAAGTATATATGTATACTAATTATATAAAATATGGTCACAAAAATATATCCTATGGCTGGTCTCATCATCTTACAATAGAAAAATTTTTATTATAAAAAAATTTAAATTCAGGAAAAATAATATCACTTGATTTTTGAGCTTTTTTTTTTTTGTGTCCTTTACATTAAAATAAATTTAATTTATTTTATATATTTTTCATAATTTCTTTTATTGTTGCCAAAGATACAAAATTCAATAAATAAAATTCAGATATAAAATGTCCCCCTAAAACAGAAAAAAATTATTATTTTTATTATTAGATAAATATGAAACTTGTTGTTTAGCCAAAGGATATTTTATAAGAATAAAATAATTTATTCAACTGAATAATAATATTACTTATACGGTAATTTATCAAATAAAATATGCTGAAAGAATTTTTCAAAATAATAAATGAAATTTGGTTTGAGGCTAAAAAAATAATTTAAGTTAATATAGAAACTTAAAGAGTTTCAAAGACACTTGATCAGAGACAATATCCATCTATCGGTAGCATAAGATTCGATAAAAATATATTTCCAAAATTCAGTAAGACGACACCTAATTATCACCTAAGGTCATTCTGGAAAGAGAGTATTGCTTCGATCAATTAATAAATTTTCTATAAATATTCAATTTTTATTCGAAAGGCCCCGGTTCGATTCCCTATAAAAGTCAAAAAACTTATCTAGTTTTCAAAATCGACTCAACCTCGTTTAATAATTTTATTACTTAAATAAAAAATACATTAATAAGCAAATATTTAGATTTAGTAGTACAGCTCACAGATTTATAAACACATAATAACCAAATTTAAATTATTACAATATGTAACAAATATAATTTGTATCTATTAAAAATTAATTGAAAACTACAAGCTATGCTTTTACATGTTATAAGGCCTAGTTCTAATTCAATAAAACTCAATTATAATAGTATGAACGTAATTGGTCCCCTATGTTCCAAAATGTACGAATGGGTTCCTAGGCCAGGAGTTATCCAAACTTGAACAATAACTTGTTTAAAACAAACTTTGTTATATTATCAATTTTTATGAATACAAATAAATGGACTAACGGATACTAAGTACACAATTTAACATTTTAAAATTTTGTTTTATAAACATTAATCTTGCTAAAAGGATGATAGGCAATTAATATATTCTTTAATATTAATCATAAATATTATGAAAATTATTTGATTCCGTAGAAAAATATTTTAATTAATAAAATGAAAAAAGCATATTATTTAATTAAGCTAAAGATCAACAAATTCTTAACGAGAGTCAAAATAGTCTTACAAACAATAAGAAATCGTGTCTTATTGTTTTCTTCGGGTCTAATTATATAATTAGACCCATAGATATTCGAAAAGCATAATTTTCTCCAGGTCTCATCAATTATTCCAAATTTAGAATAAAAACATATTTTTATAAAATATAATATCTTATTGTGTATGATCCACGTATAATTTAGAAATTTAAATGTACAAATCTATATTGCATAGATGAAATATATCATATTCCTTCAACTCGTTGATTATAAGTGCCATTTAAATTTTCAAATCAATAGTAATATTATTTTGAATTTAATTTTTTAGGTTTTTTACAAAGTCGAATTTTATTTTTATTATAAACGTGGAAGAGTGTGATAGAGTAGACTGTGTCAACTCTGGGATACCCGTATGACCGTAATATAACCATTATAATATCCGGTTAATTATTTCTGGCAAAATTTCAAACATACAGCTTTATTAGGTGTAGTGTAATGCTCATATAAAAGAATGAGTCATATGGCAGCTACTCAAACCCTCTGTAGTAGACCAACCCAATTTTGGAGTAACGTTGGCCATTACACAAAACTATTTTTGGCAAAATTTCAGCCACGCAGTTTTAATCAGGTACAGAGTAATGCTCATATAAAAAAAGAAGTTGTATGCCAGCTACCCGAACCCATTGATCAAAATGGCTGGATTTAAATAGCGATAGACGGCTATTGCAAAAAAAACGAATTTGCGAAAATTCAAGATCCTAGCTCCTTTAGTTTTTGAGTTATCGTGCGGACGGACGAACATACATAGCTAAATCAATTTTTTTTTTCGATTCTGAACCGATTCATACACTTCAGTCTATATCTACCCCCCCTCCTTCTCTGCGTCATAAACGTAATGGCAAATTTATTATACCCTTTGACCTATAGTCATACGGGTATAAAAAAGTATCTGAAATTTTATTCTGAATATTTTATAATATAAGTTTGATAGCTACGCAAGATTAAATATTAGGAAGCATATCATATTGGTTAGTCGTTACAAAATCAAAGTTGTCACTTTTCCCATTATTTTAATATATTGATTTTATTATATAATTAAATAATGCATCATAATAAGCTATGATCTGACCAGTATTTCCCTTGAAACTTTTTGATTGAAAAGGCACCATTCTTACCATTCTAACGACTAACGAAACGATTTCATAGTTTGTTATAAAATTTGAATTTTGTAAATAGAGAAAATTCTAGATTTTCAATATGAATCTTGAAAGATCCAAAATTTTTATTTTTTTTTGTTAATAATTAAATTTTTATAAATTTTACAAGTTCTTGTAAAATATCTTGACACTGATTTTTAATTATTTTAGTTAATGATGTCATAAATCCCCTACGTACTTTTGACTCCAGGACTTTTCACACATCACCTAATCAAACACTTCCACTTAAAACAAAATTCCTCAAACGATTTTCTCAAATTAAATATATCGTCAAATTAATTAATTCTAATAGCATTAATTGTTAACGAAGTTCTGTGTTCACACAAGAACAATTAACTAAAATATTATAATAATGTTATTCTGTTAAAATTAAATGGTTTTCTCTCAATAAACTCATAATATTTTAATAACTCAAAAAAAAATAAAAAAATAAAATACCAATTATGTTTATAAAAATGTTCAATTCATTTCCTTTGACCACACTGTATATTAAAATCACACTTTTAAAAATATTAACATAATAATATATCAAAAAAACAATTATGCATAAATTTTTATCAACTCACTAAATATATATATATGTATATATATACATATTTTATATTATTAATATGAAATTATTTAATATTCAGCACACAAACATTCATACATTCATAATATATACATTAAAAAAATTTTATAAATTATAATCTACAAAAAAATAAAAAAAATAAGAAAAATAAGAACTTACCTCTTTAGATCTGGACTAGCTGTATATGGTGCTGATACTTCTTTTATTTTTAATACAATAATTGCAGTTATAAATATGCAAATCACGTTCACAACGGTTAATAAACCAGATACAATACCGTTAATAAAAAATTCTGTTGGTAAATAGCTTGTATATATGAATTCATATGTTGAATTACCAACATATTGTTCGCCTTTCATATGTGGCATCTTAATACCAGGATATATTAACCAAATGCATGCTAATGCCCAAAATAGTCCCTATTATATAAAGAAGAAAAACAAAAAAAAAAACATAAGGAACTTATCATAATATATAACATGTACATTTATACATTAAATATATATCTATATATATAAAAGCGAAAGTTTGTTTATTTGTTTGTTTGTTTGTTTGTTTGTTTGTTTGTTGGTATGTAGCGAGTTGGCTCCTAAACTGCCCAGCCGATTTTCATGAAAATTTGTACATAGAGGTTTTTAGGTTCGGAAGGAAATCGTGGCCCAAAAATTTTGCTCTAACGGACCGCCAAGTTGGGGCTGTGGTGCAAGTATTTAAACTTCTTTGTTCTAAAATGAAAACGGTTTGACCGATTGACTTCAAATTTTGTACACGTGATGCTCTTTGAGACTTGAGTAGACACTATTAAGAATTTTGGAATTTGTTAACCCATGTCGGGCCGACGGGTGGTCAAAAAAAATTTTGGGTCCAAATTTTGTCAGATTTTACGAAATTCTGCTTTGGCTTAAAAGAAAGCCCCAAAAAAAATTTTGTTGAGTTCCATTAACCCATTGCGGCCCAACAGCTTTTTATAGGTTTTTCAATACTTTACTCTAAATTCGAAACGGTTTGACCAATTGACTTCAAATTTTGTATACGTGATGCTCCTTGAGGATTGAGTAGACCCTATTAACAGTTTTGGAATTTGTTAACCCATGTCGGGCCGACGGGTGGTCAAAAAAAATGTTGGATCCAAATTTTGTCCGATTTTACGAAATTCTGCTTTGGCTAAAAAGAAAGCCCACACAAAAATTTTATTGAGTTGCATTAACCCATTACGACTCAACAGCTTTTTATAAAGTTGTTGATTACTTTACTCTAAATTAGAAACGGTTTAACCGATTTTCTTCAAATTTTGTATATGTGTTCCGTTTTGAGAATGAAATTAGCTCTTTTTACAGACTTGCAATTGGTTAACTCATGCCGGCCCGACGATTGACAAAAAAAAGATTTGGAAGAAAATTACGTCCAATTTAGCGCAATACTGCTTTGCCCAAAGAAAAAGTATAGTTCCGTTAACCCAATGGGGCGCAGTGGCTTTTATAGATTTTTGCGTTACTTAACTCTAAATTAGAAACGATTTGACCGGTTGACCTCAAATTTTATATGTGTGAAGCAACTTGAAAATGGAGTTGAGTATGTTAACAGTCGGTCCTACGATTGGTCAAAAAATTTTTTTGGAAGTAAATTACGTCAAACTTTGGAAAGTAGTTTGTACTGCTTTGAATTACAAAAAGTTTCAAACATTACTAGAATAATCCTAGAAAAATCGTTTTAAAAAGATTGCTTTCATACATTTTAAAATTTACATGTGTAAGCCGTGTGTAATTTTTGTGTTAACTTTTTGTAGTAACATCAACTTTAATTAAACCTCCATTGAGAGGCGCAGCAACGCGCACCGGGTATTAGCTAGTATATATATATGCAGTTAGAAACCAAAAATTATAAGAATAAAGTTGAAAAATATTTTTAATGCATAATAATCGGCATAATACTGAGTTAATATTAAAGATAACAAGATAAAATATAGTTGTATATTATTATTTAATTAAATTGTTTATGGTGAATGATATATATGTATAAATATATGTATATGTATACCAAAATAAATCTATTAAGCATTGTCAACTAGAAAATAAAACAAAAAAAAACCTTAAATAAGACTTTCATTATATTATTTTAGGATGAAATTTTTCAAATAAAATATACAATATAAACTTTTAATATTTTTAATAGAATTAAAAGATCAAAATCAAAATGAATTGTTCTGGAAAACTGGATAATACAGTCTCTGTACTAATGTAATCGGTGTCGGTTCATATTAATTTCATTCAATTTTTTACAATTAAAATTACTTGTTAATAAATTGATTTCTTAAAGATTTTTTTCAATAAATTACAAATTTATAATATAAATTATAATATTTGAATATTATTTTAATATAAAATATTGAATTTAATAGTTAAATATTGAAATAAAGTCTAAAATTTTTCTAATATTAAAGAAGAAAAAAAATAACGGTTTCGCGAAGTGACGCTTAAATTTTACAAAGAACAAAAAAATACAAATACAAATAAATTGAGTTGGGTGTATAAATTATATGTATTGTAATATTTGGAATACAAATAGTGAACAATAAAAACAATTGATATAAAGACCACATGGTCATGAGCAAAAACAAAAATAAATAAAATTAAAAACAGTAATATAAAAAATTAGTTTTGAAAAGAACATACACAAAATAAAATAATATTATTTCCCGTAAAACAATTTTGGGCAAAATATTTGCACGAAATTAGTAAAAAACAAGTAACATAATTTTAATAATAAAATAGTCTTATTATTTTTATTTATTAAATATAATCAAGACAAGTATAACTAAGAACCGCTTTACTACAGCCTATACGACATCAAGGCACGGAATTTTTACTATTTTCAGGGAAAATAGTAAACAATTCCAGTAGGAGAGGGGTTCTTTCAAATATGGGGACTCCAGAAGGGAGTCAAAACTCCTTCGGTAGCCTGAAGAATGACTGTGAAGGTAACTTCACAGTGATTCCGACTGGTAAACGAAGAAAAGAAGAAAATGGGTTTGATTTATTTAATCAACAATACAAGTTTCCAGCGTTACCTAAGAATAACATTAAAAAACTGGAACCAAAGTTCATTATTATAAAAGCCGCAGAGACAAACAAAGTAATGAGAAATTATAATATAATAATAGTAGAAAAACTAATAGAACAAATAAGTCAACAATACAAAGCCCAGTACAACAGAGACGGTAACGTAATATTGGAAGTTCCGAATATACAAATTGCAGAAAAGTACATCAAAACAAGCAAACTCGGAGAAATAAATGTAAAAATAGAGTACTTAAATCACTTAAATCAAAGTCAAGGTACAGTATATTCCAGAGATCTAATACAACTTACAGACGAAGAAATTTTAACAGCATTAAAAGCTAAAAACTCGAACATTGTGAGCATATATCGCTTTAAAAACAGAAAAACCGAAGAAAACCAAAATGAAGGATACAATGGAAGAATCAATATTACCTTTGATACAACCGAGCCTCCTAAAGAAGTTAAAATCTGTTTCTTGCTACTACAAGTAAGAAGGTACTATCAAGCTCCAATGCGCTGTACAAATTGCCAACGATTGAACCACAGAGCAAAACACTGTAGAGCTACCATCCCGAAATGTGTAAATTGCGCAGAAGAAATAAATAAAAATGAAGCGGAAAAACATACAAATAATTGCAAAATATATAAATGCATAAATTGTGATCAAGCCGGAATATCTAACACAGACCATGCAGCAAATAATAGAAACTGCCCAACATACGTGAGAGAAAAAGAAATTATAAAAATTAAGACAGACCGTAAAATAACACGAAAAGAGGCAATCAAAGTTATAAACGATACACCGGCAATCCAAACAACTACATATAATAAAATCATACACAACCAAAATAGACAAGATATAGAAAAACCTAAAGCAACTAAACAATTCAACAAAACCCAAGCACAAATAATAGAAAAACCACAAAATTTAAATGAAGCAAAAATAAACGAAAAAGATAAAAAACTCGAAAAAAAAGAAATTATTACTAAACAAATTAAATCAATCAACACAAAAGAAGATATAAACATGGAAACAGAAGAAATCAGACAAACAAACACAACTGGTACAAAATTAAAACTAAAAAATAAAAAAAAAATAGGAAAAAAATGTAACAAAACAGAGCATACTTCAACGGACATATCTGATATGTCCGATATATAAAACAATGGTTAAAGAAAACATAATCTTACAGTGGAACATTCAAGGATTCAGAAGTAACAATGAATTCTTGGACATATTAATCCACCAACATAAACCAGCTATAATAGCTCTGCAAGAAACAAACATAAAAACCGAAAACTCAATAGACAAATATAAGAATTATAAATGCATTTTCAAAATGTCAGCCAACCGCATTGGAGGTGTCGGCCTCCTAGTAAGAAATGATATTACATTTCAAGAAATACAAATAAATACAACATTTGACGCCATCAGCATTAAAGCCGGAATTCCAGGTATGAAACAAACGCAAATAACAAACATCTACATGGATCACAACAGATCACTCACAAGAAAAGAACTGGACAGTATCACTAAACAACACAGTGAATCATGTTTTATACTAGGAGATTTTAATGCCCGCAGCATGACATGGGGTGATAGCACCACAACGGTCAGAGGAAACATCGTAGAAAAATGGTTATACGATAACCAACACCTCTCACTACTAAACTGTCCTTACAGCTACACGCTAATAAACACCAGGGGAACATTAACTTGTCCTGACATTACAATAGCTGATCAAAGAACAGCAAGATTTACATCATGGGAAACAGTTTATAATCCCAGGGGAACAGACCATATGCCGATAGTAGTGAGTACTGAACTAACAAATAATCAAAGAAACAGCACCGAACCTATTAAGAGAAGAGCAAGATTTAAAGAAGAAGGCGGTGATTGGGAAAAATACAAGAAAAAAGTAGAAGAGCTACTAAATAAACACCTCCGCACTGACAATATAAACAAAGAAGCGGCTATTTTAACGAAAATTTTGAGGACAGCGGGAAACATTTCCATTCCAAGGGTATACCAAAAAGTCAATAACAACAAGCCTTATTGGTACAACAAAGAGATTAAAATAGCCGAAAAGGAAAGGAAGAAATTGTATAAACTAAACATAAATGCCCCTGAAAATCGGGATATCAAAATAAAATTAAACAAAGCAAACACCGATTTCAAAATAGCCATAAAAACAGCAAAAAAAAACAATTGGCAGAAATTTGCCAATTCGATTGACGGCCAAAATGTTTCCGATACATGGAGAAAAGCAAGCAGAATAATAAAAAGAAATAAACCAGGAAGAAAAATCACTTTGAAGATCAACGACACATACACAGACAACAAGCAAAAAATTGCCAACTACTTTGCTACACAATATAAAGAACAAAACAATAGAACCAAACTTAACCAAATTCCAGAAGAAAACACACCATATAATACAACGAACAATAGCACAAACAACAAAATAACAATAGATGAATTAAAAGCAGCTCTAAACCATAAAAAAGGCACAGCACCAGGACTAGATGGAATTACTTACAACATGATCAAGAAAGCAGGGAAATGTTTCACGATGAGACTTCTAAGCTTGTACAATAAAATCATCAGTTCTGGTCAAATTCCACAAGCGTGGAAAATGGCAGAGCTTATACCATTAAAGAAACCAGAAAAAGATCACTCGGAATTTAATGGATACAGGTTTATCTCACTGCTCCCAGTACTCTCAAAAGTACTGGAGAGAATAGTGGCTAAACGAATATGTTGGGTCACTGAAAACAATCTTGGTGAGCAAATACATGGATTCAGAAGATTGAGAAGTACAATAACAGCCCTGCAAGAAATAGATCATAGTATAGGAACAAACTTAAGAAAAAAAAAACACATAGATCTAGTGTCCCTAGACCTGGAAAAAGCGTTTGATAAAATTAACAGTCGAACAATAATCAACCAATTAAAACTCTGGCAAACAGGACATAAAATCGTCAACTACGTTCAAAACTACTTACGCAACAGAAAATATACGATAAGTGTAGAAGGTGTACACTCAGACACAAACAGTCTTGATATAGGGATTCCACAAGGATCTCCATTATCAACGCAGTTCTTCAATATATATATCAATGGACTAAATGAGATGCTTGCGAAAATAGTCAACCTAGAACATAAAATTTATGCAGACAACATCATATTATTAGCAAAAGGATCCCAAAACCAAAGAAACAAAACCATCTCCAGAGCCATGAAAACCATTAATAGCTGGCTAAAAAGATCAGGAGGAAGATTAGCAGAAAATAAAACTGAAGCAGTGCACTTCTGCAAAAAACAAAAATGTAAATCTAAACATATAAAAATAACGGGAAAAAACGTAAGGTACCAAGAAAATATAAAGCTACTAGGAATCACGATAGGAAAAAAACTTAAGTATAATGACCACATCAAAAATATCATAAAAGCGGTAAACAAAAACAACAGTCTCATAAAAATGATATGTTCTAAAAGTTGTGGCCCACCTATAGAAATAGCAAACCAAATTGCAAAATCAATCCAAATAGGTAAAATAGATTATGGAATCTCGATATATGGTTTCGCGGCAAAAACAGCCAAAAGTAAAATACAAGATGCTCTGAATAGAGCAGCAAAGATAGCTCTTGGAGCACTAAATAATACGAAATCCGAAGCTGTACAAGTTGAGGGTGGATGGCCATCTATAGACGAAAGACGGAACCTGCTTGCAACAAAGATAATTGTAAAAGGATACAACAATCCAAAACACCCACACCACACCCTGATACACGAAAAAATAAAAATGAACATCCAACAAAATACAAAATACCTAACGGCAATAGAACAAGCGGTGGAAACAACTAAAAAAACAGAAATAGAAATAAACTACCCCATAGAAAACACCCAAGATGAGCCATATTGGATAAACTACAAAAAAAACATAATAGATTACTCCGACAGCTACCCAAAAAACTCAACAACAAATGAAACATATCAACAGTTACACAAAGAAATAGCCCAAAAACACAAAACATATAATCAAATATACACTGACGCCTCAAAATCAGAAAATGGTACAGGATACGCAATAATAATAAACAACAAGCTAAACACAATAGGAAAAACAAATTTCGATAGCCCGGTATGCTCAGCAGAAACCATAGCTGTAAGCAAAGCAATAGACATAGCAATAAGAAACAACAGCAAAAATATAATATATACTGATAGTTTATCTACAATCAAAGCAATAACAAATTCAAGCAACAACGAAAACAACTTTAGAAATATAAGAAACAAATTAATCAAATATAAAGAGAAAATAAAAATAGCTTGGGTGCCAGGACATGTTGGTATTCAAGGAAATGAGCATGCGGATAGAGAAGCAAAAAACGCAACGTTGAGTCCAACAATATTCACACACGACTCAAATACACAACAAGTGCTGAAAAAGATTGCGATCCTTTACCAAAACCATAAGCAACAAATATGGCAGAACTCGACATGCTTTTTAAAACTACACAAACCAGAAATAAACAAAACAACACTTATGAAAGGAATGGCAAGACTAACAGGGCTAAAAATTACACGAATAAGGTTAGGAAGGGTCAAAACACTAACAGAATACATATACAAAAAAGAAAACCCACCAATGTGCAACACTTGCAACATCAAACTCAGCATCAATCACATAGTATATGAATGCCCAAAATCAAAAGACATAGTCACCCCAGATGTACTTAAAGCGGACACACGAGACAAAATAAATAAAATCATAGAAGGATGCAAAAAACATGGAATATGGGAAGACATTTAAAAAAAAAAAAAAATCATTAAACGAAATAAATATCATTAGAAATTAGAAATACAATCGATTATAAAAATAGGAAATTAGGATAAATTTAAAAAATATATAGAATTTTTGTAATAAAAAGAACCACACCCGCAGGGACAGGTTCAAAATTTTTTTATAACATTTATGATATAAAAAAATAAATTATAATAATAATAATAATAACTGGATAATAATAAATATGGTTTCTTATATTTCCAATATTTCATTTTGATTTACAAAATATATATATATATATTAAAAATAATCTAAAATATTAATTAAAATAAAATAAAAAAGAAACAACATATTATGACTTTCTTAACATAGTTACACTACAGTGTAA
This sequence comes from Dolichopus griseipennis, assembly GCA_963082915.1. Lineage (NCBI taxonomy): Eukaryota > Metazoa > Arthropoda > Insecta > Diptera > Dolichopodidae > Dolichopus > Dolichopus griseipennis. The sequence goes on along the minus strand of OY720444.1, from coordinate 35,005,650 downwards.
ATGTTATCCTATAAAATATTAATATCCCTTCGTCTCTCTTTCATAAATTATTAACATGAGCAACTAAATTTTAATCAAAAAATATTTTCTTTAAAAAAATGGTTTCCTGAAGACCTATTATTTATAAAACTACATTTCCGCCCTATTGTATGTCAACGCGGCTAATATTTGAACCCAACTTCTATTTAAATAACTTTTAAACCGAAGTTCTAGCACTATGACCAAATTTCAACTATAAGATATTTTGATAACTATATACTAACTTAGCTCTAAGGTTATATTAAATATAACATTCCGTTTGTGACACTACAAAAAAGACGAGATATGTATAGACAGAAATCTGTGAATCGAACTAGAACTGAAACGGACGTCAATCTAGTTAAATTTGTATCCGTTCTTAACTTTGACTTTAACACTATTACGTAGTTAAGTTTTTACCATATTAAGTACCAAAGTTTGCACCAAATTTGTTTTGCTTAATCAAGGAGGTTCGACTAAATATATATATCCATACAACTTTTTCATGGGTACCACAGGGTTCAATTAAGTTATGTATCTGAAAGTGGTGCAGGGTCAGAACTTCCAGGTTCATAAGTCCCTTAGCGATTTATGACTCATTTAGTGGGACGTAAATCCCTAAGGGAATTATGACCCACTTTAAAATACTTAAAATGTTTACGTGGGACCCATTAGTGACTCCAAAATGTGTACCCGTCACTAATATTTCTTTTTTTTATTCCTTTTCCACTCCTTTAAAGAGTATAGGGCATTCACCAAGTTTTTATTTTAAACTAGGCTTCAGTTTCTTTAATCATAATATTCACTAAGCCGTTGATTATTCGGCTGTAGTAGCTATTGTATAAGGTTATGAAATGTGAATGCACAAATGTTAACTTTGTGCGCCATCTATAATCTTGCACAAGAATTAATTATATATTTTTATTAAATCTTATTTTATATTACGATCTAAACTATTACGATATAATTATACAATTTTACGATATTTTTTATTAGATATGATATGACCGGGGTTTGAACCCGAGACCTTTCACATGAAAGGCGGCGTCTTTACCACTACTCCATTGGTCAGATACCCGTCACTGATATTATATAATATTAATATTTTTTATAATATTACTAATAATTTTTAAGCTGAGAACTGTATAAGGGACTTATGACCCTGGGAGTTCTGACCCTGCACCTCTGAAAGTTTGTCGTAAGTTGTTAACAACACAAGGGATAATTTTTAAGAGATTTAAAAGAATTATACCATAATATGTGAGTATAATAAGCGTGCCAGGTCTTTCTTTATCAAGTTAACACAAGTTTACATGCGCAATACATTTGCGTGCCGTTACTAGGTAAAAATTTTGTCAAAAATTTTTGAAAAAGTCCTTCATTTAATTTTCAATACTATTACTATACTTTCATAAATACAACCAGGATAACAAATCAAATACATTATATTTTATTTTTAATCCTTTAACTCTTTCTTTTTTTTTTATTCTTGAATCCTTTAAAAATTTTCTAAATATTTTTAATTGGAATTCATTTATATTAAGTTCGTATAATTTCATTCAATAGAAAATAATTGGTTTAGTTTGGTTTTGTTTTCTAAAACTGTTCTAAATCTAAAGTCATAAACACAAAAGCATTTGAAGTTAATTACATTCAAATTAGATTAAAAAAAAATAACCAAATTAAATATGTTTGAAAATTAGATAATTCAAATGAAAATTCGTTTTGTTTCGTAAAGTATGCTTGTGTTAGAATACTTTATGGTTTTGATAATAGTGAATTAATCAGATGCAAAAACAAAAAATAAAACAAAAAAGAACAAAACAAAGTTAAAGCAGATGTGAGCATTTTATCAGAAAAAATTCAAACAATTTATTTTAACCTTTTTCTAATTATAATCAAAAAAAAAACAACAACAAAAAAATAAACAAAAAATAACGGGGAATATTTGTATCCTTAATACTAAAAAATCACTTATGTGCATATTAATTTTATGCTGAAATATATTATGCATGTATTTATATATACATATACAATAACATATACATATATGAATGCATGTTATATTATTATTAAAATAAACCACAAATTTATAATGACTTAAGTTGTTACTGACATCATTTTTTAACAATTATGAGTACTAACACGATTGCACGTACACAAATCTACAATTTGAATTCTCTTTACCTACTTCGTTTCCCTTTAATTAAGCAATATATTATAGTAGGTGCAATGAGAATTATATTAAAATTTATAGATTTATGGCAGATGATTGTGGTTTTTTACATTGCATACTTTTAGGGGTATTGAAAATATTGTTGTGTGGTAATTGTTAAACAGTTTTACAAGAATAATAAGTAATTATTTGTACAAAATAAAGTAATAAGTTATTTAAATTCTAAAGAAAAGAGATTCTTTTTAATTTACATTGTGTTGGTTTTAAGGTCGAATATAAATATTTGCTGTCGAATATAAATAAAATGAAGTAACGAACATTCAAGGATGCTTTAAGATCACAGTGGATTTTTCTTATTTTTTTATGTTCGACTTAAACATATTGAACCGACTTCAGATCAACTGTTAACATAGTATTTTAACATAGTCAACATTTTTTGAAAAATTATTTTAGACATATTTAAGGAGATCGTGTCATATGCTTGTATTTCATTTGCTCACAGTATTATTTGCCTATATTTCACATGTCTATAAATATTAAAAATAATCCAAAACTCTTTTGGAAATTTGTTAATTCCAAAAGAAAAAGTGATCAATATCCAATGTGTATGAATTATAAAAACTCTAGTAGTATAGATTCTAATGTTATTTCAGAATTTTTCCGTGATTTCTTCTCAATTAGTTATTCTTTGCCCGCTTTCTCGTTAAATGAAGATAATTTTTTGCATTTATCAAACTTTCCTAATACTACTTTGGGTAATATTCATATTGACTCTAATTTGGTATTTAGCTATTTGACAAAACTTGATTTTAACACTAGTCCTGGGTTTGACGGCATCCCTAACATATTTTTAAATAAATGCTCATCTTCATTATCTGGTCCTCTTTCTTCTTTATTCAATTCTTCTTTAGCTTCTGGTATCTTCCCTTCTATTTGGAAAACTGCCATAATTAAGCCAGTTCATAAAAAAAATCTTAAAAACGATGTTACTAACTATCGTCCAATTGCTAAACTTTCTTCTATACCTAAGCTTTTTGAACTAATTGTATTTGATTCCATTTATGATCATTGTACTTGTTTTTTATCGCCTTTCCAACATGGCTTTGTAAAGCTTAAATCAACCGTTACTAATCTTGTTGAATCTACATCTACATTTATTAATAATATGGAAGATGGCTTCCAAACAGATGTAATATATACAGATTTTAGCAAAGCCTTTGATCTTCTTCCACATAATGTTATTATTTTTAAGCTAAATAAATTAGGATTTCCGACTTATTTTATAGATTGGATTAATTCCTACCTCTCTGATCGTAGATATAGTGTTTCTTTTAGATCCTCGATATCTTCTGAGTTTGCAGCTCCCACAGGGGTGCCTCAAGGTAGCCATCTTGGACCTTTACTTTTCATTATTTCTATTAATGATGTTTCTTCTTTAATAATTAATAGTCATATTAAAATTTATGCCGATGATATGAAACTTTTCAAAAAAATTGTAAATTTGGAGGATGCATTAGCCCTACAAGCTGATCTTAATCGTTTTTACAATTGGTGTTCCAACAATAATCTCCAACTCAATGTTACCAAATGTGCTTCAATCAGTTTTACACGCCGCTTAAGTCCAATTTCTTATGTATATTCTTTTAATAATCAAATCATTTCAAAAGTCACTTCAATTAAAGATTTAGGGGTACTCTTTGATAGTAAACTTTCATTTCAACTTCATTATTCTGATATATTAAATAAAGCCAATTCTATGCTCGGTTTTATTAAACGTTGGGCAGGAGAATTTGAAGACCCTTATGTATTGAAATCTCTTTATACCTGCCTGGTTAGACCTAATTTAGAATATGCCAGTCAAGTTTGGTGTCCATTTTATGGTGTCCATATAAATAGAATTGAATCGGTTCAGAAAAAATTTCTCAGGTATGCTTTACGCCTTCTTCCTTGGGAGGACCCTTTTAGATTACCTCCTTACGAACATAGAATAAATTTAATACATCTCAATACACTTGAAATGCGCCGTAAAGTTGCAGATATTGTATTTCTAATTGAATTAATTAAAGGCAACATTTCTTCTTCTCAACTACTCGCTAAACTCAATTTTTCTTCGCATTCTAGATTAAGATCTGCTAATTTGTTTAATTTACAGTTTCACCGAACTAACTATGGTAAATATGAACCAATTAATAGAATGATGTTTCTCTGTAATATATATAAATCCCATATTAACTTTTCCCAAACTAAACAATCATTAAAAAATAACTTGTATTTGTGTTCTTGAAATTTTTGGACTTAAATTCTTTGACCTTTGTCTTCTTAATTGAAGCTTTTTTGTTTTTTTTTTAAATATAATTAGTATAATTTTTAACTTTTTTACACACTTTTTTTTTTCTTAAAAATTTTTTTTTATATAAAATTAATTATTAAATTGTTAATTTCTATAATCTTTACTTTCTTTTTTGTTTTTTTAATGTATAATTTTAGTTTATTAATTTAATGTAAATTTTGTAACTTGCTTGAATTAAGCTCGGAATAAAAATAAATAAATAAATAAATAAATAAATGTCTGTATTTTCATTTGCCTGTATTTTTCAAAAGCAAGGTTATACGCCTTTTACAGAATATTTATATATCTATGTGAGATTCTGAGTTTGCAGAGATTGAAGAGTTGGTTGTAAAATCTGGATCATAAGCTTTTTCCGGAATATTTATATAAATACAGGTAAATGAATACAGGCAAACGAAATAAAGACTTATGATTGTACTATTTTCTGACTTGTGATTGTTATATTTTAACATTTAAGCTTTCTCTTCACAATTGCTCGAATGTGTAAACCTGAACTTGAACTCAATTTTGCATTTTAAAACCAAACAACGAGTCTAATTCTAGGTTTTGTTTAAAAAGTTAAGTTATGAGTTTAAGATTTTAGGTATGTATACGTACGAATATTGCAAAAAACAATATTTTTTGTAAAAATTGAGCTAAATATAAAAATTTCTTATAGACACGTTTTGTTAATGTTTTCTGAATGATTCGAATTAGTATAAAAGTTTTAAAATATGTATGATAATATTTTATAAGCAGCTTCCAATGTGTTGTTTTTATTAAAAATTTTATAAAATATCATGTTTTACTAAATCATGTTTTCCTAATAAAATTTCAGAATAGTCTTTAAGACCGAATGACAAATTTTTTAAATTACTTCTCCTATTCCTACGTGCTTTAAACTAAATGGATTAAACAAAAAAAAAATCACTCATGTGAAAAACTTGGAAAAATAAATTTTCCATTACCCTTTTTAACATTTTTTGCTTTTAATATTTTTCTACATTTTACACATTTTATGTGTACATATATATATATATATATTTTACTGATATCTTCAACTAAAAACCAACTCCTATTGCAATTCCCATTCATTTGTACGTCATACAAAATAAGAAAAACAAAACCAAAAAATAAAACCGTTAAGAACCAACCCAACAAGCAAACAAACAAACAGGATATTAAGGATGAAAGATTATCATGAAAAGATAAAATAGTGCACAGATTTCAATTTGTATTTGTTACTCCATTTTCCAACTTTTTTTTTTTTTTTAATTTTTGTTTTAATAAAATTGAACTTGAACACAACAACAGCAGAACAAAAAAAATAAAAAGTGGAGGTATTCTAAACCAACCAAGTAAAAGGACTATAAAAGAAAACTGATTATAATCGCTATAGCAATTATGTTATATGCCGTATTAAAAAAAAAATGCCTGTTAAGAAATAATACTTTTATCTCAACCAAATCCACCTTCCGCTTCGTTAAAACTCTTCGGAAAATTTAAATTATCCACAGTACAAATATACACATTTTCAAAAACAGAGATTATGTGGTAATGGTCTCTGACGACGTTACAAAAAAAAAACTTACGAATTACTAATTCTTTTTTAAAAAAAAATAAATTAATTTTTTGAGACAACTTTGTTTCAAAAGTAGTGAAGTAAAAAAAGTTCAACAGAGAGTAAAACTATTATGCAAAAATGCAAATAATAAATCAGAATTAATATTTTTTATTACTATGTAATAAGGGATATTTTTTTACTTTCAAATGAAATCTATATAATAAAACTATTTAAAAATAAGAAAAAGATACACTCGTTTTTTTGAAAGGATGTCAAAAAATGCAATAAAAATTCTAGATTATTTAGGATTAATGGTGTGTACTGAGTATAAAAAATTGAATTATTAATTAATTGATAAAATCTTTAGTTTTTAAACTTTAATGTAATTTCAAACTCTAAAATTTCACGTAAGTCCTTTGAGTGCACAATTCATGCATAATTCTTTTAAAATGAACATGAATTATTTTAACTACAGGCGGTTTAATTGCTAATAGTTTTTAAAAAACGATCATAAGATTATGTACATTATATCTGTCCAAATTAAGCAGCTGGACTATTTCAATCCTTACGTGAAAGAACTTCATATAAGTTTTTTAACAATGAAAATTTTTAATTTGTACAGAACCACAGTTTTTTAAAGTCAGAAACAAACGGTTAATTACAATTTGAAAATAATTAAATTTTTGCACAGAAAAATCAATTTCCAATTCTAGTTTTAAAAATTGAATTTCTTTATATAAAAACGTCAAAATTTTATAAAATTAACTATTTTTCATAGAAAAATTTAAAATTCAATACATTTGTAGAAAAACATTGATGTTGGTACTATGTATTAGTATTGATTTTAGAATTGCATTCAAAAGCAGTGTTTAAATAATTTTATAAGCGGGGGTTTGCATTTTATTAAATACTTTGTTGCTGAATTATTATTTATTAAAAAAAGTTAGGAGAGATTTCAGAGTTGGATACAAAATCAGAGTTCTAATAAATTGTTTAACTATGGCGGCTGAATTATTATTTATTACAAAAAGTTAGGAGAGATTTCAGATTTCAGTACGAAATCAGGGCTTTAATAATTTGTTTAGCGAAGGTTTGGTGGCAGCAGCCCCCATTATATCAAATGTTACTAAAAACTTTACTTTATTTTTGCTTTGGAAAAATTTAAAATTTCCGCACAACCATCCGAATCTAAACTGTCATATATCACATAAAATTGCTTTTGGAGACTTTTTTCTTTGGCACTTTTTTTATTCAGCCACTCTGGAATTATTGTTTAGAATTTCCTATCCAACCTGTATAAGATTTCGCAATTTGGGAATTTTTGTTTTGCGATTTTGTTATAAGCCAAAAAAGTTTAGAGATTTTGTGATTTGTGATTTTGTAATTTGGGATTTTGTGTTTAGTATATGGTGATTGGGATTTTGTGATTTAAGATTCCGTTCTCAATCCGAAATCTTAACATAACACAAAGCAAGCATGTATATAGCAAACAGATATCTATAAATATTATCTATCTTGTTTATTCAAAACTTTATTTGGATCCAAGTCAAGCAAGTCCCAAAGAATGTAGAAAGATTAACAATCAATAAAAATTATAAATAAATATAATTCCTTTCTTCAATATCATATAAAGTAGATAAATTGAATAATTTTCAAAATTTTTAATGAGCCGAATAAATTTAATGAACAAATTTTTTTAACTTTAAGTTAAAGTTTGTATGGATTAGAAGCTGTGTTTTGTCTTAATATATTTCTTTGCTTACAGACTATGTATAAAATAAAAGTTAGAATAGAGGGGTTTATAAAATCAGATTTTAATAAATATGTAGGATTAGGTTTTTTCACATTATTTTAATAATTTTGTTCTTAACAAAATTTTGTCTGTAAATATCATAAAATAGATTTAAAAATTTAATTCCAATTTTAAATATCGCATCCACTTGTTAAATCTATCGACTTGATCGAACGACTCAATTACGATGACTAGCCTTTCCCTTTGTCTTACAAAAAGGGGGAAAGAAGGTAGATCAGCAACAGAGAAAGGCTTTTATTAAATTATTATATGTTTTTCAGTTCAATATTGAATGACCCTTATGGGAATCGAACTCGCTCCTCTTCGGTTAATAAGCCAAATGCTTATCCACTACACCAAATATTATATAGCAGAAAAAAAAATAGGAAGCATTTAACATCAGATTCGATTTGAATAATTATAAATGCCTTAACCCAAACTAACGTAACTACCAGATATTCTATTCTTATGTTTAGTATACAATAGATAAAAGAAAAATTATCGTCTAGCTTAGTTGAACTTTAGCTTCTGTTCTTGCCAAAAATCAGAAATCGTAATTTTAGCCGCATTAAACTAAATACGGTTAATAGAATTACTACTTTTAAGTTTTAATAAAGAATTAAATTTTATAAATTTTATAAATGCTTAAATATCATAATGTACCGAGTGCATTCCAGTGCAATTATAATTCTTTCACCAACTCTAAAAGTTTACAAAATAATACACTTAATTAAAATCCGTCGGTATTTTTACATTAATATTTAAAAAATATTTTATCCTGCAATATTAAAAAAAAAAACTTTAAATAGTTGTCCACTTTTTTTTTTATTTTTGAAAAATTATCATTTTCTGACTTTAGAAAAATCCCTTTCATATTAATTGTCTTCCTGGATATTTCTACAAAAAAAAAAACATAGTGATGATCAAACAGTAAGTATAATTTGCACGTTATTGTTGACTTTGTGTGAATTCATAATTTTTTTTTTTTTTTGTATTTGCATCTTTAATTTTCACGTTTCTGAGAAAAAGCTTTGTGCACAAAAGATTGAAAATATCTTTAATATACAGGGTGTTTAGTAAATTAATATTTTAAATATATTTCTTCTTATAGCATTCAAAATATCAAGTTGAAAAGACAATAGTATTGCAACAAATCTATGATTACTGTAATTTGGTTTTTGCGAAATAATTTAGAATTTAAACGCCATCTATTGCTTAAAGACTCTTGCACACTAATTCGTTTTCAATAATCTTGATTGTCTTCGACTAAACAATCATGTTTAACTAATTCGACTAATATCTGTTCGAAGCCATATATTATTTGTGCCACGACTTGGATTTTGAAATCGTTGTGTTTATGTAGGTTAATGGTTTTCCCAAAGTGTGACTTCTCCAGCTTCATTTTCTGAACGTAAGCTTACTCTTTACTGGATTATAAAATAAAAAAGTTTTATAACACTTTGTATCATGAACCCCTACATTTTTTTTTTTTGCTGACATGCCCTTTGAAATGCCTTTAACAAAACGTCTTCTGTCATTTTAATCATTTTTATATTTTTTTTTTTCCGCAACAACGATGTCATTTTGCTGGTCATTCATTTTTTAGAACGAGTAAAAGAGAGAGAAAACAGTATATGAAAAAAAAATAAAAGAAAAAATATTTCGCTATGATAAATGACTTTAACAAACAAAGAAAAGAAATGAATAACAGTAATAATGATAATAATAACAATAATAGTAATACTTTTTGTCTTTTTTTTTCTGCATCAATTTTTTTTTAGCGTAAAAATATACACATACAAACATATTCACATTATAACAGTAAAAATTATATAAAAACAATACCTTTTTTTTTCTTGGTAATTCTTTTTTTTTATCTTTTGGGAAATCAAGAATGTTATGTCACTCGTCAGTTTGTTGTTTTCGTATTCTTATATTATTCCAATTTTTTTTTTTATGAAAAAAATCGCCTTGTCTTTTAGTTAGCACATTTTTTTTAAATAAAGAAAATTGATTTTAGTCTATCCATTCACTTTTTAGTCCGTCCGCTAAAGATTTTACACAATCTAAGATAAATGCCGGATTTGTGCGCGTGTTCTATGTGCGTCAAAGTGATTGAGTACAAATATTTTAAAAAAGTTTTAGTACCTTCTAAATTTCCAACAATTAAACTGTCTATCAACTCATGAAGAGTTAAATTGCTGTAAGCTTTTATATATGTCATATACGTACATGTTGGAATAGCAGAAAAGATACGGAACTTATTACATTTATATCTGTGATAGATCTTAAAGAATTCCACATACAATTATAATAAAATTTTGTAACAGAAGGGTTATACGTTTTTTCCACAATATCTATATATATAAAAATGTAAGTTTGTTTATTTGTTTATTTGTTTGGTCGTTGTTTGTATGTAGCGAATAGACAACTAAACTGCTCACCCGATTATCATGAAAATTTGTACGGAAAGAAATTGTGGGCTAAAAATTTTGCTCTAACGAACAGTTAGGGCTGTGGTGCAAGTTTGTAAACTTCTTTGTTCTAAAATGCAAACGGTTTGACCAATATTTTGATTTGAGATTTGAAATTTGAAATTTTGTGTACGTGAAACTCTATAGAGTTGAATCTTTTAACAGACTTGAAATTTGTTAACATATGTTGTCCTGACGATTAGTAAAAATCGTGTCCAATTTTGTCAAGTACTGCTTTGGCCAAAAAGAAAGCGACACAACAGCTTTTTACAGATCTTTTCTTACTTTATTCTTAATTGGAAACGGTTTGACTGATTGACTTTAAATTTTGTATGCGTCAAGCTCCTTATGTATAATTGTCTTAAGCGTGGTGCTCTTTGACGGTGGAGTTGAGGATACTGGTTTTCTGACAAGTAATGTCAAATGAATTAATATTTTTGCGCATTTTGAATAATTATGAAAAATTTGAAGTAAAATTTGATAAATTTGTTAAAAAGTTGCTAGAAAAATCCTAAAAAAATCGTAAAATATATATATATATATGAAAATATAAATGCCAGTAAATGAAAATAAAGACAAATGAAATAAAGACAAAGAAATACTATTTTTAAGCTCCAAGTTTTTTTTTTCACTTTTACTGAAACCAGGACCTTCCAATAAACTGCCGACACTAATCACTTTGCATTCCAATCAAAGTTTAAATTTAAAAACTAGAGTTCAGATATTATATTTTAATATTCATTTCACAGTGTTTTCAAATTTTTTAATTAAGTACACAGTGCTTCTGAATTTTTCTAAGATTTACTTGAAACTCGACATACTTAAACTCAAACTCATAAACTTAAACTCATAACCGTTCTCTCCAAAAAATTGGTTTGAACTCGTAATTTAGCTTGAAAAAATTTAATTTGAGTTCCAACTCATTTTTATGCATTCGAACAATTACTTTTAATGTTTTACAATTGGACTAAAATTGTTGTTGTAAAAATGCTTATTATATAGTTTTCTTGCAAATGTGCGTCCTCAAAACCTTTCGATTCATATACTAACTTATTTTTCTTTTAGGACGAAATTATGAACAGTTTTTATAATATACATTAAAAAAAATTCTATTCTTCGCTTCTTTTAATTTTTTCATAAATAAATTTAATTTTAGTTTAAGAAAACGACATTGAAAAAAAAACAAAGAACATTGAAATTATCATTGTATCACTACCCTTTTTGCTATATGAGTTTATTGGAACTTTTTGTATAATAAGGAGTATAATAAGGAGTCTTGTAAAAATTGTATAAGATAACAAAAAATGTGACTTATACATAATACACTTTCTTCAAGTCATGACAGAATTAAAAAAGAACTAAGAAATGGTGTACAAACAGAACCATTAATAGTTGGTATCTGCAAGCATCTTAAATTTTATGTATATGTTTAACCATACTATTCACATATTATATATCATTATCTTTATATAATTAGTACAACTAATATTAAGGTTTCACACAAAGTTCTGATACAGAGGAAAAATGTTAAATATTTTTTTAAAGAAATTAATTTTCACTGCAAGAGTTACAAATTTTTAAATTGATAAACGTATTGTGGTGAAAATTTATGAAGCCTTCACATTTCCAGTTTTATTTGATTAAAACTGTGAAGACAAACCATGGTGAAGACTAATCCAAAGATCCCAGGTAGAGCCTCTCGTTTTGTGACAAATGTCAGAAACCTTGAATTGCACCTACATTTACTTATAGTTCTATCATTTTGTTATTTCAAAGTATTTTATTTCTTTTATTAGAATATAGAAGTTGATTAGATTGACTATTTGTATGGCTTTCTAAACGAGCGTTATGCTTCAATTCATTATTTTTTATTTCTTCCACCACGTTTAGTTTCTATAAAAGTCGTTATTGCGCACATACCAGGGAACTATTGAATTCTATATAAATGAGAACTGTTTGGTGATTTCTTACAGCTTCGATATATCAACTGAATCAACTGAATCCCATACCTAAAACGGCCTAAGAACTAATTTATATTTCAATGCATATGAATAGTATTAGGAATTTAATTAAATAAAAAAATATTTTTAACAATTTTTCCAAATTAAATTCTTTTCACATGAATTTGGTCCTTTTTCATATAAAATATGTCTATTTTCATAAATGCCTCCATATCTTAGGAACCATAAATCGGATTGACTTGATTTAAAAAACCTAGTCCTCGATTCTATAATAGACAATTTAGAAAAGTCCCAAAAAGTGGTACCGTAAAGTTCTGAATACAATACCCGGGTACTCTAATTGGAAAATGGCAATATTCTGAAAAAATAATAAAAACAATTAGTATACCCGGGTACACTAATTAGTTTTCTATACCCGGGTACACTATTCGGAACAACAAAAAATTATATATGATAGGGAATGTATTATGGAAAATAAAGTTAAAGCAATTAGTATAATTCACAAAACAAAATAACTATATTACTTATTCAAAATAAAAAAATATATATACATAGCTTATTAATAATAAAAAAAATCTGCAAATATATATTAATTAATTAATAATAGAAAAACTAGATACATTTATTAAGAAATTTGTTTTAAAGCTGAAGATATAAAATCAACAATATCTTGATAAGTCGGTTTTTCCCTATTTTTTTTTTTTGTAAATTCCTCTTTACCATTTATAAGCCGGATGTAGTTAAAATAATGTAGTTTTTGAATTGATGTAGTTTTTGGAGGTATTATGATTGACTCTGCATTGCATAGCTTCTTCAGTTCTTTTGTCACTTCATCCATTAAATAGCAACCATAAGAATCCATTATTAAAAGTAACTTTTCAATACCAAAAAACCTTACCAATAAGGTAAGGTAGTATAGATAAAATAGATAAGGTAGGTAAATGAGTTATTTATCTAGGATTTATAATTTTTATTAATACTTTAATAAAAAATTTTAATAAAAATTTGTAATTTTTATTAAAACAGTCAAAACATAATTTCAATATAAAAATCCAATTAGTGTATCCGGGGTACTGTAATTGGAAAAATGTTCCAATTAGTGTACCCGGGGTACTTTATTCGGGGGGGTACTGTATTCAGAACTTTACGGTACCAAAATTTTTGACGGCTTTTTTTAGGGCGGATTTAAGGATCAACCTTTTTCAATTTTTCTTGCTGCATTTGAATTCTACTATAGAATCTGTGAGTATCTTTTTTCCAATATGTTGATCCAACTGTTGTATCTCAAGAAACGGACCGATTGTTGGATCAAAAAAGACCAATAAATTTAATTTGAAAAATTTCAGACTATTTGTATTTGCAAAAATACCAAATTCATTTAAAAATAATCAAATTTTATGTAAAAAAGGATCAATTTCACGTGAAAAGAGTATATATTAAAAAAAATTTCAATCAAATTACATGTACATATTAAGATATAATATATATTTAATTATTTACTAAATTTATGGATTGATGTATATACTAATATTACAAAATATCATAGATACAAAATTTCCTTTTTTTATTTTCTATTTATAAATACATTTAAATAATAGAATTTTATTATGTACATTATGTAAACAAATTCTCGAACAACATTGAAGAAAAAATTTAAAAAAAAAACAAAATAAGAAAATAAACTATTAAGGTCTAAAAACTTTCTTTCTAATCGTTTTATTTTTTTTTTTTGTTTTTTTGGACAACTTTCAACCAAAACAAATACTAGTTAAACATGAATATGTATTATATATATTTTATCATATAAAATAAAAATTAACAATAGCATTTCTGAATCAATTCCGATATCTTAAACAATAAAACTAAATACATATAAATTTTATAAAGCTAGTTGTATATAGGTTCTTATGGAACCTATAGAATTGGTGCTTATAGAAGCAAACTAATAGAATGATAGAAAATTGTTTCTGTTTTAAATTTTATATTGAAAAACTTTCTGTGGTATAAAAGCAGAACATTGTAAAACAACAATGTGATCCATTGAAAAATTAAATTAATTTGAATATGCTGTGAAAATATTTTTACTAGCAGTCCGGTTTTAATGAAATCCACAATTGCAGGGAGGGAGATAGAATAACATTTTAATTAACACTTTCTTAACGGTAAAATAATTTAAACACTAAAATAAATGCCATTTGCAATAAATGTAAATTAAAAGTATAGTTTTTAAATGAACTCTTACTTTACCACCGTATAGTCCCTTAAAACGAACTGGTGTTTCAATACCGATGCTTAATACAACTCAACGAAATTTGTATATCGGTACAAATTAAGCAATTTTACGAAGACAATAGAGTTGAAAGATGTATGTATGAAAAATGTGTATTGTATCAATTATTATGAATCAAATACAGTAGTTGTTTATATACATTACACATGGAGGGACTATTTCTATCAATAGACAATTCTCATATAGCAGCTTGCACTTGGCAACCGAATATGAAATTTTTATTATCGGGTTTAGGACCAACGTGTCCCTATCCCAAGCATATTAAAGTTTATCTTAATTTAACTATTTGTATTAGGAAGAGTATTGTTAATGTCTGTCCTTCGGATCCCTAGTCGCTCTAATAAACTGTAATTTAACTTTAATTCTAATTTATATAACAGATTTTTGTGACACCATATACCGATGATTGGTAAAAAAAACAAAAATAAGTCCTTTTAATATTAAATTTTATTTTTATTATACTTATACAATTTTGGTGAACATAAAACTTTGACAAAATAAAACTTTTTTTTTCTCCTTAATTCGTTCTGAATTGAATTAAAATTCTGATTTCACATTAATAAAATGTGTCCTAGTTTTTAAACCAATGTTTTCTTTTGTTGTATTTTATTGTGTATTCCATTAGTTGGCTGGTTTTTAATTTGTTCTCTATAGAAATTTAGATAGTTCAAAGTTAAAATAAAAAAAAACGAATTATGGTTTATTATATGATCATCAAAAAAGACCAAAAATTGAAAAGAATAACCAAACAAAGTTTAAGGAATCATTAAATAGATTGATTAAAAAAATGAGGAAGACTGTGTCAACTCTGGGATACCCGTATGACTGTAATATCGACATTATATCATCTGGTTAGAAATTCATATATCATCCAAAAGAAAATATAAGTTAAGGCAGCTCTCAAACCTCTTCCTCTACATCAACATTTTTTTTTTCAAATGTTGGCCATTAAAGTTAACTACTCTTTAAAAATTTCAAATATCAACCTTTATTAGGTATATAGAGTAATGTTTATATAAAAGATGAAGTTGGCAACCACCACAAACTTTGGCCACTATTTTTGGCCAAAATCTAGCACCCAACTTTTAAAGGTGCAGATTAATGCTCATATAAAAAAGAAGTTGTAAGGCAGGTACTCAAACCCATGGAGCAAACTGACTGGATTTCAACAGCGATTGCGGCTATTGTATAAAAATGAATTTGTGAAAATTTCAAAATCCTAGCTCTTTTATTTTTCGAGTTATCGTTGGGACGGACATATTTGTCGATTCTGATCCGATCCATACCTTTGAGTGTATATCTATCCACCCTCTTTCTCTGCGACACATACGTAACAGAAAATTTATTATACCCTTTTGACATATAGTCATTCGGGCATTAAAATACCAAGCCATAATAACATAAAATGCAAAAATTTTCAATATTATTAATATCATTTCATTCCATTTTGAAACAAAAAGCGAAAACTAGTAAATAAAAATTATTATTTTGTAAATATCAAAAGTCCATTAACTTTCTAAACATAATAAATTAACACGTGCGTACAGCAAAAAAATATTTTCCTATTTCTCTTCTTTTTTGTTTTGTAATTTGAAATTAAAAAAAAAAAAGATTAAAAACAAATAAAGGACAAAAATAAAAAATGTCCTTGACGCAAAAAAAATCACATAATAAAAAGTTAAAAGCACTGTAAATTTTAATTATTTTAAAATAAAATAAAAACAAATTTCTTTTTTTTTTTTTATTTAGAAGCTTTAGAGAAAATAATAATAAAAATTATCATCATTATTTTTTCATCTATAAATAATTTTTAGAAAATACAAAAATAAAAAGACAAATATTTGCATATCATTAGGCGTTTTTTTTTATGAACATTCTTTTTTTTGCTCTACATGAAATCACCTAAATGTCAAATGTTCTAATGTTAAAAATTCAAAATTTTTTTTTTAATGTTAGTTCTAATATTCAAAAGGATGAATTAGAAAGAAAATGTATGATATAATAACTAATATTAGAAGAGTAATATTTAAAGTATACGACTCATTAGGTAGTGATATGAAGGATATCGGCCTTTCACATGAAGGATCTCGGATTAAACTCTCGTTAGATCATATCTTGTGCACTATAAATTTATGAATAAATAAATAAATAATACTACAGTAATTAACCTGTAAAAAAATAAGAGTACCTTATTATAACAGAACGTCAAAATTAACCTGTTACAATTAGCCTATTCCTAAAATCGCGGGACGAATGAAGTCTCGCGCAAATAATTGGACGCGATGGAAGTAACTCTCACCACTCAGATTTTTACTATTTTCAAGAAAAATTTTATAGTTGGATACAAAATCAGAAAAATATTAAGCTTTTTCCAGAATATATACATAATTTTTCTAAATCAAAAACTCGTATATACATAAATATAAATATTCTGAAAAAAGCCTATCACATTTATTATGAATACAATTCTAAAATGCCTTCCGATTCAAAAATGTTCATACATATAAAGGGAGTTTCTTAATTGAATACACTGCGATATATATTGCTGCATACATTCTTATGAATAGATAAGTTTTGTCTATGGGAGCTAAGCTAATGATCTTCTAGTATCATTAGCTAGAAGATATTAAACTTAAATGAAATTTGCAATCCTGTTTTAAGTTTATAGCAAATTAACATTTTACTCCGCTTTTAAACCAAATGTGAAAATTCTGTAAAATGCAAAGAAGTTTCCTTTAAAATTAATATTTATTTATTTTCCTATCTTCAATAGTTTCAAGTCTATAGGGTTCTGAATTTAAATGTTAATAATAAACAATTTTTTTTTTGAAAAAACCAAATTTACGCTATGATGTTGCATAAAAAAGTTTCAAAATTGTGTATTATTTCTAATGACCTGTACAGGAATCGAACCCTTATTCTCTCGGTTAGTAAGCAAAATGCTTACCCACTAACCCACCCAGGCCCCTAGAACAAATATTCTGGAAACTAGAACAGGTCTAGTTTAGCATCCATACACAACATACTCATAAGTATCTATGAAGTATAGCTGTGGTATATAGCTGTGATCTTTATTAAGAAACACCCTGTATATATTAAATACATATATTTTTTGGAAAAAAAGTATAACAATAATTTTCCATTTTTAAGAAATGACAAAACTGTACACAACTTTTAAGATAGGTCACCTAAAATTTTTAAGAACTGTTTAGATTTATTTTTAGGAGATTTGTCGTAATGCCTAATATTTTAAGTTTTTTAACAAAAATAATAAAAAAAATTTATTATATATTTAGATTAAAACTGTAGGAGAAACTTTGTATTAATATTTAATTTACGTTGATTAGTGCGTTGTCTTTAACTTTGAATTATTAAATGTGGAGGAAATTTTTACGACCCAATTTAAAAATGTTTGCATGTTTTTTTAACTTATCTGATTCCATGTATATCTAAATATATTTATGTTCCCTCATTCTTTAAAAACACAACGAAAATTGCATTAACACAGTTTCATAAGATATGATAGAAATTTATTGCACCAAGTGCTAGAAAGTATTTATTATGCATAGGAATATTAATATTTGTGGAATAATAATAGAAAAATGTATGCTTTTTTTGATAATAAATCATTTAACCATGTTAGGAAATAAAATTTTACGCTCTGTTTTTAATATAAATTTTAATATGTCGGTTTTGTAAAAATATAATACATCTAATTTAACTTAAATTATTTCATAAATATGCACACAATTGAACGTTTAATAAATCATACTTGGTAATCCAATTGGAAAACAATGGGGATGTTTTACTTGCGAGATTTCAGGAATATTCAGTTATAAATATTAAATCCAATATAAATTATTAATTAAATTTCACTATAGAATTAAAAATAGAGATTTAATTTATATGAAAGTGTTATTTCAATAGTTTTAATCTTTTTTTAAAACTTTCGCCGATTCTTAATATTTGTTTATGTTACAAGTTTTAATAAATTAATAAATGTAAAGTTCCAAAGACCAATATTATAATTATAATTCGTAGGATTAAAATAATTGAATGATAGAAATATAATACATATTTATTTTCATTTAGGTATAATTACTTTAACTAAAAATTTTAATGGATTACAAAAAATTAGATTACAATATATTTTAATACCTCGAATATACAGATTCCCTCCTTTTTAAACTTTTACCTATTTCTCTTAACAGACTGCTATATTTGCTGCTTTTTTTACCTTTTTAAAAAATAGAATATCTTCTGTCCTAGCTAAAGTTGTTCCATTTTGTTAGAAACGCG
Source organism: Dolichopus griseipennis (assembly GCA_963082915.1). Lineage (NCBI taxonomy): Eukaryota > Metazoa > Arthropoda > Insecta > Diptera > Dolichopodidae > Dolichopus > Dolichopus griseipennis. The sequence continues at coordinate 34,986,747 of OY720444.1, read as the reverse complement.
TAAATTTGAAAATTTGTTTATTTGTTCATGACGTGGGTATGAATGGGTGTATGCATTTGTGTTTGTTAACGCGATAACTGGCGTCAATTTCAACTGATTTCGACGAAATTTGGTATGAATGCTTTTTTCGTCAAAAGTACGGTGAAGTTTGTAAATTGGTCAAATCGTACAACGGGATCGGGATTACCATACAAAAATACCAGATTTTTCCAAAATCTCGAGTTTTCGAGTTTTATCCGTCGGAATCAGTTCAAATCTGGTGCATAGACTATTGGTAGATACCCACAAAAAGTAACTTTCATAAATTGATTCTAGTATAAAGAAGTTACGATGAGGTCTAGAGATTCCAGAAGTTTCAGGACTATCAAGTTCTAATAATTTATCAAAATCTTGATCGATTTTAAAGAAATTTGGTATGAATACTTTTTTTGTTAAAATAAAGAACGGTTTCGCAGATCGGCCAAATTGGATCTTGGGATGGAGGAGGAGGGGCTCCCATATAAAATAAAGAGACTCTTCAATCTACAAACCTCATTTTGCAAGAATAAAAGTTTATGTTTTCCAATTCAACTAATAAAAATTTCTGCATTTAGTTAGTTCATAGTCTCTTAGTACTTTAAACAATAGACTAAAACCAAAAATTCTTTGAGTTACAATGCAAAATGCATTATATGCATCGTATATATCGCTGAGATCAGAATTGATTTCAAGAAACATTGATTTTATTACAAACATTTAAGAACTTAATTTAAAAACAAAAAGAAAGAAACATTAAATAAATTAACCGAATTTATTAAAAAAGTTTTATTTTATTACATCTTCAGTTTTTTTTTTTTTAAAAAAAAATGTCAACTAAAAAATAAATAATACTTAAAATTAATAAATAAGAAAATTTAATATTCCACTTTATAAAAAAAAAATCATAAAGAAAACCATAATAACCATTTATAGAATCAACCAAATGCAACACTTTCTTCTGTTGTAAAAGAAGAAAAAAAAAAAACGAAATAGCAATTAAATTTTATTTCATTTTCCAATTTATTTTTCTTTTCATAATTAATTTTCCGGAAAATTTTAAATTAAAAAAAAAAATAAAAAATAAAATAATATTCAAAAAGAAATGACAAATAGTTTTCAATTTTTTTTTTATATTTTTCAATTAATTTTTTTTTTTTCGATTTTTTGCAAAATAAAAAAAAAATTATTACAAATTAACTCTAAAGATGGCGGGGGGACTAATTTTTTGTCTCTATCACTTTGTCTCTATCACTCCCTTTTTCACTTTTCTAATCACTTTCTTCCTATTCTTTTGGAAAAAAATAAATAAATTGAAAATTATTTCCTCTTTTCGAACCGCACAAAAGAACTTCTCTAAAGAAAATCAAAATTGCTTTAATTTACTCTAGAATGATGTAAGCACATAAAATGCCCTTGGACTCCAAATTCTATTTCCCACGACTGTTGGACTACTTTATAAAATAAAAAATTATAATAGAATAAATTCGAAACGAAATACTGGACAACAGCAAGACCAAGAATTAAAAAAAAATTATAACAAAAAATAAAAAAAATTAAACCTTAAAACAGAAATAGAAAAACTGGAAACTGTCAAATCAGAGGATATAATTAGTACGAGTTTCACTGGATAGAACAGTCAAAAGATAAAAGAGAATTAAAAAAAAATAATTGAGAAATTATTAACTTCTGAGAAAAAAAAAATTATAATTTTTTTTTTTTTTTAAACCGTTTCAATAATTGCATAAACCGTATTTTTTAGCACATTTTAAAATAATTTTGAAAAAATGTGATGATTAGTTTCACTGTGTCCGTTCGTCCATATGGTTACAAATACTTTTACACCGCTTGAAATAGAGAAAATAAATTTGAACTAAGGGTAGGTACTGCATAGCAAATAATTTCTTGGAAGAACTTTTTTCTGTAGCCACACCCGTTATGGAGCTACAGCCTCCAAAGTCGGAAATAGACCCATATTTAAATTGTTATAAGAAGAGTTCTGTTAGGTATATTTTCAACCTGAAATTGGTAAAAGACAGCAGTTTTTATAAGCTTTATAAATTTGTATAGATGTATAGGGTTGCAATACGGCACTATAATTTACCATTATGCAAAACTCAATTTTTGCAAAATTTTTGACTCCGCACATCTTCTAAATGGTTCAAGAGTCTTGAGAAGTTAGATTATCCGAAATTGGTAGGAGGCGGTTAACAAAAATTGATCATTAGAGCTCTAAGTAAAAATTTGGGAACTTTCCCCATTGAAGGTCTATTTAGCACTTAAAAATTAAAACCTTCCTGTTTTTATAAATCTAAAATTAAATTAACATTGAAGCTCCATTGACATTATATTTCGCACTTGTTTCTCGAGTGCATTGGTTTTATATTCTAAGTATTAATTTCACTATTATTCATAATTAATAATGAATTTATAAAATAACTAAATTATATATATTTTTTACCCTAAACTCAGCATGAAACACTATATAATTTTGAAAATGTGCTTATTCAAAAACTCTTGGGTTTTTTCATCACTGGTTTATTTTTAATCTCATAAAAGAAAAACTTGTTTTCTATTAGAAATAAAAACAAATTTTTGGTATAATATCAATATTTCAAGATCATAACACCATTATACAATTCAATATCAGAAAATTTTCGTAACTTGATGCTGAGTTTAGAAATTTCATCGTGGCTGAACCTTCCCTATTTTGTAAGTTATATAAAACAGTAAAGTAAAATCTTTAGTATAATTTACCATTTATAGATGGTTGAAGATGCTGGCAATATTAATTGCCAAGTCTATATAATCATTTTCGGAAATTATTATTGGGAAGTCATCGAATGAACTTTTCATTGAAAAAAATCTCCTAAAGAAACCTATTAAAATAAACTCCTTGGTAGTGTGAAACTTCAAATTGCAAAAACCACCTCTCACCACAGCCAATAAAATAGGTAAACTGCCCAAACTATTAACGTGCAGTTTAATGGCGTAAAATATAATATTCCCTGTGGAATATAATATTGCATTAATAGTAGTTAAGTTTTGCTCATAAATTAATTGAAAAGAAAGAACACAGTCCCACTATCTATCGGACTTAGGGGATTTTATCAAAGAGCCCCAGAAACTGATGTGAACCATAATTTGGCATACTTATTAAGTATATTACCAGTACAAAATCAAACAAATATATCACCCAATTCTTTGCCTCTTTTGAAAGCCAATTTGGTTGAAAGCCTAACTGTTGTTTTCCAAGCTATAACATAAGAAAGGCTTTATATTACTTATCGAGCCACAATAAAACTAATGATACTACAAAGTATCTTTCGATGAATAATTTTTTCTAAGCGCATTAAATTTTGCCAATGAAATTTATTTATAAGACAAATTCGATTTAACGTTTTCAATAAAAAAATAATACTCATAAAACTAACTGTGGGGTGTATATAAGTATAAGGTTTTAAAACATTCAAAAGAGGGATAAAAACAAAAGTTTTTACTCGTGAAAATTTTTTTCTGTAACTTTCCCTTAATTCTTGCAGAAAAAAAAACTATACAAACACCAACAAAATAAAATCATGAAAAAATCCGATTGAATTGTAAAAGTTTTCAGTGAATTAAAGAAAAATAATTATCTTAAAAAGGACAGAAAAAAAGAATCCAGGACACCAAGTTTTTTTTTTCAATCTTATTTTTTTTTTTTTTATTTATTTGGAAAAATAATAAAATTTTTTATTTAACTTTTATTTCATTTTTTAAAAACAAACAAAAAGGAAGTTACAAATATTTATTAAATTTAATTTGGTTTTTAATTTTATTGAATATTGGTTATTTTTACAAGTTCAGTTGAAATTAAATTTATTTATTTCATAAGTTATAAATAGATACAAAATAAATATTTAAGTTTTCCTTTGAAAAGGTTTTTGTCAATTAAGAGTTAATATGGTAAAAAAAATAAATTTATTTTTTCGTAAATAGTTAGCAAAGATTAATGAACATTTAAAAATAGTAATTTTTTCCTCAGATGTGTTCATTAAATACTGACAGTTTCAACATAGTAAAATATAAAGCAGCCTTTAGGGGCAATTCAACTAAGACAAATTAACTAAAACGTAATAACTCACATTTTAGAAATAGAATATGGGTCGGTATCAAAAGCTCGAAATATCATAATCTCGAAATTACAAATTTAGAATTTTCAAAACTCGAAGTTTCAAAAATTGCATATGTATAAAATAATACCTTTTTTGAATATTTATACTGACTATTATTTTTTTTCAATTAAAAGCAAAAAAAAGGTTGAAAAAACAAAATAATAGTTCATTCTAACAATGTTGAAATATAAAATAACGGTATCAATTTATAGAAAAAATGTTAAAATTTTGGGTCTAGTACGAGATCCGGATCCAAAAGCCCGCTTTTCAACGATGAATTATACAATAATTCAAATTAAATATTCTGGAAAAGGCAGATATTCCTTTGTTCGTGGCCAACAGCGGTATACTTGCATTAATTAAATTAAATATTCTTGAAAAGGGAGGTATTCCATTTTTTTTTTTGTACAAACGCATGAAACGAGATTTAATGGCTGGGTGGTACAGTGATTAGACAGCCGATCATTCATGCGAAAAGGGTCGGGTTCGAATCTCGGCGAAAGTGAAAAAAATTTTTCTGGTTCTCTAATCAACTCAGCTACTATTCGCTATTGGGTTCAAATTAATGGCCTAATCAATAATTATATATCTTAATAAAAAAACAATAATACAACAATATAAATAAATGCAAAACATAAACAAATAGTGCAACTGAATAATATAAGCCACAGATATAGAATACCATATAACTCAAATGCAAAATATTACAATATAAACAAAAAATAGAATTGTATCTATTGAAAATCTAAGACGTTTCTACATTTTTTAAGGCCTAGTACTATCAAATGTTTAAATTGTATGTCGAATTCATTAGGATCAGTTCTAACAACACAAATATAATATGACCCCCTGTTCCAACATTTATCAGTTGAACAGTTAGCGCTTAGAAAAAACCCAAAAAAAAAAAAATAAATAGAAATTCTAAACTAAATAAAACGAGGAAGAGTGTATTAGAGTAGACTGTGTCAACTCTGGGATACCCGTATGACCGTAATGTAAACATTATATCATCCGGTTAATTACTTTTGGCAAAATTTCAAACATTCAGCTTTATTAGGTGTAGAGTAATGCTCATATAAAAGAAGGAGTTGTATGGCAGCTACTCGAACCCTCTGCAGTAGACCAACCAAATTTTGCAGTAACTTTGGCCATTACACTAAACTATTTCTTGCAAAATTTCAGACACCCAGGTTCATCAGGTGTAGTGTAAAGCTCATATAAAAGAAGGAGTTGTATGGCAGCTACTCGAAGCCTCTGCAGTAGACCAACCAAATTTTGCAGTAACTTTGGCCATTATACTAAACTATTTTTGGCAAAATTTCAGACACGCAGCTTCCATAGGTATAGAGTAATGCTCATATAAAATTAGAAGTTGTATGGCAGATACTCGAACCCGTGGACCAAAATGGCTGGATTTAAATAACGATTCCGGTTTTTGCATAAAAACGAATTTGTGAAAATTTAATAATCCTAGCTCCTTTACTTTTTGAGTTATCGTGATGACGGACGGACGGACATACATCGCTAAATCGATTTATTTTTCGATTCTGATCCGATCCATACACTTGAGTCTATATCTACCCCCCCTCCTTCTCTGCGTCACAAACGTAATGGCAAATTTATTATACCCCTGGACTATATAGTCATACGAGTATAAAGAAGCAGAATATTTATCAAAAGCGGAAAAATGTTATTTTAAAAAAACACGATTTTGAAAAACGAATTATACTCCGCATTTTTTTTTTTATTTTCTACATATTGATTTTTAATATTTTGAAATTTCGAGATTTTGATTTTGCAAAATATTGATTTTTGAGCTTTTGGACCGACTCTTAAAAGAGCACCATGATTCTAACTTTAGCTCCATACGATAACTAAAAACTTTCGGAAAGTGGAGAGACGACATTTTATAGTATCCAAATCTTTAGTTCAATTTTCTTGTTATTCCAAAAATTGCGCTTTCATGGAACTTTAGATTTAATTTATAGTAATTTTATTTTTACTTTATAAACTTTCAAAGAAATTCAATTTAATTCATTAAATTTTAAATAAGAAAATCTTTTTAAAGAAAATTTCCTATAACAATTAATTTCATTTGATTTCCTCTTTTCATTTCCTATTATACTTAACAACAAACCACATATCCTATTTATCATTTTTCAAAAGACAATTATTAAAACTGACTTCAATTAAAGACATTAAATTCTGATCATAAGTAAAAAGCCACAAATTTTTTTTATTTTTGATTTTATTATTATTTCAATTTTATTTATATTTATCATCTTTTTAACATACATACATACTCATATCTGAAAATTCATCATGAAAATTTCCTCCCTACACTTAACCTTTTATATAAAATTAAATTACTGTATGGTTGTTTCCCTCATAATGCAAAATAATGAATGAAACAATTGACTAGAAAAAAAGAATATAAGAGAATAAAGAAAAAAAAAAGAGAAACCATTAATCATTTTCAAAAAGAGAGATTCTCTTATTTTTTTATTTTATTTATTATTTTTTTTATTCTCAATAAACTTTTTTTATTATCCTTTTCTGCATTTTACTTTTAATAAAGTTTTATTCAAATTTGTTTGTACATACATTATATATAAGTATGTTACTCCAACCATTAGAACCAAAACCTACTTATATATATATATATATATATATATTTTGTATACAAACATAACTTTATTTTTATTTGATGTCCCTATTTTTTTTTTGCGTTTTGTGTGTTGTTTGCTTTTTTATTTAGATTGTAATCCAACAAAAGGACGACATAATAAAGTACACTAAGAAGTTAACAATTTCTTATGCAATACAATGAAATATTATTCTAATAGAAACTATATATATACTCTTTTCAAGTGAATTTGGTCTTTTTTCAAATAAAAATAGTTCAACATCAAATTAGGTGCAGAGTCATAACTAACACGATCATAAGTCCCTTAGTGACTGATGACTCATTTAGTGGAACATAAGTCCTTAAGGGACCTTTAAATAAGAATCACTTTAAAATATTTATGTGGAAAATAAGTCAGTTATAACTAAGTGACTTATAACTCTTTTTACTAATTTGTAACTTATAACATCATATAACTAAAACTTTGTGATTCAGAATATAAAAATACATAAAATTTTAGATATAAAATCAAAAATGTATATTTGTACATTTGTCTATGCAGAATTCTCTATTAGGAGCATATTTAAGTTGGTTAAATAATCAAATTTTACTCTTTTTCCAGAGTATTTATGAATTCATGTATGTGAGTCTCGAAAATGTGTGCCAGTTATTTTTGATATTATAGTTTTGATATTATAGTTGAGTCAAAACTCTGAGAGTCATAAGTCCCCTAGGAAGTTAGGGATCATTGCTATGAGTCTAAAGTCTCTTTGGGACTTATGTCCCACTAAATGAGTTATAAGTCCCTAAGGGAATTATGATCCTGGGAGTTATGACCCTATACCATCAAAACAACAGTTTAAAGTAATTGTTATTTTTTTAATTAGCCCAATTTCTGGAGATCCGGTTTTCGCATTAACGTATTCAAAAAAAAGGTACTTACCACTTTAACAGTAGAACCTAAATATAGTAGAAAAACTCTTCGACTCCTAACCTTACATTAAAGAAATAGTGTCCAAATATTAAAGTAGCATTTTTTAGACTTATCTTAATTTTTTTTCCAAGTTTATATTAACTTAATTCTAATTTACTTCCTAGGTTTTTTTAAATACAATATTTTTCATTTCAGTTCAAAGGGTTGCAAGATTTTAGGGCATTTTTAAAAAATGGCCCAAAATTCATTTTTAAAAAAGACAAATTTTATATGAAATAGATGCCAAGTTCATATGAAAAGAGTATATATAAAAAAAATATTACAACCAAGATTCAAGTTAGGGGACTGTTTTAAAACTATTTATATATATATATATAAGAATTATTATTTATAATATATACAAATTTATATAGATATATACTAAACTTAGTACTTGGTATTTTGACTTTGTATAAAGTTGAATGGTATTTTTAAAAATATTTTTTTAGTTGACTCTAATACAGTCTAGAAAAAAATAAAAAAAAAAAACAAAAACTGCTGTCTTTGCAAAATAAATTTCTGTGGGCTTTAAAAGAATAAGTTTTTAACAATTTTGACAGTTTTTCTTTGACTTTTTTCTTGTTTTTCTTTTTTTTTTAAAGAAAAATATGTTTTATGGCAAATTCATTTTTTTTTTTTTGTTTTGTTGATTATAGGATTTAAAATGTTTTCTTAACATAAAAACAATTTTGGGGTCTATTGAATTAGATCTCCCATAGTATAGAATACAGAATTCTTTTAAAAAACCATTGAGAAAGAGTATTTATACACAAAGCAAAGATGAACTATACATTCCTTATATAGTCATACTTAGTTTTATTTGAATATAAATATAACTCGCCATATATACTAATATAATAATATATAATTTCCATTAAGAATAATTAGAATAACAACAATCAAGAATGTTTATATACATCTTTTTTGTTAATTTGATAAATTTTCGAAAGAAATGACATTTATTTATTTTTTTATACATATAATACACATAATGTACAAATACTCGTATAATTAATAATATAAAAATAGTTACAAACATTGTAAATCTTTTATAATAACAGTAAATCTTATTTAATTCTAAATCAATTATCGCTCCTATTAATTTTGTTTTGTATTTCTTTATCTAATAAAGTTTTATGTGACACACTGTACAGTCGTGTTAGTTAAAGTTGAAATTCGGCTCCTGGAACTAACCTCAACTTACCCTGTACAGTCGTGTTAGTTAAGGTGAAAATTAGGAGTCTATAACGAAACGACATCGGAGCAAAATTTAATAGTTTTTTAACATCTCCGAATGATCCGTTTTCTCCGAACAACTAAATAAAATTAAACAAAAGTTATACAGTTATTTTCGTATTTATTTTGATTCAAAATTGAAATGGAGTTCCAGCTCTCGTATCTCGGGACCCTGAAGGCACACTAAGATCGTAAGAAAATTAAGCAAAGCCCCAAAAAATACGCATAATTTAGTATAATTTTTTAGGGCTATTTGTTGGACTATTTGTTAGGACGGGCTTAAAAATCGAACATTTTAAAATTTCCTTATTGTGTTAAGATTATATTAAAAAACTCGGGATTACCTTTTTTAAAATTATGTCGATCCGGCCACTGACCCTCGAAAAACAATTATTTTTTATGTTTTGGTTTTTAAAAAATTGTAAAAGCGTAAGTAGTTATATTTACACCAGAGCTTCACTTTTTTATTTTTGTGATTAAGGTTCCTATAAGAACGTTTTAAAAATTTTATTCGGATATCGCTCCATTACCGCTTCGGCGTTCTGATTTAACTTAATAATATTCACATATTATAAATCTTTTCTTTGATTCTTGCACACTATCATCTAATGATAGATTATTGTTACGAAAAAGTGTAAATCGTCCCGTCATTAGAATACTATTTTATCAACTCCCATACTAGACTAATTCTAAACGAACTGACCACAAATTAAATTTTCGTATAAAATAGGGGTTGTTCTCTACTCGTGAAACACCCTGAATAACAGAAACTGAATATAGTATTTTGATAAATTTTATCTATTACTCATTTCATCATTGGTTTACTCATTTCATCAAGTACTCCCTCCTACGTGATTGGTAAGAAAGAAATTTGTAAAAAGATTAAAAATTCATTAGGTATTTTTTTCACTAAATTTTAATAAAACACTCACTAATTTTAATAAAACACATTCAATGATATTTGGGTTTAATGCAAATATTAATAACATTATTAGCGAGGCAAATTCTGTACTTCGTTCTATAAAAAGGAATCGTCTTGAGAAATAAATTACTTTTATTAAATTAAATTCCAAATCATTATTTACGACCTAAAACAAAACTGTCTGGAATATGGTAATCACGCTTATCCCCATTTTATTCCCAGTGTACAATTCCCCACACGATGACCGTATTCAACCACTTGATATCCAGACTTAAAAAAGAAAAAGAACCGTTTTAAGTATTTTCTTATAACACAAGATAATTTTAATTCTGTTAATATGCGTAAGAACTTTGTAAGAAAAAAAGATAAGTCGTTAACCTTTAACTTAAAACTTTTAACTTAAAACCTCATTTTATTTTCTTTAAGTATAAAAATTACTAAAGTAAAATAAATTAAAAATTATATGTTTTCAATTAAAACTCTTAACTTCCTTTTGAACTCGATATTTAAAAATTAATCAGCTACATTTTGAAATTTATATTGAACAGAAATTCTTTCATTCTTTTGAACTCTTCCATTCTTCCAAACGTTTTAAATTTTTTTAATAAATTTCAATTAAAAACAATTTCTATACACCTTGGCTCTTAATATATTCTGTTTAATTAAATATCAAAGAACAATAACAGATAAAAAAAAAATGCAAAAACTAAAAAAAAAAAAAACAAACATTATACTCTGCTCTAAAATAAACCCAATTAAATTTTAAAAAAATAAATGTTAAAAATTTCAAATGAATTCAATTTTATTAAAAAACCAATATAAATTACAAAAAAAGAATAAATTTTATACTTACACAATTAACAACAGGAGGTAATAATGATGCTGATATTGCAACACCAATCAATGGACCAGCTGAACCTTGTAATAGTGCAACAGCAACACCTGTACCGGATGTAAGCGCCCATAAAACACCCATCCATAATGAACGTACATTTCCTCTGAATGTTTAATTTTTTTTATTAGTATAATCGTAATGGTAGTTTTTTTTTTTTGTAATTTAAGTAGGAGTTTTTGTTGTAGAATAAAAAAAAATATATATTTATATATAAATAAAGGTATTTTAATTATGTATATATATATTATATAAAAGTGAATGAAATTGAGAACAATTAAAAAAAAACATGAAAATTGATATTTAATTTTTGTTTTTTTTAATTTAAAATCATTATTTAATTCATGAATTAAAATTTTAGCTTTTTTCTATAATTTTTAAAGTTTAAACTGCAAAAAAATTGGAAGGAAATTTTTTTCGATCAATTTCGCTTAACAGTTTGCCGTTACACGAACATTGTATCTAGAATAACTCACGGTAATATTAAATATGAATTTTATACATCCTTCATACAGAAAACACTGATCTATTAAATAATAACTATATTTTTTGCAACTTTCAATGATATTAAATTGCTGCTTATAATATACTAGCTAATACCCGGTGCGCGTTGCTGCGTCTTTCAATGGAGGTTTAATTGAATTTAATTTTACTGCAAAAAGTTAACACAAAAATTACCCACGGTTTACACACCTAAACTTAGAAATGTATGAAAGCAATCTTTTTAAAACGATTTTTCTAGGATTATTCTAGTAATTTTTGAAACTTTCTGTAATTCAAAGCAGTACAAACTATTTTCCAAATTTTGAATTAATTTACTTGCAATAATTTTTTTTTGACCAAACGTAGGGCCGACTATTAACAGACTCAACTCCATTTTCAAGTTGCTTCACACATATAAAATTTGATGTCAACAGGTCAAATCCTTTCTAATTTAGAGTAAAATAACCAAAAAATTAATTAAAAACTGTTGGGCCGCAATGGGTTAATGGAACTCAACAACATTTTTTTAGGGCTTTATTTTAAGCAAAAGCAGAATTTCGAAAAATCGGACAAAATAAGAACCCAAAATTTTTTTTGAACACCCGTCGGCCCGACATCTGTTTACAAATTCTAAAACTGTTAATAGTGTCAACTCAATTCTCACAGGGGAGCACGTATACAAAATTTGAAGAAAATCGGTCAAACCGTTTCTAATTTAGAGTTAAGTATTGAAAAAACCTATAAAAAGCTGTTGGGCCGCAATGGGTTAATGCAACTCAATAAAATTTTTTTTGAGGTTTTCTTTTTAGCCAAAGCAGAATTCCATAAAATCGGACAAAATTTGGACCCAAAATTTTTTTTGACCACCCGTCGGCCCGACATGGCTTAACAAATTCCAAAACTGTTAATACTGTTAACTCAATTCTCAAGGAGCATCACGTATACCAAATTTGAAGTCAATTGGTCAAACCGTTTCGAATTTAGAGTAAAGTATTGAAAAAACCTATAAAAAGCTGTTGGGCCGCAATGGGTTAATGGAACTCACCAAAATTTTTTTTGGGGCTTTCTTTTTAGCCAAAGCAGAATTTTGTAAAATCGGACAAAATTTGGACCCAAAATTTTTTTTGACCACCCGTCGGCCCGACATGGGTTAACAAATTCCAAAACTGTTAATAGGGTCAACTCAATTCTCAAAGAGCATCACGTATACAAAATTTGAATCGGTCAAACCGTTTTCATTTTAGAACAAAGAAGTTTAAATACTTGCACCCCAGCCCCAACTTGGCGGTCCGTTAGAGCAAAATTTTTGGGCCACGATTTCTTTCCGTACCCAAAAACCCCTATATACAAATTTTCATGAAAATCGGCTTGGCAGTTTAGGAGTCTATTCGCTACATACAAACAAACAAACATACAAACAAACATTCCCTTTTATATATATATATATTTAACTTCAATACTTTCAGAACTGCATGCTTATACTAAGGCCGAATGTAAAAATATGAAAAAGGGTGGAATAAAGTCGTTTCGACTTTATAACCAAAAACAATAGAAATTAAGTTTAAAAAACCATTCTATCTTATTTCCAATAAAGTTTAAGGACGAATGCAAAAAAAGGAAATAAGGTCGAACTGGCCAGTATATTCTATTTAAAATAAAAAGATATAAATTTAAATAAAAAGAGGCAACTGCTTTCAAATCTAACTCTTATACCTCTTTTTACAAATCTCATATAACACGTACGGATATAAATATTCTGGAAAAGGGAAATACGCTGATTATGTACACAACTCTCAAAACCAGAATTTTAATATATTTTGAATATTATAATATTTGTATATGAAATATTGTTATTGTACATGTAAATATTATTATTCGCAAAATTAAAGTTTCAATGTTTTGTTTAGTGAGGGACCTTAGAGCATAAGAAAACCATAAGGAAGATTTACTATTCTAATTTTCTATTCTCTGTTTTATAACAATAATCAAAAGGCATATTTGAAAAACAAAGCTTATTGAAATCATTATTTGAAAATTTATCTAAAAATTTTTCACCAATTTCCACAGCTATTGATAAACATTATTTACAATTTGTTTCTTAACAAATGAGGCAGCAACAGTAATTATAGAAAATGTTCTAAACTGTTCTAAAACATATTATTTTGTTTCAAAAAATTAAGGTTAATTTAAAACTCAAAAACTTGAACCTAACCTAATAAAAAAACCTAATTTGAAGTTTTAAATATTTCTGACATATTGCAGCATTAATATAAAAGACGGAAGGCTTAGAATCCACTGAGCTTTCCTCTCAAGAAATTGTACGTATCTTCCCATTTTACAAGTAAGATACTCAAACCAATACAAAAACGAGGAAGAGTGTACAGAGTAAACTGTGTCAACTCTGAAATACCCGTTTGACCGTTATATAGACATTATATCTTTATACCCGTATGACTATATAGTCAAAGGGTATAATAAATTTGCCATTACGTTTGTAACGCAGAGAAGGAGGGGGGGGTAGATATAGACTCAAGTGTATGGATCGGATCAGAATCGAAAAATAAATCGATTTAGCTATGTATGTCCGTCCGTCCGTCCGTCTGTCCGTCCGTCCGTCTGTCCGTCCGTCCGCACGATAACTCAAAAACTAAAGGAGCTAGGATCTTGAAATTTTCGCAAATCCGTTTTTTTGCAATAGCCGTCATCGCTATTTAAATCCAGTAATTTTGGTCCATGGGTTCGGGTAGCTGCCATACAACTTCTTTTTTTATATGAGTATTACTCTATACCTATTACAGCTGCGTGTCTAAAATTTTACCAAAAGTAGTTTAGTTTTATGGCCGAAGTTTCTGCAAAATTTGGTTGGTCTACTGCAGTGGGTTCGAGTAGCTGCCATACAACTTCTTACTTTATATGAGCATTACTCTATACCTATTGAAGCTGGGTGTCTGAAAGTTTGCCAAAAATAGTTTAGTGTAATGGCCAAAGTTAATGCAAAATTTAATTGGTCTACTGCCGAGGGTTCGAGTAGCTGCCATACAACTCTTTCTTTTAATAAAGCTGTATGTTTGAAATTTTGCCAGAAGTAATTAACCGGATGATATAATGTATATGTTACGGTCATACGGGTATCCCAGAGTTGACACAGTCTACTCTACTACACTCTTCCTCGTTTTAACTACTTTTAGTAAACTTTTAAATGCCCAACTTATTAGTCTTTCAGCTATGTACAAAATAAAATATAAGTTGGAAGGATAACCTATTCCATAACACCGACTATGCTTTATTCAGGCGTTCAGCATTAAAGTTAACTACCATTGGCAAAATTTCAAATATCCTACTTTGCCCAGTATAGAGTTTTTTTCATATCATAAAACTGTTATTAGCAGCTTTTGGAACTGGTGGAGTAAATTGGCCGGATTTCAATAGCGAAGACGGCTATTGCATAAAAGCAAATTAGGGAAAATTTCAGAATCCTAGCAAAAATTAAAAATTTTGCGTTATCATGCGGACGAACGGACACACATAACTGGATCGTTTAACTTTTCGATTCTGATTCGATCCATACCTTTGAGTCTATATCTACCTCCCCTTCCTCTCTGCGTCTTAAACGCAATGACAAATTTAGACATATGGGTATAAAAAAAGTATAGATAGCACAGAGATTATAAGAATTTTAAAAGTATAATCAAAGAAATTAATGAATTATCATTTTAAAGTACATTATTTTTATAAGCGTGTATTAAATTTTAATTAATGTTTTCCCAAATGTACGATAATATCTCATATTTAAGATTCATTCGAAAAAGATAGATGGGATTACATTAATTGCAACTATAAAATATTATCTTATCATAGCAATAAACCAATTAAATGAAAACCCGAGAAAACAAAGCTAAATTAAAAACAAATTTTTAATTGTAATAAAAAGGGTTTTTTACCTCGAAAATTCAAAATGAAAATTTACATTTACAATTTTCTTTTGAAATTAGAATTCATTCATTTCATTATGTAATTAAATATTCAAATTTAAATTAACAGACATTTTTATTCTAATTTTTCTATTGCTTTCTTTTTAGTTTTTAAATATTAATATTATTTAAACTTCATATTTTACAAAACTTTTTATTATAAATTTTGGAAAACTCAAATATTTTAGTTTTTTAAGATTACATATCACTGTTCTGGATCAAAATAGTTTTTTAACAAACAAAATATATGGTACTTGCATTAAAATACGTAAAGCATACTTTTAGGATGATTTTTTTTTTTTTTTTTTTTTAGAAAATTATTTATTTTGAACATTAGAAAATTCCATGAAGATTTTTTATGATAATTAGATAATTAGTTTCTTTTTCTAATAAATAAAAAACTTCTAACAAAAAAATCCCTTTTATTTTATTTAATTTATCTATAAATTTCTATATTAATTTTCTACTTTTATTTTCTAAAAATTAAGAAATAAATTATAATACCTAAAGTATTTCATTAAAAAAAATAAAAAAAAAATTTTTGCAAATATTTTAACAAAGCCATTAAAAATTATTTATTTAAATTTTTTAATATATTATCTAAGTACAAATACAGACAATGAAAAAAACAAAACCATAGCAAATTAATTTCTTCATACCACATTTATGACTTTTATAATAAAATATAATTCTAAAATGAAATTTACAACAGACAATGAATTCGAATAGAGTTTTTTGTAGCATCATTAAAATACCTTAAAATGTACTTGATTACTACTGTATTTATGTAACTGATATGTTAAAATACAGTCTGTAACAAAATATTTTAAACTGAAAATTTTGTGTAATAAAAAACGTTATTTAAATGTTTGATTTGTGTTCAAAAGTTAACTTGATTACTTAATTAGTGTTGTTCGTTAATCATATAGGAGTAACTAAGAGGGATGAACTTTTAAATTCTTCTATTGTTTATATTATCCATCACAAATACTTCTAGGCGTTAGATAGTACTAGAGCTTATAAGATATAAAAACGTCTAAGACTTCAATATATCCAAATCTGTTTGTTACATATAATATACTATTGTAATTGAATGATAAAATAACTGCGCATGTATTAACTGCGCAAAGCACTTAAATAATTCGAGTTGTCTTAATTCATTTTTTGTTTTATGAACTAACTTCGCAAATTTATAACACCATATTTAACTATTTGAGTATGTAAGATTCTCAACTTGAAAGAAATTAAAATTGGTTATAAAAGCCAGAATTGTCCTTTTTTCCAAAGTATTTAAATATTGGTAAGTTAAATATTATGGAAAAAGGGGCATTTTGTAACAAACCCTAAAATCCTTCCTAATTAAAATGTATTCAATTTTGTTTCTTATTTTGCGCAGTTGGTTTATAAATAATAATGAACTGCGCAAATCAAAAAATGAATTAAAAGGTCCAAAAACAACTTTGACTTTGTTCATTTAACTATGCGCAGTAAGTTTATAGCGCCATTTCTCTATCCAGGAGCTACATTATTCAACTAATTTATTTGTTTATATTGTTATATTAATGATTTTTTATTAAAAATATTTAATTACTAATTATTGATTATGCCAATAATTTGAACCCAATGGCTAACAAGGTAGCAGAGTCAAGTTGTAAAACAGATTAAATTTTTTTCACTTTTAGTAGAAATTTTAGGCTGCACCTCTCGATTATTAGGTTGGTACTCTAATCACTGTGTCACCTAGCAGTTATAAAAAATATGTGCTTCCGAAGTATTTACAAATTTTAATTAATATTCTTTTACAATATTTTATCCCAGACTGTTAATTCAAATACATTATAATATTCATTTAACAAAACCCCAAAAAACAATACAAAAAAAAAAACAAAACAAAATTATTTAAAACAAAGTATAAATAAACCACAGTACAACCATACTTTTTGATACATTTCACAAGTTTATGGTCTCCTAAAATTTACAGGTGGAGATAATTACCAAGATTCTAGACAAAATTAGTAGTGAAAATTACAAAAAAAAATAAACAAAATAAATAAAATATGAAAAAAATATTTTTGAATTCTTTTCTATCTTTGAAGTTTGCAAAATTTATTCAAAATTAGAGCAAGACAAAAAACAAAATAAGGATTTTATTATCCTTACAGATTTTTAGTTTACAAAAAAGGAAAAACAAAACCAAATAGCATCGACAACTGAATCTGTAAAACATTACTTTTAATAAGGGTTAAAAAAACAAGTGATGAAAAAAAACCAAGGGTTTTTAAAAAAGCACATTTTCAAAATTATATTGTATTACATACTGAGTTTAACTTTGGAAATATTTACTTGGAAATAGTTACTACTGACTTATCTAAAAGTTGTTATAGCCCTTCAATGGGGAAGGTTGCCAAATTTCTCAAGAATCTAACTTCCCCCCCCCCCCCCCCATCCTCTAATTTTTTAGGTTCTAGGAATTAAATTGTGAATTGCACAAAAATTTGGAATTTTACTTAGAATTTTATTATCTAAGCAAAAATGGGTAAAACTGAGAGACACTTTCTTCAATTTAAGGAACCCCTTTTAAATTTAAGAAAAACCTTTAACATATGTTAAAATATAATATTGGACCTTTAAATTTTGTATATTAATAAAAAAAAAATTGGACAGGTGTTCAAGTTACAGGTGTTTAAAAATAGCAAAATTTCAATTTTCGAGCCCTTATAGCTCCTAAATAGGGGGCTTGACAAAAAAATTTTGTTACTACTAATTTCTAAGTATCTAACTTCTCCCAAAATTTCAAGACCCTAGCTTGAACCGTTCAGAAGATATGTGTGGCCAAAAATTTTGCGAAAATTGAGTTTTGCGTAATGTTAAATTTTTGTACCGTATGGCAACCCTAAAAATTTGCCTTGTAAAAATTTATAAATTTTATGAAACCAGCTATCATTTGCCGTTTTCAGATTGAAAATATATGTAACAGAACTCTTGTTATTACACTTTAAATATAGGGCTTTTTCCAAATTTGGGGGGCTGTAGCCCCGTAACAGGTGGGGCTACAGAAAAAAATTCTTCTACGAAATTATTTTTTTTCCAAAAACTACCCATGGTTAAAATTTCTTTTCTCTATTTCAAACGGTGTAAAAGTTTTTGTAAACATACGGACGGACGGACGGACGGACGGACAGAGTGAAGCTATATAGGCACATTTTAACAAAATTTTTTGAAAATGTGCTAAAAAGCAGAGAATTTTAGAATTGCAATAGCAGGATGGAAAAAAAGGACAAGGAACATAAATTTTTAAAATTATTCTTTTTTTTTTTCTTTTTTTTCTTATTTTAAAATAATTTGTTTTTGTTTTTTGCAACTGTTTTTAACGATAATGTTCTTTTTTGGGCTGAAAATGACCATTAAAACCAAACGAGCATTGCATTTACAAAACAGTAAAATTGTACTAAAACAAAATGTGGCTGACCATTAACTACATGTTTATTTATTTTTAACTTTGTATATAATTTAATTATTTTAAAGTTTTTTTGTTATTGTTTTATTTAAATTGGTGTAAAATGGTAAGAGTACATATATTCGCATCCTTAAAAAGTTAAATGTTATATCTAAAGATACTTTAACTGAAAATGGGTTATTATAATATTATATTTAGATTTTATTATAATTTTAGTATTGTTAAGAGATTTTGGAATAGTTCAGAATATTCAATAGTAAATTTTAAAAAAGTTATGAACTTTTTATAGATTTTTTGTAAATCAAAAATAGTAATTTGGCAAAATATATACAATTACTATAGTTTTTTTCATTTACAAAATAGTAACTTTTAGAAATGAAGATATAAGTATCATGGTGAGATGAAATAACGCCCAAAGGACTTTAATGCACTTTCAAAATGTAATAACGCAATACGGCCATAGTGTAATAATACTTTTTCAAGTGCAAAAAAAAACCCGTAACAAATACGAAATAAGACCCTAAATTTCTTATTAAAAGTGAAATAAAACCTATCGGTAACACCCGACGGATATTATTGCACTTTACTCACTAGGGCGTTATTATATTTTGAAAGTGCATTAAAGCCCTTGGGGCGTTATTTCACTTCACCGAGTATCATGTATCCAAAATCTTAAAGAAATACAAAAAAAAACTGTTAGTATTTACCCTCCTCTAATTGAAAAGGTTTTCGTGAAAACATGTTTCAATGAATAAAGACGATTTTTTTAATTTAAAACATTTTGAACGTTTCAATGTAAATGTTTTACAAAGTTTTTAATATTACTTCTAATATTACTTCATCCTGAAGATTTAAATAAAACACTGAATATTTAAATTAGCCTTTTAAAATGTTACAGAAACTTGAGTTAATCTCCTAATTAAATAAGTACATAAAGCTAATATTTAAATTAAAAGTAATCATCAATATGTCATAATTATAACCGTATGACTATATAGTCCAAGGGTATAATAAATTTGCCATTACGTTTGTGACGCAGAGAAGGAGGAGGGGTAGATATAGACTCAAGTGTATGGATCGGATCAGAATCGAAAAATAAATCGATTTAGCTATGTATGTCCGTCCGTCCGTCCGTCCGTCCGCGTGTCCGTCCGTCCGTCATCACGATAACTCAAAAAGTAAAGGAGCTAGGATTATGAAATTTTCACAAATTCGTTTTTATGCAAAAAACGGAATCGAGTTATAAATTCAGCCATTTTGGTCCACGGGTTTGAGTACCTGTCATACAACTTCTAATTTTATATGAGCATTACTCTATACCTATGGAAGCTGCGTATCTGAAATTTTGCCAAAAGTAGTTTAGTATAATGGCCAAAGTTACTGCAAAATTTAGTTGGTCTACTGCTGAGGGTTCGAGTAGCTGCCATACAACTACTTCTTTTATATGAGGATTACACTACACCAAATGAAGGTGGGTGTCTGAAATTTTGCCAAAAATAGTTTAGTGTAATGGCCAAAGTTACTGCAAAATTTGGTTGGTCTACTGCAAAGGGTTCGAGTAGCTGCCATACAACTCCTTCTTTTATATGAGGATTACACTACACCAAATGAAGGTGGGTGTCTGACATTTTACCAAAAATAGTTTAGTGTAATGGCCAAAGTTACTGCAAAATTTGGCAGGTCTACTGCAAAGGTTTCGAGTAGCTGCCATACAACTCCTTCTTTTATATGAGCATTACTTTACACCTAATAAAGCTGAATGTTTGAAATTTTGCCAAAAGTAATTAACCGGATGATATAATGTATATGTTACGGTGATACGAGTATCTTAGAGTTGACACAGTCTACTCTACTACCCTCTTCCTCGTTTTTATAATAATCCATAACCATTTAATAAAAAAATATGCAATATATTGCATATTTTTTTATTGCATATTTTTTTATTAAATGGTTTAATTCTAATCCATTTAAAAGAATTGATAAGGTAAAACTTGCAAAGTATTTTTACTAATAAGCTAATTTTTAAACACTTAATTATATCCAGATAAAAAAAACTTTAATCCCAAGTTAAATTCAAGATAAATTGCAAGATTAACGTCTGGTTGGCACAGTGGATTTCATTCGAAAGGCCCGGGCTCGAATCTCAAAGAAAGTGAAAAAACCTTTATCTGATTTTTGACTCAACTCAGCTACCAATCGCCAGTGGATTCAAATTAATGGCTTAATCAATAATTAATAATATATATCTTTAAAGGCTAATTTTTATTAGAACAATTTCCTGGACAAAAGTTAGAGCATTCTAACAAGATATTATAGAGAGATACAAAAATTATATTCGTTTGACAAAGAAAAAGCGACAAATCACTGGTAGAGTCATCCATAATCCTTGGAGAGTCATTCATAATACGTAAACAAGTATTGAGAGAGTAACCGTAATACTTGGCAAAAAGATGTTCTCTAAAGTATTGCTACTTAAATGTTGCTCCTACATAAAAAAAAATGTATAATACTACACAAAAATTTTTTGCACACTAATAAATATTTTTATGGATACATGACATTTCAATTTTGTAAACAAAGAAGAGAATGTAAATAAACAAAAAAAAATTTTTATATTATGGTTTAATGAACGAATTTTTATTTAAAATTATTTGCAATTGATTACAATTTTATAATTAATTGTAAATTAATAAAATTTTAACTTTGAATTGAAAAATTCTCGAAATATAAATTTAAAAATTAATAAATAAGGTTATGTAATTTTTTTTTAATAAAAAAAATTTAATATAAATATAATCATTTTGCTCTTTCTCTCCTATTGAGAGTACACTATATACCTCTTTTTCTAAAGTTAGGAATACTGGGCAAAATTTTCTCATGAAAACCTGCCTTAATATAAAAAGAAATAAAATAATAACATAAACCAATAATTTAATTGAATAAATCAATTCAGTAATTTGACTGACAGACACAGAATACAATATTACTTAAAAAAAAAAATTATTCCAAAATAAACAAATTTAATTGTATCTATTAAAAATCTGAGCAGTTTTTGCATGTTTAAACGACTTGTACTGCACTGTTTAAATTGTATGTGGAATTGTAGGTGCATTTTAAAAAGTATGTGATCAATTCTAATAACACAAATATAATATGACATCCGATTCCAATATGTAGCTATAAACAGACCGGCTAAAATTCATATGAATAAAATTAAGTTTATACTTTAAACTAGAAGCAAAAACTTTAAAATATTTATGTCTGTTATTGAGCTAAACTTCAAGTCAGTGTTTACTTTAGTTTTTGGTTTAAATGGCTGAATTTAAATCTTTAGGCCATGCTAAACTATATAAATCTGGTTGAAAAATATTTAAGAGAAATTATAAAACGTTACATCGATTTACAGAAAATAATGCCAGTAAGCACAGGTGACCATTTCGTATGTGAAAATAATGCAATTTTCAAAAATAAAAATATAAATTGTATTTTAAAAATCCTTATTTATCAAGTTAATTTTCTTGTAATTATTCTTTGAAAATTTTACTTCTATTTGAAGTAAAACAACTTGTTCGTTAAACACTTTGTTGTTTGTGACTGCTCAATTCCCTCAATAATAATTTCTAGACACAATAAAGAGTCTATACAATTTTTATTTCAAATTAATTTCTTTTATTCAAGTTCGAAAGTTCGAAAAAATCTGAAAAAGAATTATGTTGTTCTTAAAGAAATTTTACATCATTCATTATTAAAACTTTAACAAATATAAATTTATAATTTGAAATTTTTGAAAGGTATTTTTCGCCCTTTTACAGTAAAAATTTATAATTAAAAACATTGTTTAAAATTTTCTTTTAATAATATTATTTCGCTGCTTTAAATGATTTTTTATAAAAATTCAGCAAATTAAAACATAAATTAAATTATATTAAAAAGATTCCTCCAAGTGAACATTTCATTTACGTAAATGTTCCATTAATTTTCTTTGGCTCCGAAAAATATGCAATTCATATAATTAAAAATATATATGTAATAGTAATTATATGCCACGTTTTAAATAATGATTTAATTTTTTTAATGAATTTAATTAAAAAATTTTCTGCTTTTTATTTCTTTTAAACTTAAGAAGAAAAGATCTTAAAATATCAAAATGTGATGCTTAAAACAGAAACTCTCTTATGCCCTTAAAAAAAGTACAAAAAATGCTAAAAACAAAAATTACACAATGTAAAAATAATTTTAAAAAGGATTTTCGGTTGGATTCATTCGTTCAGGTCTATTGTAATAAGGTCTAATCATTTTCTGTTTCAGTCATTTCTTCCAAACTCTTTTTCAACATTCATGGCTAACTCACACTTTTGTTTTAAATATAAAATGCGAACTTGCGTCAAATAGCACACGAAATATACAAAAAAAAAATAAAATAAAAAGTGAGTAATAAAACAAATAAAAATCTTAAGTAATATACCAATCGGAATAGATTTATTTTTATTGTTTGGGGGTTATATAACTTTTATTTTGATTTACCAACCAAATATTTTTATACCTGATAAACGTTATATTTATATTTGGTTCGGTCTGTAGGCGACAATTTAGGCAAAAACCAAATAAAGAAAGAAAATTAAAAAAAAAAACAAACCAAAATATATAAAATTATTCGTCTCTTTTAAGTTTCAGGTGCGAAAATTTATTATTATGATTATACAAATAAAAAGGGTTTTAATAGCCTTTAGTATCAAAAAATTTTAATAAAAACCAAAAAAAAAATAAAAAATTAAAACAAAAACCTAAGGTTATAAACTCCAGTATACAAACAAACAAAACCTTGAATCCTTTATGGTATTTTTATATTATTTTAATCAAAATAATTTTTCAATGTTAAAATAACAGTGATGTACAAAACAAAGTTAAAAATTTTTATTGATATCCTTAAGGAAGATTTGATATATTGCGCAAATGTTAGGGAAGAGGAACTAACTGTGAATATTATTGAACTAACAGTAAATGTCAGACTTTACGCAACAATAAACTAAAATAATGGTTTGGATAGAATTTAATTACCGTAATCGGCATGATTTTCTCGCATTACGAGCTGAAAGCATACGACTCTCGAAATGTTCAATTTTTATTTATGTTTAGTGCAACCCTAACTGCTTTCAATTAATTTTAATAATTAAATATTAATAACTAGCATTCTTTTTAAATATTTAATAATATAAACACATTTAACTAGTTATATCTGTAAATTATGTATTAAGATTGTATTAAACTTTGTATCTGAATTTATATTTCAACTAATTAAACACTTTTGATCACTACTATTAACTGAAGAACACACTGATTTTCTGATATAATTGAGCCTTACATACTATAATTAATATGGGGTTTTTCAATAATTAAAAATGTATCTGCATTTTGTCAATTTAATACAAAATCAATAAATACAAATTTTACTAAAATTTTGTTGTTTTTTATATAACATCGTATTGAGTCACGTGCTTATATCCGTGCATACTAATAAGGCCACGGGTATATTAAAATTACTCCTCCGTTTTGAAAGAGATTTGAAATAATAAAATATGTTTTGGTATTATAAATTAATTATTATATATAATTAGTTAATTGTTAGTTAAAATTATTAACTTTATATGTTGTTTTATAAATTAAAATGATAAACGTTGAGTTTTTATTTAATATGTATGTTGATATTATATAAGATTGTTATTTCTTTAAAAACGAGTGCTTTTAAAAAAAGATCATACACCCACACTGGTAACCAAATCAGATAAAAACTACAATTTTAAGAAAAATTCAATTAAGTTATTATTTGGAAAACTACAAAATTAAAAAATTCAATCGGACAAAAGTTGAATTACACAGATTTTAAAAAGACTGTGTAAATCTAACAATACAACCAAACACTGAAATTAAGAAAAACTGAGTATGAATTTGTAAAACAAACAGTTTTATAAAAAAATTTCTTTATTTAAATTAAATATAATTAACTTTGAGATATTTATAAGGTAAATGTGTAAATTAATTAAATTTGTCACCATTGTTTTACATTGTATTGTGCAATTTGTAAGAACCGTTATATGAATACCCATAAAAATCATAAGAGATTATAACCAAAAAAAAAAAAAACTAGAAGTTTTATTTTACGTATGAAATTCTCTATATATTATTTTATATATATTAGAGTAAATATACATAATATGTATAAAAAAAATATATAGCAACATATAAAAAAAAAAATTTTTATTATATTCTTAATAATAACATCCTTATACATATAGGTAGGCAATATAATAATAAAAGATTTTTTTTTTTGTTTTTTACCGTTAAGAACAGACGGAATATAATTCTGTTTTTTTTTTTTATTTATTTTAAACGTGAGAATTTTCCATTCACACATTTTCTTAACCTTTAAAGGGTGCGATAAATTTTTATATAATTGTTTTTTTTTTTTGTTGTTGTTGTTTTTTTTTTTTTATAAGGTTCGTAAATATTTAACGGTAATTTACGTAAATACCTACATAACTGTTTCTTGGGTACTATCTTACAGTTCAGTGAGCAGGCAGACATTAATCAAACAGCCAAGAATTAAAGACATTTATTATAAAATTCACCCTTCTCACACTGTTATACAGTAATTTTTTTTTGTTTTTTTTTACAATTATATTCTCTACATTTACCATTTTATCACAATATTTAATTTTTTTTTACTACTATTCTCTGCCATTTTTTTTTTATTTAAATTTTTATTAGTTAACATTTAACTCATTCTATACAAATACAGTACAGTACAGTGTATATAATGTTAAATAATTTGCATATTTTATGGCGAAGTAATAATTTTTGTTGTTTTTTTTGTTTTACTAAAGAAATTGTATAATTAATTGCATTTTTAACGGTTAAAAGAAATGAAAAGTTCAACAGTACTTATATTTTAACAGAATTTTAATTGTTTTACATTTCCCCGTTTTTTTTTTCTTGTTAATAATTATATTTCTTCTGCGTAAAGAGTTTTTCCATCGCATTAACACTGAAATTTTATTAAATTTTCTAGAATTTTATCGTTGAAAGCAATCCAAGAAGTTTAAAAATTTTTTTTTTAAATATTTTCACACTGAATAATAATTTCTGTGATATTAAAGTATAAATTATGAGAAACTAAGAATCCATTAAGAATGTATTGTTTGAAATTCTCATTAAATTGTAATAATTACAATTAATAGAGTTTTAAAACAGTTTCTTATACTTAAGTAATTATTGTGAAAATTTTAATATGATTTTCATTTTAACTAAGTAAACCTTTTAATTTGTATATTACTTATAGCTAATTCTTATTTGGAATAAAGTTTAAGCAGTTTTAAAATAGTTTTAGTATTAAATACAATGATGAATAAATAAAAAATTTTCTGTTTAAAAATTTAGTGGAAACTATATTTTATGTTATCTTAGTGGGAAGTGAAGTTTTTTTAATTTTTTATGCTTTTTAAAATATAAATATAAAATTTTAGAATATACATACAATGCACATAAGGAACAGTTTATATGTACACAGCTGTATATTTGGCAATGATTGTCCATTTCACACTTTCTTAAAAAGAAAATTTAAAAAATAAAGATACGTTATACATTACGTTTAAGATTAGACGATCTTCAAACTGATTCATATGATAGTAATACATATTATGTTTATGTGTAGAGGTAAATGAACGTACATTTAATCAAATAATATCTTTTGAATTCTAATGGCCTATCTACAATGGACGCTCTCGTTTGCTCTGTACACGTAGCTATCCGTCAAACTAAGTTAAATATATTGAATTATATGAAAGTGTCTACAATAGACGAAGCCATGTAATACAATAAACTGTAAACTATTGAATATTTTTTAGTTGATGAAATTTGTAAACAAAACAATGTCAAAAAACGCTGTCATGCATATTTCATTGTGGACACTCCTTTGTTGACTAAAGCGAAACGAGAGCGTCATTGTAGATAAGCTATAATAGATAATCCTTGTTTATAATTTTACAAATATTATTAGTCCTAATCTATTGATAATCATTATAATAAAGTTCATATGAATTTGTCCTTCTTCCTATAATGTTTACCCTATGGTACAACTTAGAAAACTTTTTCCGAGTATCAAATAAAAAACTCTATATTAAAAAGTTTGGTTTAAAAAAAAATTATTATATGTATCGTCCTTAAAATATAAAATAATGCATTTTAAACTTTAATTTTAGATAATCCACTAAAGTTCTATTAATGAAATGATTATCCACTATTTTAATAAATAAAGAAATCGCATTAAAGAAAAGTAGTTAGTATAGATTTTCTTCACCAAAGTTTTATATTTTAATTCAATAAAAGTTTTTATTGTTTTTCAAACAAAAATAAAGTATATTTATAATAATTATCTGCATTAATTTTAATTACTTTCCGATTTCAACGATTGCAACAATATTTAAGGATATGAATTCTGAAATAAAACTGGTTTTTTATAAAAACGACATACCAAAAAGGATATTCTATGAAAAAAATTCAGTTTATACACGTGTAAATTCATATAAAGTTTTCAAATAAATTTTAAAAAAATTATATTTAAAATAAATTTAGAAAACTAAAATTAAATTAAATTTTATTTTTAGTTAGCAATGGTTCATATAAAAATGAATTTAATAAATTTTACAAAAGAGACGGAACTGCTTTTATTTCTTTTAGAACTTCTTTAAAACTTGCTTTTGAAATTTATTTTTATTCGTTTATTTTTTCACATTTTGTATTTTTATTATTTTATAAGATACACAATAACAATCTTTAGATAATTTTTTTTTTGCATTTTTCTTTTTATATTGTCGTTGATTTTTAAGCACAAACAAATAAAATAATCAAGTATAATTTCTTCCTTTAAAAGTTGACTTTAATTTTAAGGTTCGTTAAATAAGAAAATTGAAAAATTTCCGTTATATGTATAATGTATTGTATTATTGTAGTACGCAAATAGGCGGGCAACAACTTATAAAATAAAAAGTTACCTTTTCTTGCATTTATGTTAATTTATTTTTTTGTGTTTTTTTTTTTATATTAAAACATGAAAAAAACAATTTTTCGTCCTTAAAATCAAATCTAAAAATAACCGTTCATTCATAAACTGTTTCCTTACTTTTTATAATAAACAATGTAAAATAATGATGATGAACTTATTACTAAAAAAAAACAAAATAATAACAAAAAAAAAAAATGCTCACCTTCCTCTCATTTCTTCGGTTGGCCAATCATTAAAACCCCATGGCATTTCAGTTGTACCTAATATTAATCCGAATATAAAACCAAATAACATTGAAATAAACATTCCAAGAGCCAAAGATATAAAACCAACTTTCTGTAAAAAAAAAACAACAAAAACATAAAAACAAAAAAATCAAAAAACAAAAAAGAGAGAAAGAGAGAGAGAGAGAGAAAAAAAATTAAAAACAAAATTAAATATTACTTAATAATATAAAAGAAAATTCCAAATAAAAATAAAATTATTATTATTATTGCTATATTTTAATATATATATATATAAATATATATATATTCCTATACACACACATATTTACAAACATGCACAATTTGTTTAAAACAATAAAACATAATAACCAAAAGAAAAAAGGACAATAAAAACAATAAGAATAAAAAAAAAAAAATTGGAAAATTCCGTTTTAAAAAGAAAATAAAAAAAAAATAACTGTAAAATAAAATTTTACATTAATTTAAGATTTAAAAAAAAAAAAATTTTCTTTTGAATCTTATTATGGTTTTATTTTTTTTGCAAATAATAACGGACTCTATGTAGAAACCACAAAGGAAATATTAAAAAGAACAGAAGACAATACTAATGAATAAAAGATAAATGAAGAAATAAATGGTAACACTTCCGAAAAATAAAAACAATTCTTTAATTTAGATCAATGTCATAATTACAGTATTATATAGAAGTCAATTTAATGTCAATGATAATTTGTCGGAATAAAGCTTCACTAACCTTGTTGTACTTTTTAATATTGTAATACTAAATTAAATTTTAATGTTAATTTCGTTCGAAAAACCTCTTAAGGATTGTTCAAGGTGATTATATTAAATTTATATGAAATCAGGTCGTATTAAAAGTTAAAATTAGATAGTTATAATCTTCACTTAATTCAGGAATGTTTTACTTAAAGAAAAACATCATAAAGGTTGATAGACACTATAACGGCACCGGGATTTAATCGAACTTTTATTTAAATTATGCTTTTGATTGTCACTCAGACCGTTGTAGTCACGGTCTTTTATTTAGTTTTTATTTCTTAAATTATCCAAATTAAGGTTGATTCTAATTACAATAGCACGTGACGATACCGTATCACCAAAAAAAAAACATCCGTAAAAATTTATTATTAAAATTAAATAAAATCACTATTGATTGTAAAATATAAAATTTCTATTCAAAAACGCGGATCAAAAACGGTGTCGTCACTGACGTGATACGGAAGTGATTTTTGTTTCATTTTGTTAATTAAATATATGAATTTCGTGCGAATATATTCACATTACACCGCCAACAACGTCTAACGACAAAAAAAAAAAAAATCACTGTCGGGTGCTGAACGATGTCGGCTGACAACTTTAATGTCCTTGTCGTTCAATGTGAATATACTCTAATAAATACATAGAAGAATTAAAAAACACATTCAGTCGTCATCATTGTGTCATTGTAGTGGATGTCGACCTTTATCAAAATTTCTTATACATAAATGACATATCGAGAGACTTTTTACTGATAAAATAATTTTATTGATGAGGACGATATTAAATATCACGGTACCGTGGGGTCACGGTGCCGGTATATTGAGAATCAATTTTAAACGTGTTTTATATTACTACAGAAAGGGAGGAAAATTAACATTAGTACTCATAATCTCAATCATTGATTCAGCATCAGTTATATTTTAATTTCGTATTATTTAAATTATAAAATTGTCGTCGAGTGTACTTTTGGAACTTTAGGTAAAATAAAATTTGTTTTCACATTTCAGTTTTGTAAAAAAGCCAACTTAAATACAAAGGTCAATTCAAAGCTAAACACATATGTTAAGCTAGTTCATAGTTTGAGCTATACAAGTTTTGAGTTGGGCGTGAGTTGAGCAAACAGATCAAATTTATTAAGTTTTTATTAAATTAACGTATTTATGATTAATCTTGATTATTTAGAGCTCTAACATTTAATTCTTCATTTCTCAATTCTTGGTAATGACATACATATGTAATATTGTAATTCAATGCTCTGTTCTTTTTTTCATTTTCATTGAATGATAGTGCACAATTTTTAAAACAATGCTAATAATTAAACGCTCATGTGTGATCGTTTTGCATATCTAATAAATTAAAAAAATTTAATCCGATTCGAGTCGTGCTCAATTCAGCCTCAACTCAACACTTAAGCTAGCTCAACATGTGAGCTTATGTGTATAGCTCCAACATAAGCCAGCTCAACATTTGAAGTTTTGTGTATAGCTGAAACGGTGTACTAGCTCAGAATTTAAGCTAGCTTGAAATAAGTTGAGTTAAAAGTTAGCGATAAGTTGAGTTGAAATTTGAGTTGAGCAATGCGTTCAGTTGGAATTTAAGCGTTTTACAACCTTGGCATGTTTTGATCATAAGAGCCATGTGAATTTTAAAATTTTATTCTTAAGTAGATAACTTCTAATTAGTTCTATAGTATTGTATTTTGATTGAGTGTCAGAGGTCATCTAAATTGAAAACAAATTTTAGTTTCCAAACTTTACACGTCATAGATAATAATAACTCTTCAAATAATTCCTCTGATCCCAAAAGTATGCTCTAAAAAAGCGGTGAAGCCAAATCTCACATTTTTAATCGGATTTCGGACGCTATGCCACACTAACATTTTTAAACAACGGTAATAATACTAGTAGAAAAATGGTAAGTGATATTTTTTCGCTCAAAATGAAAAAAAAAAACTTTGCGTTATGTTTTAAATTTTGCTTTGTGTTAATAAAATTACTAGTATGGGTATGATAATAAAGATAAATACAAAAAAAACCAAAAAGTTCAGCAAATTTTCATATATTTGTTATTGTTTTTAATAAACTTTTAAAGCCACAAGCCAAAAAAATAAAAAACAGAATTACCTAAAACAAAATCACCAAATTTTTAATGCAAAATTTATTCAAATGTTCAGAAGAAAATTTTTTTTTAAATAAGAAAACAAAAATGTTGGAAAAAAATCAAATGTTATAAATTTTAAGTACCTACATAAATATTTATACATATACAAAGATGTGTTTCCTTTTAATATTGAAAGCAAGAAATACTAAAAGATGCAATGATGACATTTTTGTTTTTTTTTTTATTTTAAATATGAAGTTATGTCAATTTCTTAAATTCCTTATCAAGATGCGCTTTTCTTATTATTTAATCATGAGCTGCAGTACGAATTTTAAAGGATTTTAAGATAAAAATTGATGAATTTTCTTATATACCAGGAACACCAGCCGTAGTTTTACTCTAATCAACTCTGTCTTAGAATCCCGTAATCACCAGTCGTAGAATCACATAATCAACTATGTGATTATTGCTAGAGTTGCATATCGATATAACTAGATTAAAACTAATGATCTTACAGACCCGGTAATAATTTTCCCCACTCCAGATCATCTCAATTTTTAAATTAAGTTATCACTTACGAAAATTGGGTCTTATTGTGTCCGCACTTCAGATTGGAATCGGGTCTTTCAACCGGCAATTAAAACATTTCCTAGGCCGCTACCCTAACTATTGAACTCCTTGCGTTTTTGGGGAACTTCTAAATGTTAATTTGTCAAAAATAGCATCAGAAAGATGGCATCAAAACCTAGTTTTCTATTATATAACATATATTTATATGTACAAGAATGCATTTTTATTATTTTGGTTTTTAAGAGCACTAAGGTTTTTTCCAGAAAAAAATTATAAACTTGACTAACGTACTTTAAATAACTATTAAAAAAAAAAATTGTATTTATCTCCACAACTTTTCCACTAATTTGCATTCGGAATCCCAAGAAAAAAAAAAACCTAAAAGAGTTATAAACTAAACTTGAATCAATTATAAAACCAAAGTTTTTTTTTTTTTTATATTAAAAGATTAAATAAATTTATTTCAAAGGAAAGTTTTCCAGAGCTAAAACAAAATTAAACAATAACTTTCAGTTTAACTTTAACATTTTTTTTTTTTTGCAATTTTCTTTTCTCTACCACCTTATCTCTGTCTCTTTTTCACTTTCATATCTTTTATATATTTTTCATGATGATGATAAATTAGTTTTAATTTGTTTATTTGTAAATTAGTATAAACTTTTTTTTTCCCATAAAAAAAAAAAAAAATAAAATAAATATCAAAGCAACAAACATTGGGAAGCGTTTAAAAAACTGCAAAAATAAAGTTATATTATGCCGACATCTGTTGTCCAATACAATCAAAATTAAGTAAAAAAAAAAAATCAAAAGAATTAAAACAGCATTGTGGTTAAAGTGGGTCAAACAAAATGTTATAGGGTTAGTGTTTTTCTAAAAAAGTTCTTTAAAAAAAAATAAAAAAAGTCGATTGGATAATTTAAATATTAAAGAAATTGCTTTAAGATATTTTTAAAGATATTAATTAGAGACAAATTGGTTTACTAATATATATATAATTAATTTAATTAAAAATAGTATAGTTAGGAATAAAATTTTTAATTTTTAGAGAAATAATTGAAGAAGCCTTTTTGTATAAAAAAGGAAGACATCAATTAAATGAAAACTGTTTTTGAGCTTACAAAATTTTCTGTAAAATATATTTTACATTATTTAGATAAGGAATACTAATTTAATCGTAAAGTTCAAATTGTTTCTTCTTTTGTAGGTCCTGTGGTCTATTCTACAATATTCTTGATCGTAATCTATAAGTACTCGTAGATAGTTTATATTATTTTATGTTAAAATATATGTTGTTGTTGTTTTAATATGGGGATAGCATGTGCCATTCAAACACATTGGCCTTGCGCCCCGTTGTACACCCACTTTCAATACTTTTTTATAAATTTATAAGTAACATTATTTATTTTATTTATATTGTATCTCGGAATATTTTAAATTTTATTATTTGGGTACCATGGAGATTTGAAAATAAAAATAATTTTTCAATGATATATTTGCAATTAAAAAATTCATGACCCATACGGGAATCGAACCCACACCCTTTCGGTTTGTAAGCTGTAAAAATTATATAATTTCGCTTGTTTTATTTATTTTAATTCAAATTAAATTTAATAATTTTTGTTTAATATTTAATCATCTAACATCGTCTAATATTAAATAATGCAATCTAAATTTAAGACATTTTCATAATTTATTTAATAATTTCCTTTCTGTTTGTTTCAGGTAAGTTAACGTTTCAACATTGAATGAAGTCATCTTGTGGTAAAAAATCAACATTAATAATAATAAAAGGAACAGAGTATTTTTATTTTAAAATTTGCTATCTTTTGAAGTTATATGCACTGAATTACATTTTATTAATTTTTATAAAGGAAATAATTTTTAAAACATGTCTAACTTAAAAAAAAATTTATGATCATCAATGATTTCTACCACATAAAGCAATTTCCTATACCCTTTGAAATATAATGCAGTATATTTTTTATCAATTTTTTAATGTTCTTACTTTTTTCCATTTTAATTTTTTTTACAAGAAAATACTTTTTAAAAATTCATAACTCGTTCAAAATTTATAAAATATAAGAACCAAGTTTTTTTCTTTAAATTAACTCAAGACCCAATCAAATGATATACGCAACCATATATTACATAAAAATACATATTATATATATAAGCACAATAAGTATGTATACTATATTATAGAGATACTTATATGAATT